>JAHLJS010000005.1:25386545-25937164 GCA_038502445.1 Eremochloa ophiuroides
TGACTTCATGACTTGGGCTGCTGCACATGAGCAAGAAACCACTTAGCAATATCATTTTTTATTACACCAATATCATTATATCAAAGGCTTGCAGAAAATGGGTAGTATCAGACAGGACATAGGTAAAAGTTTTGTGTGACCCAATCAATTAATTCATCTGTGCCAACATATTTCAAAACCAGATGAATAGGTTTGAAGGCTACAAAATTTCCATGAGAATGGATTCTCGCAGCGCAAGGGTCATTAGCAAAAAAGGATTTAGCTCTGCTGCTTGCTGCAGCGCAGCTGTAGCCAGTCAACAAAAGTAGCGAAGGCAGTAGCAAGCAAGCAAGCAGCGGCAGGAAGGTACGGCACATTCCTGTAAAAGTACTTGTACATTCAGATATCTTCCACGATGGAACAAATTCATTTATGCAGATCAACACACGTTATAGATTCTTGATTAAGAGAGCACGTAGAGAAGTGGATGAATGCGTACTGTGTACAGCAGTGCAAGAATCCAGAGGCAACATTAGTTGAGTTCACCAAGCATGGAAAAGTTTGTGGCAGAATAGTTGCGCTAGGAAAAATTCCATATATGGGGCCGGGATGGTTTGCATGTAGCTTCTACAGTGGATTGTATTAAATTTATCCTTGGCAAGAGGATGACAGAGCAATGGCACGTAAAGAATCGATATATAAATCTGTACAACGATTGTGTCTCTTATCATTTTGCGTACATAACTGGCCAATCAGGAAGGTTTGTTGTATTTCAAATTAATACACCAACTATGATCCCAAATCCGTGGGTGTAGTTAAGGTTCAATGTCGTTTACATATTTACAAAACCGAAGTTTGGTTATATATGCACGTTTTGTTTTAAGCACATACTTGAACAACAAAGAATCATTGGTAGGTGTTGTAGCCTTTACTTACAATTTGTAAAACAAAGATGACAATTGATGACCAAGTGGATATGTGTGGATACCAAGGATAAGGTAACAATTACAACACTTTGTCATCCGACTGGTATGTAGATTCGCATTGGTGAGGGCAAAGAAATAACAGAAACAAAGCTTTGTCCTGTACAGCTTGAACGCCTAACCATATCTATGCTATGAGCCGCAAAAACATATAGGATTGATTGAATCAGGTGTAGGTATAGGCTGAAGGCGCAATATACAGGCTGCAAAAATGGACAGAACACAGTTCTGCATTTCTAATGGACAGAACACAGTTCTGCATTTCTTTTTCATACAAATTTGTATAGGGAATACATAAAGTAGTGATTACCTTTTTGTTTTTGAGAGGAGAGCAGTGATTACCTGATAGTCTGGTTAACTGTAAAGTATATAATCACGCCATTTGTGAACACTCCAATCAAATATACCGAGGTGTTCTGTATCAACCAGGTAAGCAGTATAAAGAGCAGGAGAGTTTAGAGTTGGGCGGGCCATTATATAAAGCAAAAAAACTGGACCCGCCAATCATTCCACCAATCAGGGGAACTAATTTTGTCAGGTGCAGTAGCAGAGAGCATTTAAGAAGGTGAGAGGATATAAGCTGGAAATGTGATGGTATAATTCTGGCCAAACTTACCTTGAACTTGCACAAAAATCTGTGAAAGTAACTGCAGATGTCGTCTTTGTCATCTCCATAATTACTTGAGGTGGTGGGATGACGATCTGAACACCCATAAGTAAGGACGGTGTATCTGAGCTTTTTCCATAGGCTGCTGTTTACCATGGGCATGTAAAGTGCTGTGTTCCTTGGCACATAAGGTAAATGCTTTGTAGGTAGACCATCAAATGTAAAACATCTACATATATGTGAAACATCTGCACATGGTTTCCAGAAAATGGCAAAACAAAGAGAGAAAGCAGAACATACCTGCAGTGGAGGCTCCTGAGGGACGGTGGTGGTGCAGCCTCCGTGCAGTGCAAGGGAGAGGGACGTAGGAGCAGCAGTTGCTGCTGCGTCGCTGCGACGTCCGTGCAAGCGAGTCTCCCAGTAACACTCGAGGTGGAGAGCGCTGACGGCGGAGAGCACGGGCGTGGGCGCTGCTGGGCTGCGCGAGGGCGAGGTGTCATGCGCGCAGGGTGTGCCGCGGAGGAGCGCGACCATTGTGCGGAGGGCAAGGCAGGGCGGCGACGCACGGAGGGCAGGGCGAGTGCAGGGTGTGCCGTGAATAACGCTGGACTCGCTCGACTCGTGTCCGGCTCGGCTCGGCTCGACTCGGCTCGTTTTATTTTCTTCACGAGCTGAGCTGGACTTCTAGCTCGGTGTCTTAACGAGCTAGCTCGAGCTGGCTCGCGAGCAACTCGCGAGCTAAAACGAGCCAGAGCCTATGTGCAGTCCAACAGGGAAGTCCATAACAGGTTAAGCCCCAAGGCCAACAGCCCAACACTAGCTACCAGGTATTCCTTGTGTGAAAGTGAAACTGAGAAGTCGCAACTCGCAATAGCAACGCAAGTTGCCCACTCCCAGATTCGCCGTTTCCCTTCCTTTCGCTTCCCTTCCCAAGTTCCAGTACGCAAAAAAACGCCGCCACCGACGCCAGTCGTCGAATCCTCCGCCCTCTGCGGCTCCACTCGTTGCTCACTCCCCCACCCCATCTAGCGCCGTTGTCCGGCCGCAGCGGGGCCGTTGGGGCTTAGGGCCCTAGCCCCCATCGGCTGTCCACTACCTGTGCCTTCGCCGCTGCGTGCAAGGCGCAACGCAGGACGCAGTTGCGGCATGGAGAGTCGGAGATGGAGGCACCGACGCTACGAAGAATGAAGATGAGACCTTCCTGGTGCAACAGGGAACTCCTTCGCCACCTGCGAGTTGCTTGGTTGATACTTACTTTAGATGAATCTGGTATGTGGTTGTTATGTGTTAATCATGTATTGAATTGCAACATAAATATTCTGTTCTACTTTTTTTTGACACTAGCTCGCGACCTAAACGAGCCAGCTCGAGCTCACAAACGAGCCGAGCCGAGCTGGCTCTCTAGCTCGTGAAATTGACGAGCCGAGCCGAGCTGGCTCGTTACGCTAACGAGCCAGCTCGAGCTGGACTGAGCCGAGCCGAGTTGGCTTGATATCCAGGCCTAGCAGCGAAGGAGAGCGCGGCCGTTGCGCGGAGGGCAGGGTGGGGCGACGGAGAGGGCTGGCGTCGGCACTGGGGCTGCATCTTCGGCTGGCGCGACGGTGGCGGAGGAGCAGGAGGCTGTGGGTCTAGCTGCGCGAGGTGGAGCGGGACGGGGTTGGGGGCGGCACGGCGATGGAGGAAACGGGGGAGCGCGAGAAGCTTCGCGATGGCTGTTGAGGGCAGCAGGAAGTAGCACAACCGTAGATACGGAATCCAACTGGATTAGGGGAGACGTGGCTGCCTGTGGAAGAAGATAGGGCAGTATAGAAATAAGGTAAAGGTATAGATAAGCATGCAGTGGACCTTGGCACCTTGCGGCCTTGCCACAAGCTAGCTGCTAGGTCGGTGTGTATACTATACGCACCTTATTGCAACACACTGCTGTGGAAATCCGGCCAAAAAATGCACTTTTTAGGTGAAGCATCTAGGCCCTAGTGGTTTCGGTGATTAATGACAACAAGGAGGTTATTATGACTAACATGTGTTTTGTAGGATAACCTAGAGATTAGGTCACAATAACATGTAGGTTCAAGCCCCTAGCGATGGAAATCGATTCGGTTTTGAAAAGATGGAAGACAAGACGGTGATAGACTAGTTCCAAATGTTGATTGGAGTTGAGAGACACTTGAAGTAGTCTTAGGTTTTGTTTTTCTCTTTAACCGTACTATAAAGAGGGGTTTGGATGGGTAGCTTGACTTAGGGCTAGGTTAGAGAGTGTAAATGTGATGCACACTTGCCCAACTTACCTCTAGACAGCCCAAAGAGACTCTTAAGAGAGAGATGATCAAACTTCATTTTGAAAAGTTTTTGATTCGGCTGAAGTTTTGGTGAAATTTGGGGCGTCGGACGCTAGTGAGTTGGAGGCGTCAGGACCATTGGGTGGTGTCCGATGGACATGTGGCGTCCCCTGGCATGTTCTCAGCCACTGGAAAGCGTCGGACAGGAGCTAGACTGGTCGTCGGACCATTGGCTCCCTGTCCGACGGTCCCTGCGTGGCTGCAGACAATTGCTGAGCGTCGGACCAGTGATACAGTAAGGGCGTCGGACTATAGGTTGGTGCTGTCCGACGCTTACAGAGAGGTACCAGAGAGTGTTTTTGGCGTCGGACGCTGTCCAACGGCCAGCGTCGGACAATCGGGCTGTGTCCGACGGTCTCTGAGCATAGTGTTGCCTGCAGGATTCGTGTGAGAGTCGGACGTTAGACTTTAGTCCGACGGTTGCACTATTCACAGCGTCTGACGGCTTGCAGAAAGCTGATAACAGTACAAATGGCTAGTTTTGGAGAGGGGGGTATTTATACTTCACCATTGGCTTCATTCTAGCTCTCTTGCCCATTTGTTCAGCTGAAACATCCATTGTGACCTTGTGTGAGTGCAAGAGCCCTAGGGAGGTTGAGTGATTCCCACTTGCTTGTGAGCTTCTTCCCTAGAGTGTGATCAAGAGTGACCTGTGTGCATCCATCACCCTCTTTGGCCTTGTTCTTGGTCAAGTGAGAGTTTAGGCTTATTACTCTTGGTGATCGGCATCACCTAGACGGTTCGGTGGTGATCGGAGGCTTGGCGACCGCTTGGAGAGCTTGTGGGGGGCCCAAGCCAAGCTTGTGAGCGGTTGTGGGTGATCCACCGTGCCGGAGAGGCAAAGGATCAGCTCGTAGAGAGCATTTGGTCTTCGCGAAAATCAAGGGGGAGCTACACCCTTGCGTGGGTGCTCCAACCATTTACATTCCCGTATTTACTTTGTGTTCTTTACATTCCTAAAGTAGTATACTTGTGATAGGACTTGACTCTAGGTTGCGTAACTTGTTTTAGGCTTAGAACATACACAAGTACTTGTGGGGTGAGATTGGACAAATGGCGATAGGTTGAATTGTATTTCGAAAAATTTACTAGTTGCCCAATTCACCCCCCTCTTGGGTATCCTCGATCCTTTCAATTGTATCAGAGCCTTGTGCTCACTAATTTGGCTTAATCGCCAAGAGAAGGATGTCCAGGTGGTCACGATGGTCCCCCTCCCGTCTTTGACGGTAATGATTTTCCTTATTGGAAAATTCATATGGAGGCATACCTTGAGGCGGTGGACCTTGGTGTTCACAAAGCCGCCGTTCAAGGGTATCCCACTCCCAAAGCCAGCGCTACCCTCACACCCGTTGAGGAAGAGCACGAAAAGTGGAATGGTAAGACCCGCAATATCATCTTTAGGGGCCTTAACAAAGACGTGTTCAATCGTGTAAAGAACCACAAGAATGCCATGCACTATTGTCGGATCTTTGCGCGCTCCATGAGGGAACTAAGAATGAGCGTGAGGAACAATATTAGCTTATCATGGATAAGCTCAATTCTTTCAAAATGCTTCCTAATGAAAATGCTAATGACATGTATTCTCGCTTGAATACCATTGTAGAGGAAGTTAATGGCCTTGGGCTCACTCAAATTACCTCGGCTGAAGTTGCAAGGAGGATTCTCAATGCTCTTCCCATTGACAAGTATGGTCACATTGTGACTGTGCTTCATCAAGGGGATCTCTCCAATGTAACTCCTACTCAAATATTGGGGAAGATCAATGCTCATGAGATGTATATGAAGATCACTCCTCAAGGTGGGTCATCATCAAAGAAAGAAGAGAAGAAGGACTTAGCTCTCAAGGCCGACAAGAAAGGCAAATCTCAAGTCAAGTATTCTTTTCTTGACTCCACAAGTGATGATGATGATGATGATGTGGAGATAGCTCTCATGGTGAGGAAGACCACCAAGATGCTCTAAAAGCTCAACAACAAGGAAATCAAGTTTGATTCCAACAAGAAGAAGTTCTTCACAAGTTGCAAAAGAAAGCCCATCTCCGAGATGGATTATTAGAATTGTGGAGAGCTTGGGCATCTTACTCATCAATGCCCAAAGCCTAAGAAAGGCAAGTTCAAGAACAAGAACAAGGGAAAAAGGAAAGAATATAGTGATGAGAGTGAAGATGAGAAGAAGAAGACCAAGCCATTCAAGAAGAAGCAATTCAAGAAGAAGCAATTTCACAAGAACAAGAAGAATGGCAAGGCCTATATTGTTGGTGATTAGCTCACCGACATTGAATCATCAAGTGGCTCTTCCGGTGATGAAAGTGATGATGAAAAAGAGAAGGTGGCCGCTCGTGTGATTGGGATTTCACTTCCTCCATCGCCTTCACCACCCTCATCTCCAACACACCTTTGCCTCATGGCTAAGGACAAGAAGGTACAAAGTGATGATGAGATTAGTGATACTGACAATGAATATGATTCACCCACCTATGATGAACTTGCTAGCTTGCTCAGTGACTACAAGCAAGGTGATAAGAAAGCTAACAAGTAAAAATAAAAAGCTAAAACTTGAGAATGGTAACCTTTTAACTCAAAATGAACAATTCAACAAAGCTAGTGATGAACTTAGAGTTGAAAATCAAAATGTGTCATCTAAACTCAAGGAGCTCAAATCAAACATAAAAGAGCTTAAGGAAAAACATGATAAACTTGAGAAGATGCACATTGAGCTCACTACTAGTTATAACAAGCTAAAAGAGGACTACACTCAAGTAAAAGTGAATCATGACAACCTTGCTATGGCTTATGACTTGCTCTTAAATGAAACACATAATGCTCCTAAACTTGTTGTTAAGTGTGACATAGCTACATCATGTGATGACTTGGTTGATGAGATCATTGAACAAGGTGCTAGAGGCAAAGGCAAGGAAGTGGTGGTGGTCGATTGCCATAATGATTACTTGAAGCTCAAGATTGAGAATGACAACTTGAAGAAAGAGCTAGAAAAGCAATCAACCATCAACACCATTGTCATTGAGACGGTGCAACAAGATGATGAGACTGAGGTGGTTAGAGAAGAGAACAAGATCCTCAAGAGTGAGAAGTGCCAACTTGCAAGCCTATTGGAAGAGAACAAGAAGTTGAAGCAAGAGAAGACTCATCTCACCGTTGGCTTGTAGAGATTCACAAGAGGCCAATATCTTCAAAGTGATCTCCTCATGAACACCGTGATGAAGTTTGATAGAAGTGGGATTGGCTATATGGGTGAGAAGGTGCAAAACATTAGAGCCCAAAATAGACTTAACAAAGCAAAGAACAAGCTCAAGCCCAAGCCAAAGAGGTGCTTTGAATGTGGACAAGAAGGTCACTTTGCTCCTGAGTGCAAGACACCACCACCACAACCTTTGCCTTTGATGCTCACTTCATGTTAAGGAAAGATTCTAAGGACAAAGTAAAAGTCATGCTCCTAGGTTCTCCCAATAAGAATAAGCCTAGACAATTGTGGGTGGTAAAAGTTTTGGTTGAGAAAGTGCGGAGCCCTTCTCAATATGGGTTCCTAAACATCAGGCTTGATTTGTTGTGTGTAGGTGAACTACAAGACCGGTGGATCTCATTGAGTAATTGATAGTGGATGCACTCAACATATGACCGGTGATGCTCGTATATTCACCTCACTTGAAGAGAATGTAGAAGATGAAGGAAAGATAACATTTGATGACAATTCTAAGAGCAAAGTGCAAAGGCTTGGCAAAGTGGCCATATCAAATGATCATTCTATTTCAAATGTGCTTCTAGTTGCTTCCTTGAGCTTCAACTTGCTATCCGTGGGTCAATTGTGTAATCTTGGCTTCCAATTCCTATTTACAAGTGAAGAAGTGGTTGTTTCTAAGAAAGATGACAATGAAGTGATATTCAAGGGCTTTCGGTACAATCACCTCTATCAAGTGGACTTCAATTCCGAAGATGCAAATTTGAAGACTTGTCTATTCAACAAGCAATCTCTTGGATGGCTTTGACATAGAAGGCTTGCACATGTTGGAATGAGCACACTCAATAAGTTATTGAAGAGGGAAATTGTGAGAGGATTGAAAGATGTTGTATTTGAGAAGGACAAATTGTGTAGTGCTTGTCAAGCCGGCAAGCAAGTGGCAAATACACATCCATCCAAGGCATTTGTATCTACATCAAGACCATTAGAGCTACTTCACATGGATTTATTTGGGCCAACAACTTATGCAAGCATTGGTGGCAAGCTCTATTGTCTAGTGATTGTTGATGATTTCTCAAGATACACTTGGGTGTTCTTTCTTCATGACAAGACCGAATTTGCCGCATCTTTCAATAAGTTTGCCAAGAGAGCACAAAATGAATTTGAAGTGAAGATCAAGAAGATAAGAAGTGACAATAGGCAAAGAATTTGACAACACAAACATTGAAGTCTATTGTGATGAAGTTGGGATCAAGCATGAAGTGTCATCCACCTATACACCTCAACAAAATGGAGTTGTTGAAAGGAAGAACCAGACATTGATCACCCTTACAAGGACTATGCTTGAAGTTTGGGCAGAGGCAATCAACACCGCATGTTATGCATTCAACCGCCTATTTCCTCACCGGTTGCTAAAGAAGACCCCTATGAGCTTATCAATGGTAAGAAGCCGGATATCTCCTACTTCCGGGTGTTTGGTTGCAAATGCTACATCTACAAGAAGCGGCAACACCTATGGAAGTTTCAAAGACGTTGTGATATTGGCTTTCTTGTTGGTTACTCATTGAAGTCCAAAGCATATAGAGTATTCAACAATGCTACCGGCCTTGTTGAAGAAATATATGATGTGGAGTTCGATGAATCTAATGGCTCTCAAGGAGAGCATGAGAATCTTGATGATGTAGGTGATGAACCATTGAGGAAGGCTATGAAGAACATGCCAACCAGAGACATCAAGCCAAAAGATGATGAAGATGGTGGTGATGATGTGCAAGTGATCAATCGACCATCTTCATCAAATGTGCCTCAAGATGATGAAGATAAAGATGGGGTGGATTCACATGAAGACACCCACATCACACAAGAAGAAGTTGAGGCACAAGCACAAGATGTTGATGCTCCACAACCTCCTCCTCAAGTGATTGATAGAAGAACTACTACACTCCTACAAGCTCATTCTCAACATCTCATAATACGGAGTCCTTCAAGGGGGGTAATGACTCACTCACAAATGCCTACTCAATTCATTGAACATCACTCTTTTGTCTCTTGCATTGAGCCTACTAGTATAGAAGAAGCTCTTCAAGATCCGGATTGGGTGAATGCCATGCATGAAGAACTCAACAACTTCAACTGTAATCAAGTTTGGACACTTGAAGAGAAGCCAAAAGAAGCAAGAGTCATAGGCACCAAGTGGGTGTTCCACAACAAGCAAGATGACAAGGGTAACATTGTGAGAAACAAGGCAATGCTCGTGGCAAAAGGGTTCTCCCAAGTTGAAGGCTTGGATTTTGGGGAGACTTTTGCTCCGGTTGCAAGATTGGAAGCCATCCGTATCCTACTTGCATATGCATCTAATCACAACCTAAAACTCTTTCAAATGGATGTGAAAAGTGCATTTGTTTCACAACCACCGGGTTTTGAAGACCCTAGATATCGAAACTATGTTTATAGGTTGTCCAAGGCACTATATGGCTTGAAGCAAGGTCCACGGGCTTGGTATGAGCACCTCCGTGACTTCCTTCTCAACAAGGGCTTCAAAATTGGCTTGGTTGACACCACACTATTCACCAAGAAACATAAAGGGCACATCTTCATTTGTCAAGTTTATGTTGATGATATTATCTTTGGTTTGACTAATGAAGATTTTTGCAAGGAATTTGGTGATATGATGTCCAAGGAGTTCGAGATGTCCATGATCGGTGAGCTCACATTCTTCCTCGGCTTTCAAGTCAAGCAATTGAGGGAGGGGACGTTCATGTCGCAAGAGAAGTACATGAAGGATCTCCTCAAGCGCTTCAAGATGGAAGAATGCAAGCCCATCAAGACCCCTGTGTCTACCAATGGACATCTCAACCTTGATGAGGGAGGTAAATCAGGTTGACCAAACTCTCTATCATTCTATGATCGGTAGTTCGTTGTACTTGATCGCATCTAGGCCCGACATCATGTTTAGTGTGTGTATGTGTGCGCGCTTTCAAGCTAACCCTAAGGAACCTCACTTAGTTGCGGTGAAAAGAATCCTTAGGTACCTAAAGCACACCTCAAGCATTGGCCTTTGGTATCCCAAAGGAGCTAACTTTACTCTTGTCGGCTATTCCAATTTGGATTATGCCGGTTGCAAGATTGACCGGAAAAGCACATCCGGAGGGTGCCTTTTGCTTGGAAGATCACTAGTTTCTTGGTCCTCCAAGAAACAAAATAGTGTTGCCTTGTCAACAACCGAAGCGGAATACATTGCCGCGGGTGCTTGTTGTGTAGAAATCCTTTACATGAAACAAACCCTACTTAATTATGGAATTAACTTAAAAAGAGTGCCTTTGTTGTGTGACAACGAGAGTGCGGTAAAACTTGCTAATAACCCGGTTCAACACTCCCGCACCAAGCACATTGACATCCGCCATCACTTCCTTAGAGATCACGTTGCTAAAGGTGACATTTCATTTGAGAGAGTGAGAATGGATGATAACTTCGCGGATATTTTCACCAAACCATTGGATAAGGCACGGTTTCGCACCCTAAGGAATGAACTCAATTGCCTTGATCTAAGCAACTTCACTAAAAGATGATCTTGTGTTGTCATGTGCATTGCATTGTAACTTAAAACATTTCTAACTTTGAATTGCACGTAGGGCTTGTCTATCTCGGTTATGATAACCGCCCAAAAGCAGTGTGAAGAAGCAACTAGTTTATTTTACGTGAATTTGCATTTCATATTCATGGTTGTTCCTTTCTCAGTTTTTGTTCTTTGATTTTGTTGCCTATTTTCATAAAAACTATATATGCCTATGGCAAACTATGTGAAAAATTGAGGGTTTGAGAGAGGACATCTCATACTAGTTCCAACTGGTGTTTATTTGACTCTTATTGGGGTTGGAACTTAGTTGGGAGAAAAAGGCGCGAAGGAATTTGAAGAAAAATAGCAAGAAAAGGCGTCGGATAGGAGCGTCGGACGCTGAGGTTCTCAGCGTCGGACAAACGGTTGCGTCCGACGGTTCCTTGTTCTGTTCTCTGTATCGTCGGATGTAGCCGTCGGACACTACTTTTGGGTGCGTCGGATCAATAGCCGAATGTCCGACGGTGTCTTCCAGGACAAAAAGGAGGCGTTGGACGCAAATCTTGGTCCGACTAAGAGCGTCGGACACTGTTCGATGAGTCTGGGAGCTCTCTGTAGCTCTCTGGAAGCGTCGGACAGTAGAGACGATTGGTCCGACAGTTTGCTGGTGGAGCGTCCGACGATTGATTTCAAAGCGCAGATCGGTTCTTTTTCTTCTCTGTCACGTGGGGCCCGCCACTCAGTCTCGTCTTCATTAAACCACCACGCTCCTTCCCGTTCGCTCCCAAGCCGTACACAGCCATCCACCGCCCGTGAGCCCTAACCCTAGCTCCGCCACGCGTGCTCGCTCTTACTGCGCATCTCGTCTGTGCCCTCGCCGCCGGTAGCTCCCCGAAGCACGTGCAGCTTCTGCCCTTGCGGGGACGAAGCCCCCTCCTGCTCTCACGCCGCGCCCTGCTTGCTGTTGACGGTGGAAATACCATGAAAATCCACATTCAAACACCGTCAATAGGCCTCGGATTTAAGGGAAGATAAACATATCATGAACATGTTTTATCAATAACGAGTTTCACCTGTACTCTTAAGTTTCTGAATGCAGAAAAGATCGAACAGGCAAAGAAATATCAAGAAATGGTGCATAACATCACTTAGAAGAGAGGAGAGCCTAGGATGGGCCCATGTATGGGTCGGCCGAACCCTACATGGGGCCCACCTGGCTCTGGTGACTTGGCAGGATCCATGTGACCCTCCAACAAGCTCATTTCATCCATCAGATCAACATGTGTTTCTATTCAACGGTGGAGAAACAAAGCACAAGGATTCAATGTGACAAACATGCAACCAAGGTGAAACCAACACAAGGGGACAATCAATGACAGATGGGGACCACAGTGGTGGGCCCAACTCCCCAGAGATGGTTCGGCCGAACCACCAAATGTGGGACCAGGCCACTGCTGCACTCCATGACAGGTGGGGACTCCTTCTAGAAGACCCTAGCTGAGCCCACCTGCCATAGGGGGGTCGGCCGAACCACCCTGGTGCCCAGCCAGGTCGGTTGGCCTCCACCGCCTTCCAGCATGCCTCCCACGTGCTCATTTCATCATTGCCGTTGATTTGTGGCGGTTGCAAGGTCGGTTTATCCAAGGGCCAAGGTGGAAAGGCACACGGATCGCTGACGTGGCACCCCTCCATCTCCCCCTATAAATAGAGGCTGCATCCACCTTCTCAAGACATGATTCATTCAAGAGACAAGTGAAGAAGTAGTGTAGTTCCACCTTTAGTAGTAGTTGTAGTCTATTGTGGGAGTTAGAGTTGAGTCGAGCTGCGCTCAGAGTCTCCGGAGTCGTCTACTGGAGAGTCTGGTAAAGCTCTTGTATCTTTCTCTTTCTGTAAGACTTATCTACTTTAATATATTATTCTTGCTTTACTTCACTGAGTCCTTACTTAGTGCTTTACTTTAATAGTATTGTTGTGAGTTATCATATTACTTGGTCGGTTTGCATTAGATTGTGATCCTGTAACCAGCTCACGTGTGTAGTTCATCGCCTGTCATAGGGTGCTCTAGTTGCCTTGATCACTGCTAGAGTAGTAAGGCTTAGTGTAAGCAGTGGTGCTTAGATTAGATCTTGCCTTTGAATGCCGCTTGTCGCACGGATTGTTTGTGGGTGCTAGCAGGTGGTGACAGCCCTGTCTAGTCTTAGTATCCCTCCACGTGTTTTAGGCAAGTTCTTAAAAGGTAGGCTCCCATAAGAGAATAGCCGCTTCGGGTAGAGGTTATATCCCCTACTGTCTCACCTATTCCCTACACACCGAAGTAAGAGTAAGGTAGCAGTCTTAGTGTACTTCGTCCATTTAATAGGATAGATCACAGGAGTAGAGTTTGAATCACAGGAACCTTTCTCACTCGTTGTCCTCCCACCTAGCTACACTACACTAGTTATCTTTTAGTATTTCATTTGTTATCTTTGAATCATCACCTTCCTATCATACTTGGATTACCCCCTCTGGACTAGTTGTGCTAAGTTGAGATAGATTTAAGGATCTCCTTCTATTAATATTTCTAGCAATCGCTTTCCCATGGTATAAAATAAATAACGATACCTTGGAATACTCCCGGGTGAAGTGCTACAGCGGTATATTCTGTGCGCTTGCGGAATTATCCAATAGACATAAGAAATACCCCAGGCACTTCTGGCGCCATTATCAGAGATAGCCTAACACCCTGTCTCTGGTGGTTGCGCTAAGAAGTGTCAACAAGCATTTCTGACGCCGTTGCCGGGGAAAGCATAGCCTAGAAATTTTAATAAGATCGAATCCGGAACCTATCATCAATTTAGTATCAATTAATTGTAGTAGGGCTTACCCTTGCCTCTGCTTCTCTTTGTCATGAAGCAAGTCATACATGAGTGGATTTCAGTTTCAAGCCACAACAATAGAAAATCTAGAGACATCCACCAGGAGTTCTCTACACTGTTCAGTCTCCGATCGGAGGTCCGATTTGGTATTGGAACCACTCAAGAAAGGAGGCTTAGCACTGTCACCTAAGGGAGATATGGCCCAAAAGACCATCTTCAAGCATTCTGCCCCGTTGGCTGACAATGTCGCCACCGGTCCGCAGCTTAGCTTGGGGGATGCCACTTTTGAGCTCAAGCCATCTCTTATCAACATGGTGCAAGCCAACCCATTTAGCGGAAAGCCCCATGAGGATGCAAATGCACATCTCCAGAATTTTCTGGAGTTGTGTGGCACGATTGCCATAAAAGGAGTCAAGATGGACGACATCTGTCTTCGCCTTTTTCTGTTCTCCTTGGTCGAAAAGGCAAAACAATGGTTCTATGCTTATCCTAAAGACATTGGCAATTGGACAAGCTGTGCCAATGCATTCCTCAAGAAGTTCTTCCCCACTGCTCTTCGAGGAAAGATCTTAGGCTTTACATAGCAAGTGGGCGAGACAATTCCCGAAGCATGGGAACGTCTCCAGGAATACATTCGGGATTGTCCTCATCATGGAATCCAGGAATGGCTCCTGATTCAAGGTTTCTACCATGGGCTAACCTCAATAGCTCGTAGTCACCTTGATGCCACTGCTAGAGGAGCATTCACTTCACTCAATGTCACACAAGGCAAGAATCTGATAGAAAAGATGGTGACAAATCAAGGGTGTAATGAAGACCGACTCCAATCCAAGAAGAAGAACACACATACCATCCATGAAGTAGATGGAATCTCTGAGAAGATGGATCTCCTCTTGAGAAGGTTAGAAGAACGTGCTAATTTCAAGAAAGACCGAGAGGCCATTCAACACTATGCTTCCAAGCATCAATAGAATCAGGTATGTAGTGTATCTTATTCCAAATTAAATTCTGAGAAGATAGATGCCATCAACAACAATTCAAAGTATCCTCAACAAGGAAGATGGGCGTCGAACTCCAAGTTTCAAGGTAATGCAAATTTTAGTAATCAATTATCATTAAAAGAACTTGTCATGAATCAAGCTAAAATAAATGAAAGCATGAATAAAAAGTTAATAGAAAATGACAAGACCCTTGAAACATTAAATGCTAAAATGGATGCTCTCGCTTCTTCTGTTAAAGAACAAATGAATTTTAATAAAATGGTAGAATCTCAATTAGCTCATCTTGTTGCTACTACTTCGTCTCCTAAAAATACTTGCAATACTTCAAATATCAATGCGGTGATCACGAGGGGAGGTAAGTCCACTCGCGATCCACCACATCCTAACATGGTAGGGAAGGCTGCAAGAAAAGACAAGGAAGATGAAGAAGAAGAAGAATTGTCAGCGCCTGATGACAACACCAAGTTCTAGGGAAAGACAGCCCTACATGAATACTATGACACCAATGTGCTGCTACCTTTCCCAAGAACAAGGAAGCAAACCACTGACGAACAATTCGGAAAATTCGTCGAGGTAATTCGTCATCTTTATGTGAATATTCCATTACTTGACGCAATGCAGGTACCAACCTATGCCAAGTACCTAAGAGACATCCTTAACAATAAGGGCCCGCTGCCCACGACGAAAATTGTCAAATTAACGGAGGAATGCAGCGCGGCTATATTGAACCAACTCCCAATCAAGAAGGACCCTGGGTGTCCCACCATTGACTGCTCCATTGGGACACAATACTTTGAGCATGCACTATGCGACTTGGGAGCAAGTGTCAGCGTCATGCCAAAGGTAGTGTTCGATAAACTCAATCATACTATTTTGTCCCCTACATCAATACGTTTGCAGCTGGCGGATCAATCGGTCCGTTACCCGGCGGGGATAGCAGAAAACATCCCCGTCAAGATACGCAGATTCTTTGTCCCCGTGGACTTCGTGGTCTTGGACATGGAAGTAGATGAAAAGACTCCACTCATCTTGGAGAGACCATTCCTCAGCACCGCCAATGCACATATTGATGTTGGAGCTAGAGAAATTCAATTCACTATCAACGGGACCCTGGAGACATTCAAATTCCGACCGAAGGTTGAGCAATGCTCATTGATCATGTTAAGGAAAATACATGCCTTTGCTATCGTAAAAGACTTGAAGAAGCCCAAATCACGACCACGAGCAAAGAGCAAGCAAGTATGGAAGAGAAAGGTAACACAACCGGCAACACCTCCAAAAAAAATTTCTACTCCAGCCCAAGGAGATGGTCTTACTCCAAGGACCTGAAGGATCAACTCTTCCATTAAGGTAAGTACACTAACATTTAATTAAAGTTTACTTCCTTTATTTGCTTAATTTACTTTAGCATTTATCTCCAATCCCCTGTTCTGTCGATCAATAATTAAGCTCAATATTAAAATAATCAATTATTTGACCTGCTAAGTAAGTTGACACCAGGTGGGGCCCATGGTAGGGTTGGCCGAACCCCATCATGGTGCCACCCACCTGCCATCTTTTGTCCAAATCAATCCATGCCATGCTCTGATATGTCCCATGCACGACAACACTTTAAAATATTACATGTAATCTTGATCATTTAAAGCTAGCAGGGCAACCTTGGATTTTCCCTCAAATCACTCTTCTGTGCTCTCACATGTTTTAGTGCTAATTTGCTCTACTCAAGCCTCATGTGAGCTGCCCTATAGAGTGCTACAAGACATATATCTAGTCAACTCACACTCTGGGCACTAGATTCTTCTCTCTCTCATCTCTTGCTATAGTAAAATGCTGATGAGAGGAATGCACACACAACAACCATGAGTGAGCCGAGAGCAAAAATTTTGTAATGACAAAGTCCATTCTCTCCCTCCTTAATTCTACTTATGCAAAGCTTGATCAAAATACCATTTGCTAATCATGGGAAAGTTTCTTACTTAAACCCTTAAGCAAATCACCTTTTTAAAGAATTCTCCCGTGAAGCATCTCATGAGCAAGCTTCCACCAGCCATGGTCATGTCTTGCCCCCTCCTTTGGCCCTTTGTTCCATTCACCACTCACTCCAAGAAAGGACTCCATGAGCAAGCATCCAAGGGAGAGAAAGATGGGAGCTCCACCAGGCAAGAAGTGACCACCATTGACTCCCATGCTTGGCACATAGCAATTAGAGAGAAGGTGGGGGTTCGGCCGACCCGTCAAAGCACCTCAAGTCACTCTATAGTTCTCTCCTTTCTACACATCAGAGATTCCCACAATTATTTGCTCAAATGGAGAGAAGGCAGGGTTCGGCCGACCCATGCACTGACCACCCATCACTCCAGCCTTTGTCCACTTCAACGTGTCCTAAATTCCTGCAATTATGTGCACGAAATGAGGCAGAGGAGGGGTCGGCCGAACTGGACCAGTGCCCCCTGCACCTCCATTTCCTTCTCCATTTAATTCCCATGCTCATGATTTCATTCTTCCAACCAAACCACCAGCAGAGCACTTCGACACTCTAAACTCTCTCTCACCCCCCAACAAGGCTTTTTCCTTTACAAAAAGAAAAACTAAAAATATTCTTCTCTCATCTTTGTTCTTCAAGTGTTCATCATCCGAGGGAGTCGACGAAGGTAATCATCCGGTAAGAGGCTTATCAAATTAAGCTAACCCCTATCATCCGAAGCTTGGTTCATGTCTTTGTTTTGTGCAAATACGAAGAACCCTTTCAAGGCCGCAGCAAAGAAAATGCGCTCAGCATTGAGCGGGAGTTCATCGCGACGGTCATCCTCCCATGATACTGAGATACGACTCTCGGGGTCACAGGATGAATATTTGTCTGAAGCAACTGAGCCAAGCAACAACACGGAAAATGTTGAACAACCTCCCCATGATCATGAAGAATCCAAAGAAGAGGAAGAACCTGTTAGAACACAAGACCAAGAAACAGGCATTTGGGTCACTCCATAAGAACTTCTCGTCCTCAACTCCATCTGCAACCGCAACTTTGAACACACCAAGGTAATTGATTTAGGACTCCTCCAATGCACAGGTATGTATGAGGAGTTCTTTGATGTTTTTGGTGCAATAGGATGGGGTGAATTCTGGGATTTTTCTGGGTACCAAGGTCGCAAGAGTCTCACCTTAGAATTTATGTGCACAGTAAAAACAACTAGAGACTAACATCTATTTTCACCTGTTTAATCAAGTCTTTGATCTTACTTGGGACCAGTTTAGTGCTTGCCTGGGCTTCATGAACTGCACCTCAAATTTAGAATCTGCTACTCGAAGGTTCAATAAACTTGAATTTTGGCATGACATTACTGGCGAAAATAGAATGGGGAAACCGCGCACTAGTCACATTTGCAACCCCACTCTGCGGTTTTTGCATAGATGGCTAGGAATCACTTTGTTTCCCCGGGATGATGTGAGACCTGTTAGAGAAATTGATTTAAGAATAATGTATGCCATGGTATATAAAATCCGAGTATCACCTATAAAAGCCATGGTAAAACATTGGATTTCTGCACTATCAAGATGTGGATCATTTGATTTCACATCTATCATCACAAAAATGTGCAGCTACCTTGAACTGCTAAATGAATTTAATGATTACATACCTACACATAGAACCATTCTGGGTGAGGAATATTTCATAAAAGCTCATATTATTGCCGGTGGTCTCCAAGGAACAATAGAATTTAAATTACATAAAAATGATGCAAGACTCACTTGCCATGCCCAGAATTAAAACTATATGGGGGCCACCCTTTAGTGCCTAACATTGCAGGAGTAGGCGGTCGATGGAGTTTTTCAGGTCCTGCTACCCGTGCAAGAACGCGTGCTGCACAGTGTAATGAATCATCCGAAGAAGACGACAGCACCTATGCAGGCAGTTCAAATGCCATGCAAGCCTCCAGCTCTGGAGGAGGGCGCCGGTCAGGGGCACAAAGTGCCAGATTTTCTTACTTGTCTATGCAGGATGCAGGGACATGAAGCCATCGACATGACATGGAGTTGCTAACACATCAGTTTGGTGTGCTGCGGGCTGGCCATGAGGCCATTCACAACATCACTGCACAGACCCAACAGCAGCTCCAAAATTTCCAGGAGCAGACTGGCAGATTGTGGGCTGCCCTCTATGCACATCACAACATACCTCCTCCTCCATATATCTCACAGCACCCACAACAGTTCCTGCGACCATATCCACCACAATATCCTCCTCGCTATCCGCCACGTCCACCTCAGTGAGATAACTGCAAAAGTGCAAGCTTGGGGGAGATTCTCTCTCCCACCAAAGTAAGTGTTCTATCCTAGCTATTTACATTATTTTAATTGCATTAAAAAAATGCATAAGATGAAAATACCAAAAATATTTCCCTTATTCTCATATGTCTCATGAATGTTAATCTTTCTCATTAGAAATGATGAATAGTTGCTCTATTAATATTTCTTTAATGTCCAGTTTACAACTTAGTATTTCTTTGCGTATGGATTACTTGGCCTATTTAAAATCATCGTGAACCTGAAAACTTTATGGATGCTAAGTGCTAGAACTAAGTCTAAGTTGTTGTGAGATACGAGATGGTAAAACAAGAGCTGCTATAATATTGTTCTAAGCATGCATGATTATTGGAGATTTATTTCTTAATCAATCAAAACCTTATTGTTCCTCAATGGTGATAAATTTCTACCACAGCCATATATGCTATACACGTCTAAAACCTATCACATAGGCTATTTGCTCTGTATTGAGTGTTGTCAAGTCTTGTTGACCCTTATTGAGAGTCTTATCATGCCCCCAAGATCAAGATCATGAACACACCACATAGATGTGCTGCTTCTACACTGGAAGTACGCAACAACATGCCTTTCATTTCCACCAAATAAATGCTCCATGTGTTAAAATTTTAAAATATCTCTCTCAGTTAATTTGGTAGAAGAGACAAAAAGGCTATGCAAATTAAAAAGAAGAGATGGACACAAGAGAGTCCATAGAAAAGAAAAGAAAAATATATATGAGCAAGTCTAGGCTCATGAATAAAGGAAAGCAAAAATGATAGCTATGTCTCTAAAATTTAGAGAGAAATACAATTTCAAATAGAGGAGCATTATAGTTCATATTTTCCACACACTTGCACATCTTGATCTAAGGGCATGATACTTCTCTCTTTGGATCCAAGCTTTGAGTCTACAACATATGCAAAGTAAGTATGCTAGACCCTTCATTCCTACCTTAAGCTCCACATAAGCCATTTTTAGTAGGATGATAAAGAGAAGGCAACATTCACTTTATGCCTTGGTAAGGAATCATACACCATCTGAGCGACATGAGAGAATCATATGAGGAACATTAAGTTGTCTTTTACAAAAGATTGCTAAAACGTCCAGTATGAAACTTGTAAAGAATGAGAAAAGTAGTGCTCAAGTTAAACTGTTCTGTCTCTCAACCTCCTAAGGAAAAGTAAAAGTCATTGGCCCCATAAAGGACTAAGGTAAAATGAGTGAATTTTTATAGCCAATTTTTCCATTCAATAGAGAAGTATTTTGTTGTGCACATGGTATTAGTGAAATATGAATATTGTAGCAACTCCTGATCCACCGAGGTTAAGTTTAATTATTTGCTCGGGACGAGCAAAGGTTAAGCTTGGGGGATCTTGTTGATGGTGGATATACCATGAAAATCCACATTCAAATACCGTCAACAGGCCTCGGATTTTAGGGAAGATAAACATATCATGAACATGTTTTATCAATAACGAGTTCCACTTGTACTCTTAAGTTTATGAATGTAGAAAAGATCAAACAGGCCAAAAAACATCAAGAAATGGTGCATAACATCACTTAGAAGAGCGGAGAGCCCAGGGTGGGCCCATGTATGGGTCGGCCGAACCCTACGTGGGGCCCACCTGGCTCTGGTGACTTAGCAGGATCCATGTGACCCTCCACCATGCTCATTTCATCCATCAGATCAACATGTGTTTCTATTCAACGGTGGAGAAACAAAGCACAAGGATTCAACGTGACAAACATGCAACCAAGGTGAAACCACCACAAGGGGACAATCAATGATAGATGGGGACCACAGTGGTGGGCCCAGCTCCCCAGAGATGGTTCGGCCAAACCACCAAATGTGGGACCAGGCCACTACTGCACTCCATGATAGGTGGGGACTTCTTCTAGAATACCCTGGCTAGGGCCCACCTGCCATTGGGGGGTCGGTCAGACCACCCCTGGCTGCCCAGCCAGGTCGGTTGGCCTCCACCGCCTTCCAGCATGCCTCCCACGTGCTCATTTCATCATTGCCATCGATTTGTGGCGGTTGCAAGGTCGGTTTATCCAAGGGCCAAGGTGGAAAGGCACACGGATTGCTGATGTGGCACCCCTCCATCTCCCCCTATAAATAGAGGCTACATCCACCTTCTCAAGACATCATTCATTCAAGAGACAAGTGAAGAAGTAGTGTAGTTCCACCTTTAGTAGTAGTTATAGTCTACTATGGGAGTTAGAGTTGAGTCGAGCTGCGCTCGGGGGTCTCCGGAGTCGCCTACTGGAGAGTCTGGTAAAGCTCTTGTATCTTTCTCTTTCTGTAAGACTTATCTACTTTAATATATTATTCTTACTTTACTTCACTGAGTCCTTACTTAGTTCTTTACTTTAATAGTATTGTTATGAGTTATCATATTACTTGGTCGGTTTGCATTAGATTGTGATCCTGTAACCAGCTCACGTGTGTAGTTCATCGCCTGTCATAGGGTGCTCTATTTGCCTTGATTACTGCTAGAGTAGTAAGGCTTAGTGTAAGCATGGTGCTTAGACTAGATCTTGCCTTTGAATGCCACTTGTTGCACAGATTGTTTGTGGGTGCTAGCAGTTGGTGGCAGCCCTGTCTATTCTTGGTATCCCTCCATGTGTTTTAGGCAAGTTCTTAAAATAAGAGAATAGCCGCTTCGGGTAGAGGTTATATCCCCTACTGTCTTGCCTATTCCCTACACACCGAAGTAAGGTAGCAGTCTTAGTGTACTTCGTCCATTTAATAGGATAGATCACAGGAGTAAAGTTTGAATCACAGGAACCTTTCTCACTCGTTGTCCTCCCACCTAGCTACACTACACTAGTTATCTTTTAGTATTTCATTTGTTATCTTTGAATCAGCACCTTTTCACCTCCTCTTGGCTTTCCCTAGGGTTTGTCCTCTCGGTTTCTTCTCTTCCTTTAGAAACCCTAGGTGTGTCTTCTCTCCGTGCTCAAGTTTGTGTGCCTTTTTGTTCACAGAGCCTGAGATTTCCTCTCGGTGGTGCCCTACGTTGACAGGGATCTTACCTCTTCACAGGGATCCTCTACGTTGCAGGTTGATGCTTATTCACTCCACTCTTACCTCACTGCTTGCTTCCGATAGGAATTCTTATCCCTAGACTTTATATATGCTTATGTATATCTTCTCTGTCCGTCTATTGCAGCTGGTCATGGTTTGAGGCAGTGGTTAGTACTGAGAATCTGGGGCCAAGCCCGCGGATATGGATTGAGGCTAAGCCTCTCGAGTGATAGTTTGCAGTTTTAGAAGCAGTCAGTGATCAGTTTAGCAGAGATGGTTCGTTGCAAGCAAACTAGTCGCAGTATGGGGGGCACAGCAGGGGATGACCCACCTCCTCCTCCTCGTCCTGCCAGTCAGGACAAGGGGAAGACACCCTTGGTAGAGAGTATGAAGTGGAAGAGGAGGCTCACACCTGAGCAGAGACGAGCTATCTAGGCAGCAGAGGCAGCTGACAGGGCAGAGAGGGGAGCTAGCCTCCATATTGGAGGCATCTCCGTCAGTCTTTTTGAGAGGGAGGGTCCCACCGGTTCTCCAGTGCGTCCTGAGATAGAGATCGAGTCAGCTAGATAGGCAGAGTAGCCAGAGCAGCATGAGCAATAGGAGATAGAGACTCAGGGGGAGCAGGCCAAGGCACCTCCACTTCGTCACTCGGGCCGCACTCGACCTTCGATGCCACCCTGGCCCGCTGGTCAAAGATGCGGCGATCGAGTACCCAGGGCCCCTGCTCCCACTGAGCCACAGCCAGAACCAGAGCTATAGATACACCTGGACTTGCAGAACATTTCCGCAAGTTGAGTCAGAGAGTTGAGGCTTTAGTCTTTACAGAGCTGGTACCCCCCTCAGTGTGACCCGAGAGCTTCCGAGGGCTGGTACACACCGCATCACGAGGACATCTACACAGCTCATGTTACTATAGAGATAGGTTTGAGGCAGCACAGGGTTTGTCCACTTGAGAACATAGTCTAGGCAGGCAGAGAGGAGATCAGACCATTCTTGACCTTTCTTCTTGGCCTCGCTGACTTACTTGGACTCTCAGGGCAGTACGTCGAGTCGTGGGTCCGCGAGTTTTACGCCTCTCTTTGGATTGACCCCGACCACGAGTACTTGCAGTACACCTTCTGTGGAGTCCCTCATAGGCTCTACGCGAAGGCTCTCAGAGACCTACTTCACCTTCCAGCTTCGACCACCAGGTTGCACAACCTCTACTTCAGGACTACGGACCCGCCTAGGAGGGCACACGTAGGGCAGGCACCTGGTACAACACATGTGGCAGACTATTTTAGGCCACCATTTGGAGACGGCTCCCGCAGGACCCCAGGTGAGCTTCGTCCCATCGTTCACTTGCTGGACGACATGATGAGGCGTACTCTTCTACCTCAGGAGGGTTACAGTGAGGGCTTGAATCACCTTCAGCTTTGGCTTCTGAGTGCCCTAGTCCAGTCAGTCATAGTTTGACGTGACTTGATCTTTTGTGAGATGGAAGATACTATTGCAGAGGGAATCCGATCTCGACGACAGCTGCCATATGCTCACTGGATCAGCTTCGTACTTTCATGCAGACTTTGCAGAGTTCACACAGGCATCACTCGATAGCTGAGTCAGTCTGGCACCGCCTTCCCCATCTACAGGATGGCCTCTATGATTGACGGACGACGGGGGAGCTGGCCACTGCACAGGATTCAGCGGGCTCAGCCGACTGGTGCTGTGGTAGAGGTAGAGAGGCAAGACAAGGCTATGAGGACAGTCGCACACAGTGAGCTTGAGCAGTTGCTAGTTGATGATGATCCAATTGATGACAGCTCTTCTGACAGCTCAGACGCGGACTCCCGGCCTACCCTAGGCGACCTCGAGCTCACGACTCAGAGGCCGGTGGTTCCAGCTCAGCTCCTCAGGCTCCACAGACAGACCCAGCCCTGCTTGCTATACTCCAGTCTCTTCAGGAGTCTCAGCAGCGTCAGGCTCAGGAGCAGGCCCGGTTAGCCTGAGAGCAGGCTGCGGCACTTGCACAGATACAGCTTAGACAGGATGAGTTTCAGCAGCAGATGCTCCAGATGCAGTTATAGAGTCAGCAGATGCAGTTGCAGACCTTTGGTTTCATGGAGCATACCATTAGGCATACCGGTGCACGTCCTTACCTTGCAGCTACTCCACCGGTGTAGCAGGTCGGTCCCGCAGCTATTGCAGCCCAGGAGACTCCAGCGATACAGTCTAGTGGACTTCAGAGTCAAGGGCACTGCTTAGTTTACCAGCCAGGTCACCACACCTTCACAACAGATGCAACAGTGGTTTGCCTCTCTAGGTTTTGCATAGGGGTTCACTCTGATCCGTACCAGATTCACACCAGACTTGGGTGGCCCCTTAGTGAGCAGGAGTCTTGGTTCTACTTTCAGCGAGATCACTGGCATGCTGAAAGGACCGGATAGGCTAGAGGGGGGTGAATAGCCTATAAAATTTCTACAAAGAACTAGATCACAAGTTAGCAATTAACAAAGCAATGCTAAGCACTAGATCTAAGCTACTCTGTGCAAGCCCCCTAGCACAATATACTACTCACAAGAGTATGCACTCAAATGCAAGAAACCCACTCCTTCGAAACCTAAGGAGAGAGCACCTAAACAAGTAATAAGCGCACGAGAGTAGTGAATGAGAAAGCTATATCACCGAGAAGAGTAGAGGTTGATCCAATCATCGAGAATGAAAACCATGTGATCAAACACTAGAATACCGGAAGACCAATCATCCACTCGAAGGTGGAGAAGAGAGAACACTCAATTTTTTTACCGAGGTTCACGTGATCGTCGTCACGCTACTCCTCGTTGCGGCACCGGTCTTTCTTGGTGGATTGCGAGCTAGGCTTCACACGCCAATCCCTCACCAGGAGCCACTCACCAACACAAGAGAAGTGGCTATCAACCACTAGCAATCCACTAAAGTCGGTTTTGGCACTCCGCTGGGGAATAACTGCAAGAACCTCTCACAATCGACACTTCGGTGTGGGCTTGAACAATCTCCAATCAACCTCAACACCGGAACCACCTCCAAGCCGCTAGGGACAAGGCAATGTCCAAAGAGAATAAGAACTCAGCAATGGCTTGCTCTCATGTGCTCTAGAATGCAAATCACTTAGCAAGAATGCACTTGAGGATCACTCAACTCAAAAAGATGATCAAGAAATAAACAAGTGAGTGAGTGGGAGGCTAGAGTGCTCGCTAGTGTATGGCAATGAATCAAATGTGCAAGAGGGACACCAAGTGACCAGGGAGGGGGTATAAATACCCCCAAGTGCAAACCTAGCCGTTACCCCCACTCAAACAGCCGTTAAACCACTTTTTGTGGCGTCGGACGCTACCGTCGGACGGTAGGCGTCGGACCAATGTCCAACGTCCGGCGCACACGATCTCGCCGCGTGTCAGGTCAGTTTAACCTTAGCTGCAGATCACCAACGGTCGCTGATCGCGCCACTTTCTCAACCGTCGGACTCTCCTTTTGTCGGACTATTCACCTCAAGTGTCCGACACTTCCAGAGAGCACGCAGAGACAATTTTGATCGTCGGACGTTGTCCGACGCTCTGTGTCAGACCAAACAGCAGCATTCGACGCCTTGCTCTCAGCTCGCCGCCCACTATGCCATGGCGTGAACTCACCGCGATGCACCGTCAGACTGTGAACCCATGGTCCGACACTCACCCTTCAAACCTCGTTGGACTGTCCGACTCTCACAGCAGTCACCAGACAGATCAACCGACCGACGCTTCCAGAAACGACCAGAGAGCTCCAGAAATGCTCGGACTCTATCCAACGCTCACCGTCGGACCAAACACAGAGTCTGACGCTCTACAATAGTTAGAAACAGTGCTGGGGGACCATCGGACGCATGCAACCAATGGTCTGACGCTCCAGGAACCCAGCGTCCGATGCTCAAAACTCAGCTCTTTTTCTATTGTGATTTCTCCGGAGATCATCGAATCCTGCCGAGCTTGCGATTGTGCAAGGTGTGTTAGCTTTTGAAACCATTTTCCAAGGGTTTTAAGTCAATCTCTAGGTTGAGTTAGTTCAATGCACATGAAATGCAACCTAGAGCACTTGAAAGTAATCCATAACTAGTTTATCCCCTTGATAGTCAGCTAACTACCCTAAATATGATCACACCCACTTGGTGTCTTGATCACCAAAAGAAAAGCCCTATTAGGGTTATACTTTTGCCTTCATGCTTTTCTTTTCACCTCTTTTAAGTCCTTTTCTTTCTCCTTGATCATCTCCACTTGATCCACCTCGATCCATGGTTGAGCTCACTTGATCAACATCATTTAGCTCCACTCACCATGGTTAGGATAACCTACGCTTAGCCATCACTTAGCAAAGTAGGTTAGTCCTTAGGGTGTCATAAATTATCGAAACCAAACTAGGGCTTTCACATGCCCACTCCTCCAGAGTTTAGAGAGCCAGTGCCTCTCACCACAGCTCCTCCTATGACCAGCACCACGGAGACTTTGTCGTCCTTAGTTGCTTCGTCAGAGCATATCACGACCACTACAGAGACCGAGGCGGTTGTTGTGACAGCTGCAGAGCCACAGGGTCAGCCGCTTAGCACCGAGGAGCAGACTATTCCAGAGTCTGTTCAAGCAGTTCCTGTGGAGCAGGCACCTACAGAGACAGCTTCTGCAGCTCCCGACACATAGGTTGACCCGGTTAGAGAGTCAGCAGAGCCTACCTGGACTGTTTCACCTACTCGCTCACCTTTAGAGGGTCAGGCAGCTCAGAGCTTAGAGTTAGATGCTGATGCCTTGTAGTTTGAGATTCGTCCTCCCGCCTCCGACCGCGACGCTGTAGCTTCTTTTCCTCCTCCTGAGTCTTAGGTCTTTGGTGCTTGATGCCAAAGGGGGAGAGAGAGCATAGATTTAGGGGGAGCGTGGTGAGAGGGATTTGGTTCTTTTGTTGTGATATACTCATGCACCATGTTTACTTTTCATGCATTTGTTCATATGTGTGCTTGCTTGAGACTTGTTTTGTGACATGTGTTTGAGCTTCAAGTTATATATATCATGTCACTTGGTTCTCACTTGGTTATACTCTTTGTATTAGCTTCTGCATTTCACTCAAATCTTGAGCATAACACTTGCTACTTGTGCTTAATTCATATCCTTGTGTACCTTGTTGTCTTGATTTTGTATAAGCATGCCTAATCCCGTTTGCTCTTCTTGTCACATGCTTATATAAATCAAGCCTTTAAAAACCTCACTCTTTCTATATCTATTTGAGGTTGTTGTCATCAATCACCATAAAGGGGAAGATTGAAGCATCTAGGTCCTAGTGGTTTCGGTGATTAATGACAACAAGGAGGTTATTATGACTAACGTGTGTTTTACAGGATAAACTAGAGGTTAGGTCATAATAACATGTAGGTTCAAGCCCCTAGCGATGGAAATCGATTCGGTTTTTCAAAGGATGGAAGACAAGACGGTGATAGGCTAGTTCCAAGTGTTGATTGGAGTTGAGAGACACTTGGAGTAGTCTTAGGTTTTGTTTTCTCTTTGACCGTGCTATAAAGAGGGGTTTGGATGGATATCTTGACTTAGGGCTAGGTTAGTGAGTTTAGATTTGATGCACACTTGCCCAACTTACCTCTAGACAGCCCAGAGAGACTCTTGAGAGAGAGGATCAAACTTCATTTTGAAAATTTTTCGATTCGACGAAGTTTTGGTCAAGTTTGGGGCGTCGGACGCTAGTGAGTTGGAGGCGTCAGACCATTGGGTGGTGCCCGACGGACACGTGGTGCCCCCTGGCGTGTTCTCAGCCACTGGAAAGCGTCGGACAGGAGCTAGACTGGTCGTCAGAACATTGGCTCCCTGTCCGACGGTCCCTGTGTGGCTGCAGACAGTTGCTGAGCGTTGGACGAATGATACAGTAAGGGCATCGGACTATAGGTTGGTGCTGTCCGACGCTTATAGAGAGGTACCGGAGAGTGTTTTTGGCATCGGAAGCTGTCCGACGGCCAGTGTCGGACAATCAGGTTGTGTCTGACGGTCTTTGAGCATAGTGTCGCCTGTAGGATTGGTGTGAGAGTCGGACGTTGGACTTTAGTCTGACGGTTGCACTATTCACAGCATCCGACGGCTCGCAGAAAGCTAAAAATAGTACAAACGGCTAGTTTTGGAGAGGGGGTATTTATACTTCACCATTGGCTTCATTCTAGCTCTCTTGCTCATTTGTTCAGCTGAAGCATCCATTGTGACCTTGTGTGAGTGCAAGAGCCCTGTGGAGGTTGAGTGATTCCCACTTGCTTGTGAGCTTCTTCCCTAGAGTGTGATCAAGAGTGACTTGTGTGCATCCATTACCCTCTTTGGCCTTGTTCTTGGTCAAGTGAGAGTCTAGGCTTGTTACTCTTGGTGATCGGCATCACCTAGATGGTTCGGTGGCGATCGGAGACTTGTTGACCACTTGGAGAGCTTGTGGGCGGCCCAAGCCAAACTTGTGAGCGGTTGTGGGCGATCCACCGTGCCGGAGAGGCAAAGGATCAGCCCGTAGAGAGCACTTGGTCTTTGCGAAGATCAAGGGGGAGCTACACCCTTGCGTGGGTGCTCCAATGAGGACTAGTGGAGAGTGCCGACTCTCCGATACCTCGGGAAAAACTCGGCTTGCAATCTCTTACTCATTTATATTCCCGCATTTACTTTGTGTTCTTTACATTCCCAGAGTAGTATACTTGTGATAGGACTTGGCTTTACGTTGCATAACTTGTTTTAGGCTTAGAACATACACAAGCACTTGTGGGGTGAGATTGGGCAAATAACGATAGGTTGAATTGTATTTCGAAAAATTTACTAGTTGCCCAATTCACCCCCTCTTGGGCATCCTCGATCCTTTCATTAGGCTCAGACAACGGAGAGAAAAGGGTTTGGGTGATGACGTGCCATATACTCCGTACCAGCTTAGAAAAGTGCCTGGTCTCATGTGCCCAGCAATGACATGGCATCAAGTGCCTGGTCTCTGTTACTATCATGTTTTCTCTCTTTTCTTCTCACTATCTATTTCACCCGGCATAAATTCAAAAACCAAAAATTATTGTTACTACTTTATACAAATTAGTAGTATGCAAATCCACAAAATCAAACATATTAATTCAATATTTAAATGACATCATTGTTTGTCATATCACATAATTAAACTCAAACAAAAATGTCTAGAGTCCATAAAAAACAAATAAATGCTAAGATCGATGGCATACCAGGACATCATCACAAACAGAGTTTTGTTACAAATACAATTCATCACATTAATTGACCTATACGTACATGGGAGCTCTGAATGGAGACCAAATGTGCCCAACTAGACCCTCACTCCTGCAGCCTCTCATTTGTGCTTGCTTTATTGCTTATCTTGAGTGATCTCCTTGGAGATCTTGAGGAATTTCGACAATACAAGTAGTGGATTACACTGTCGGTACTCCTCTTCCCTTGGCACCTCGGTGCCATCATCCACTGATTGGCAATGAATCAAATGAATCCAAAAATAAATATAAAAATGACTATCACATAACAGTCAAATCGAAGATACAGGTTGACTATCGAATGAATCAAACAGTCTGGGAATTGGGATGCATAAATTAAACCATTGCCCTTCTCTGGTGCTTCTGTCTGGTGAGTTCTAGTGAGTTTGAAAGAGAGAAAACACCCTCTTTAAACTCACCATCTAGTGCAGAACTCTAGTGGTGCACCAGACAATTCTGACTAGTACACAACAGGGCTGTAGTCCTGATTGGGAAGGCCCTTTAGCCCCGGATTCCCAATCGGGACTATAGAATCGGGACTAAAGGTCCACCCTTTAGCTCCGGTTCCATAACCGGGATTAAAAAGGGACCTTTAGTCCCGGTTCTTATTAAGGACCGGGACTAAAAGCCTCGCCCGCTTTGCCACGCGGCAGCGCACCGGTGGGGACCTTTAGTCCCAGTTCGTATTAAGGACCGGGACTAAAGGTATTTGCAGATTTTGTATTTTCTGCTTATTAATGCATATTCTATTTTGGTGGTGGTAGTATCAATAGTAATTAGGTTTTCAAATACGCGTATTAGTTCATATTCCATTTTGGTGGTGGTAGTAGTAGTACTAGGTTTTCAAATACGCGCGTATACACAATATATAAACAATACGCATATACAAGCATAGTGTAAAGCTATATATTAATATATTACATGCATGGACATATATATGTATATATTATACACAATATATACACATATACACAATATATACACATATACAAATTTGGATTACACGAGTCAAAGTGCTTCGCATGCTAGCAGGCTGGAGAACTTATTTGCCGTCAAAGTAGTGCTCTCCATTGGGATTTACGACTTGATCATTAAGAAATTCTGCTATTGTTTCTTGAATGGTTTTGATCTGGTCCAAGAGTAGAACCCTTTGCTTGTACCAGTCGGTCTTCAATTTGGATTGAAAAAAGAGAGTGTATTAGTATACATATGTTTGATCATGTATAGTAACATCTGATTCAAATGTATGTGACTCTTACTTTTGCCTTCTGTAAATAAGTTTTGCTCAAAAATAGGTTCAGGAACTCGCAAACGTAGTATCCACATAGATTGTTCCCAGGTTCCTGCTGCAATAACCACTTTATGAGAAAAGAATCCTCTCGTCATCCAGTGATTTGAATCATGGTAAATAAAATGCTGGAACTACAAATATATAGCAAGTTACTACTTACTTTGACCGGGACAACTTCCATTGGCGCTTTACAATCTTTCCGGTGATCTTGAACGAATTGTTGCCAAGCACTGACCAATACACAAAACGATCATTCTGGAGTTAAAAGAGAGATCAGGTATATCTGTACGCACACATACAGAGAGAGATGGTTGTGGAAGATTACCGTTGGATGATGTTGATCATCGTTTGGTATTGTCCCAGGTCCTTTCTCATAGAGTCGAAGATGAATACTGCACTCTTGGACACATGGATCTCCATCAATATCCAGTGAGTGCTGCATGTTTACACACATACGAATGCATGACTCATTAATTATAAGGGTCAAGTAAGGAAAACACAATGTGAAACACTCACTTTCCGCAGTACGTGTAGAGTATCTTTTGCTCGTCCTTTTGTTTATATAAGAAGATGAGGACATTCTCCTCCGCTTTAGCTTCCCAACCTCGAGTAACTGGGTCTTTGAATATGACATTTGGATCAATGAACCGAATGGTAGTATCCCCTCTTCTTTTCAGGTCCCTCACCATATATCTGCATATATATTTATGAATATTATAAACATATTTATTGTGAAGATAATTATATAGAAAATAATAGAAAGAATAGAATCACTTACAAGCAATAGCAGCTAATAGCTTTGTCGAGGGAGTCCCGGTGGAATAGTAGGTGTAAGTCATCAAAGTTAATGAATATGACGTCATTACCACAGAAGTAATGCTCTTGTCTACTCTGACCGGTAGGTAGAGCTCATTCCTGGCACAACCCTCTATGTACCATTTGTTCAGTAAGTACATTTGCGTGCCCAATTTGGAATATTCCGCGGGGTTCCAAAGGGGTTTGCCGTATTCATATTTCTTCCAAGTATCAACTACGACGGCTGTTTCGATGGGTGCATTGAATAAACATTGATTAGCGTCAAGCCCAGTGTCTGCAAAGAAGATGTTCAGTTGCTCCAAACTGATATCTTGCGGCATTTTTGGCATGTTGGGGAGGATGTCCACGTTTGAACCGTATTGATTGTAGATTACCAGGGGTTCAATTTGTTTGTTGCGATTGTTGTCTAAGTTGTGCAACACCTCTCCCTGTACTCTTCTTCTTCGGCTCCTTCTCATAGGTCCTCTAGAGAGATGGGTCATAGTTCGAAACCAGCGATGCCTTACGAGCCTCACGCAACCTTTGGTGGTACTCGGACGCCTTTTGCCTTAGTTGTGCTCGAGTTAGGACCACCTCCTTCTACGGGTTCTTCCTTGCTTCTTTTTTCTTGTCCAAACCTGCCCAGAAATCATCCAGAGCTTTTTTTTGCAGACTCATTTACTTCCTCATCTGTCTTCTAATAGGACAGTTTATGAGGAATCTTGGTGGAGTCTTTGTCTTCTTCTTCGGGGGAGACGACGGCTTTGTCTGCACCCTCTTCATTTTCGGGGGAGACTTCTTTGGAGGTGGTGGAGGTGGCGGAGGTGGTGGCGGGGGCGTAGGAGACCGCCTTGGTAGGGACGGTCGTGTTGGCGTTGGAGACCGCCTTGAGCACTGTGCTGGTCTAGGGAATGAATAAGTGGGGTATAGCAGTTTCTTGTGATCCTATAGCATGCGATCGAACTTGAGTTTCTCTTTTTCACTATCACATTCTCTCAGTGCATCACAGATGGCCTGACCAAGATCATCAACGGGCTCTTCTTCTCCCGCTACCTCTTCTTGGGCCCTACCCATCGGAATGTCATTGAAAGCACCATATTGTTGACGGTGGATAACGTCAACTTTTATTAGGACTTTAGACATCAAAGGATACATGAATACACACTAATCTAGGGTTTTAACTGACAGTTTCCATGAGTTTTGCATGTTCTGTATTTTCCAGGGGCTATTCCAGAAGAGCATAAAAGAAGGGTTAAAGAGCATAATTACAATGAAACTTAACCGCCAAGGAAACATCATCACGAAGACCCTGGAAGAGTCCAGAACACACACGAAGTGACCGGGGCCCGAACCTCACTAGGTGGGGCCGGCCGGCGCCCCCCTAGGGTTTCAGCCCACCTTCTGGGGTCTTCTTCCGCCACCTTTGTGGAGTCATCTGGGCCCTTGTTTTAAGTCGGTTTGATCCTACGGCGCATGTTGTTGACACTTAGCGCAACCACCAGAGACAGGGTGTTAGGCTATCTCTGATAATGGCGCCAGAAGTGCCCTGAGGGTATTTCTTATGTCTATTGGATAATTCCTGCAAGCGCACAGAATATACCGCTATAGCACTTGACCCAAGAGTATTCCAAGGTATCGTTATTTATTTTTATCCCAAGGGAAAGCGGTTGCTAGGAATAATTAATTAAAAGAGAGAGATCCTTAAGTCTATAACAACTTAGTATCAACTAGTGATAGGGGGGTAAATCGATATATAGAGGAAAGGGTAATGACACCAAGACACGACAAGGTTTTAGGATAACTAAAGATAACTAGTAGAGTATAGCTAGGTAGGAGGACAACGAGTGAGTATAAGACTCCTATGACACTTACTTTACTCTTATGAACTATCTTATCAAATGGATGAATTATACTAAGACAGCTACCTTACTTCCAGTGTGTAGGGGATAGGCGAGACAGTAGGGGATATAACCTCTATCCTTCTTAGTTGATGCTTGTGATTCAGCAGAGTCAGCCTTGTTTACCACCTCCACCTTACTTACCAGTTCGGCCTTTTTGGCCTTTGGCGGTTGATTCTTTCGGCGGGGTGCATATTGTGGCTTGTTTCTCCACAGGTTCTTCCTTGCCTGTTGCATCGATTTATAACCATTGAAAGGAAATTTAATTCTCTCACCTGGGAGTTGGAAGTGGCCTTCGCCGGATCCCACGTAGGTGATGGCATTCACAGTATTGAGGAACGGCCTTCCCAGGATGACGGGGACTTCGTCATCGGCCTCCATGTCAAGAATGATGAAGTCGGTGGGGATGTATTCGTCTTGAACTTTGACAAGGATATCCCTTGCCAATCCCTCAGGGAACCGGATGGATTGATCTGCCATCTGCAATTTGACAAAAGTGGGGTACAAAGGTCCCCCTAGAAAGTTCTTATACATTACCTTGGACATGATGTTCACTCCAGATCCAAGGTCGCAGAAGGCGTTGTTGAAGGTGTGCGGCCCGATTTCGCAGGTGATGGTAGGATGGCCGGGGTTACTCTTCTTAGCCATGAATGGCGGATCAAGAAAGCAACCCGGGTTTTGCCTAATCGGAGGCTTACCAAACCTCGTGGAAATTAACTTAACACCCTCAATTGGTTCCTCAGGTCTCCCTAGGATCTTACCTTGTTCGAAGGTTGGGACAGCTGCTGTGTCACAGAACCGACCAATTTAAACGAGCACAAGTACAACGATCGCGTTTTTAATCGCAATCCAGTCACACTTGAGCCAATATAAACCCGGTAGTCCGGAAATCTCGAAGGATTTCAAACATTTCATACCCCAAGGATCATTCATTCAGCAATACCCGATCACATGACACATAAGTTCGCAACCGAATTTAAACATCAGAGTACAACATAGTCTTTTACACAAATATAATAGTAGCGGAAGTTAACATAGTTTTACACCACAGAGTTCAACTACTGAGTACCATCAAATGACCCTGTCACAGCATTCTTACAACATCTAAGGATAGATAATGACCCTGCCCTCGGGTCTAGTCTTCTTCGCCCGCAGGGGTGAAGCAATTCCTGCAATACGCGTAGTAGACTACACCATCTGCAACAATGGGAATAAAACCCTGAGTACTCAATTGTACCCAGCTAGACTTACCCGACAGGGAGTAAATAAAAAGACTCTCAAGGATATGCAAGGCTTGTTTGGTGGAGCTCAGAGGGTAGCATCATTTTTTGCATCAAAAGCATTACTACAGTAGAACCTCCACTTATTCATTTTAATTGTGATAAGCTTCGATTTCAGTTAAACTATTTACTAAGATTAGCCACTATACTAAGCATTCACTGAATATTATAGCAATCAATAAAACCATATGATTTCCGATATCCACAGATATCAACCTCATCTCACCATAATCATTATGTTCAAGTTATTAGCCTCTACCACACCAGAAGATCAGTTCAGTTTCTCACTAACCAGGAGAGATGGCGATTCGAATCGATTGTACCAGCTGGCAAATATGCCAATCACAAACCCTGTCAGCCGAGCCACTGGCTTCTTGGGCCACCGTTAAATCTTTCTGAGACATAATATGTATCGCGGGCTTGGAGGGGTCCATATTCTCAGAGACAAACCCACTTTCAGGATGCATCAGGTCCCTGACCTGCCCTTGGTAAGATGGTGTCTCCGCACATCCTTCCTACCTCCAGAATATGTCTGCCTTATCACGCCCAATTTCCGGCTCAGAAAGAAATACTCGGCTTCGCGGTCAGAACGACTTATCTGGCCAGCTATGTGACGACGTCTTTCAATCTCAACTGATGTCTGGTGGCCTCAGTCCTAGTCGGCCGCAAGTAGCACCGAAGACGGCATGACCTCAACCATGTCATGCGGCTCCCCGCTACCTAGCCTTGATTCTCTCATTAGACACTGTGGCATGGTGGCATATATAGTCCATCATGTGGAATCCAACCCCATCATCATTAGTAACCACCTATGCTCGCGAAGGATAGGAAATCCCTCGTCTTCTACCGGTCTAAGCATGGCTAAGCATAAGATCGAACCCATCCCTTATCTAGTAATACTTCAGGATCAAGTATAAGTGGACAAGGTATAAATGCAGCAACGGTATCATATCAACTCCTATACTTAAGTGCACAATCATACGATTTAATAAAGACCAGTGCATTTGTAAAAAGAGTAGGTGGAGACTTAGGGATGCTCCGGGGCTTGCCTTTCACAAAGTTAGTAGGTTGGTGATCCGGGCACTCTGAAAGTTCAGCCTCTTCTTCCTGGCCTTCGGGAACCTCTGGCACTTCAATCTCCGGCGGAACTCCCTCCTCCGGTGGATCAAACTGCAACAGCGTCACTCCTCCCGGCGATCCTGTATGCATGATATGCATATATGAGAACTGAGAATGCACATGAAATGCAAGATAGAGATGCACAAATTAACCCATGATATGCAATCAGTTTAACAATCCACACTCATTTACTGAGTACGTGCATATTCCTTCTCTAGACAACCACTCATACTCACCCTTTTTAAGCAAAGCATAGAACAATTTCTCGTCCCGGGTGAGAGGTCTACAACCTGCACTTAATAATCAACATGCATCAACTAATCTACCACAACCAACTTATAATTAACAGGCATGAGCAACATCAAATAAACAAAACATTAACATTGCTGCCTTAAGCTTAAATTAGGATTAGCTCTACTGTTTTAAACAAGTGATAATGCTGAGCATCACAGAAATGCATAAAAACACTTCACACCCAAAGATATTTGCTTAAAAACAATTAAACAAACCCTAGCCTATAACTGGACCTACTGTTTATTGTGACCAGAAAAATCCATAAAAATTACAGTAGCTATTACACATCTAGATTAGCCTACTGACAAAATTTCAAGTCATTTGGACAAGTATAACAGTCTACACAAAAATAACAAACAACCAGCCTTTTAAGCAATGGAAAATACTTAACACAGTGAAAAGTATCAAACAATAGATTTCCCAATTTTATTAGCTTCTTTCCAACATAACATGGTCCAGGAAAAATATTCATGACCATATTCTTAACACATTAAGCATGGTGATTTTTGCAAGTTTAAAGCATAAAAGACACATTATACTAGACATCATATAAATAATAGTGCAACACCAGCAAACATATTTTTCATAGATTCTACTTCCATAAACAAGATGAATGCAAGTGGAATCACATTTTTAGCACATTCCTACAATTACTTATGCATTTATCAAGTTTGCAAGCAATTAACAACTTAAATATAACTGCATAGAAAAAGTATTCCAAAAGTACATTTTATATTTTTCCTTGATAGAACTCAGAAATACAAACATAAAAAAAAAATTTTCACCCAAATTGGACACTCCTAGCTCCAGATATGAATTTTGGAAGATTTTACCCATTTTCTAGAAATTCATTTTATAAATCATAAAACCCAAACCCGATAGAAACTGCTACGTGCACCCGACTCAGTGAACCAGAGGCGCACCCAAACGGCTAACTCGCGGGCCCCGGGGTGAACCCGACCCCACGCGTCAGAGAGAGGGGCAGAGCCGCCGGCGAGAGCTCGCCGACGGCGAGGTCTCCGGCGACGCCGAGGCTACCTAACGACTCGTGGCAACGAGACGAACCCAAAGGACCAACTGCCGAGGGTTGTCCCCCACCGGAGCGAGCTCGACGGCGTCAATGGCGGACGGCGGTGGTCCGGCGAGCTTGCGCCGGCCGATTCCGGCCGTTGCTCGCGCGGCTAAGCACCGTTCCGAGATCCTGGAACCCTAGCGGACCTATGCGTGCGACGAATCGAACTATTGCGCACGGGAGCTCACTGACCGCGCTCGCATGGCGGCACGGCGGCGAGCGGGTTCACGGCGAGCTCGGGTTCCGGCGAACCTACGGCGAGACCGACCCATCCGACGGCCTAGACTGGATCTACAGCTAACTTAGACTCCTAGACGAGCAATGGAGAGAGAAGCCGACCCCGGTATCGCCCTCGTCGCGGCGACCTGAGAGCTCGGTGGCGCTCCGGCAATGCCGCGGCGGCGAGAAGGCCAAACCGTTATACCTTAGCTCGGCTGAGGTCGGCAACGGGTCGAGGATGAAGAGCAGAGCAAGTCGAAACTACGGCGGAGATGGAGCGGTCGGAGATGGCGCGGTGACGGTGGATTTCACCGCGGCGACGGCTCGGCGGCGATGGCGCTGGCGGAGGGGAAAACGGAGAGTAGGGGCGAGAGCGAGCGAGTGAGAGTGTGAGGAGCGTGCGGGGGACAGAGTGGAGTGTTGCCTTTTGTAAAGCCGACCGGCGCGGCGGCCAACGGCGGCGTACGGCGCCACCTGGCGCACGGCGTGTGACGCGGTCGCGCGGCGACGACCGGCTGCCGAGCTGAATCAGCTTCGATTCAGTCTCCGCGAACCCGACTGAGACCCGATTTTGATCAAGCCATAACTCGTGATCCAGTGCGTTTCAGCGAAAACTTCACTAATATGGATCAAAGAGCTACATGAGTAGATCATTTGGTATTAAGACACTTTACTCTAGTTCGGCCTGGATTGAGAGATACAGGTCGATAAACATGGGTACACCGAAACTGAAAACCAGTTTTAGACTTACCAAATTTTTGAAACTTCAAAACAACTCCAAATCTGCACTAATTCAACTTTTTGACCACCTTCCACCCATTTTCATGAGTTGCCCAAAAATAAAGTTTGTTGCTTATAAAATTCTACACAACTTTGATTAAGGGTGCACTGACATGCAAAATCTCTAAAATGCCCTTCTTGTTTGGTCAAACAAAATAGCTTTTAGAGGGCTCTCTAGTCAACCATGAGCTAGAGGGGTATTTTGAGGATTTCACCAATATGAACATTGTTCCAAATGTTATCCAAACATGTCTAAAGCATTTAGAACAGTAAACAAGCATCACATTTGCATGCTAACATATCTACCACACATAAGCATAAAGGAAACATATAGTATATAAGAAATGCAATTTGACTTGAATAGTGATGATGCATGAAATGACATGATAGGTGCTTGATGACATGCAAATGCAAGTGTGAAAATAGTAACTAACACTAGGGTAATCGCACAGAATATACTGCTGTAGCACTTCACCCGGGAGTATTCCAAGGTATCGTTATTTATTTTTATCCCAAGGGAAAGCGGTTGCTAGGAATAATTAATAAAAAGAGAGAGATCCTTAAGTCTATAGCAACTTAGTATCAACTAGTGATAGGAGAGTAAATCGATATGTAGAGGAAAGGGTAATGACACCAAAACACAACAAGGTTTTAGGATAACTAAAGATAACTAGTAGAGTATAGCTAGGTGGGAGGACAACGAGTGGGTATAAGACTCCTATGACACTTACTTTACTCTTGTGAACTATCTTATCAAATGGATGAATTATACTAAGACAGCTACCTTACTTCCAGTGTGTAGGGGATAGGCGAGACAGTAGGGGATATAACCTATACCCGAAGCGGCTATTCTCTTATGGGAGCCTACCTTTTAAGAACTTGCCTAAAACACGTGGAGGGATACTAAGACTAGACAGGGCTGTCACCACCTGCTAGCACCCACAAACAATCCGTGCGACAAGCGGCATTCAAAGGCAAGATCTAGTCTAAGCACCACGCTTACACTAAGCCTTACTACTCTAGTTGCATACCAACAATAAAAGCACCCTATGACAGGCGATGAACTACACACGTGAGCTGGTTACAGGATCACTATCTAATATAACTCAACTATAAGTTAAGACAAAACACAACAATACTATAAAGAATAGTAATGCACTAAGTAGAGACTTAGTAAAGTAAAGTAAAGATAATATATTGATAAAGGTAAAGTCTTACAGAAGGAAAGGTACAAGAGCTATACCAGACTCTCCAGCAGACGACTCCGGAGACTCCGAGCGTAGCTCAACTCGACTCTAACTCCCACACTAGACTAATACTACTACTACTACTACTACTAAAGAGTGGAGCTTCTCTTGTCTCTTGTGACTCTTGTGTATCTTGGGTGTGTCGAAGAGTGTAATGGCAGCCTCTATTTATAGGGGAGAGTTGAGGGTTGCCACGTCAGCGATTCGCGTGCTCCTTGCCTCTCCACCCTTGGATAAACCTCCTTGGAACCGCCTTAAGATGGACGGCCGTGAGCAAACCAGCACGTGTAGATCATGCAGGAAGGCGGTGGAGGCCAACTGACCTGGCTGGGCACCAGGGGGGTTCGGCCGACCCCCCTATGGCAGGTGGGCCCAGCCAGGGGCTTCTAGAAGGTGTCCCCACCTGTCATGGAGTGTGGCTCCACGTTTACTTCATGTTTGTCTCATTGAATTACCCCTTGATCCTTGTGCTTTACTTCTCCACTATTGAATGGAAACACATGTTGATCTGATGGATGAAGTGAGCTGGGTGGAGAGTCACACGGATCGTGCCATGTCAGCAGAGCCCTGGTGGGCCCCATCCATGGTTCGGCCGAACCATGCATGGCCCTATCTCAAGCTCCATTCTCTTCCATGTGGTCCCTTGTGTTATTTGTTGAAGAGTGGTGACTTGGTTCCCAAATTTGTGGTTTGGCCGAACCACTTAGTTGGGCTCCAAGTGCTCATTTTAGCTCTGTTTGATCTTCCCTGCATTCACAAGCTAAGAGTACAAGTGGAACTAGTTATTGATAAAATATGTTCATGATTATGTTTATTCTCCCTTGAATACGAGGCCTGTTGATGGTGTTTGAATGTGGATTTTCATGGTATATCCACCGTCAACACACATGCATCCTACCGGGCTATAAATAGAGGGGCAGACCCCCTGGAGGCATCAATCAATCCATCATTCATTCAAGGCATCAAGTCCTCAAGCCATCAAGAGCCTCCTAGTTCATAGTTCTAGCCTAGTTAGATTAGAAGTAGAGGAGTTCTAGTTCTTCGCCGGATCTGGAGCCCAGGCGTCTATCTGGAGCACGGAGTTCGGTATAATTCTAGTTCTTTCTCTATTATTGTATTCTTCAGTTATGATTAGGGAAACATTGTTCTTAATAGTTCATATGTTCTTGATTACAATAGTCTTTGTCTACTATAATTGTATGTCTAGTATAGTTGGTTTGATCTTATTGAATTCATGTAATTGCTCGTATAGCATTTATTCATGCGGACGATGGATAGATGATGAACAATATGTAGACGTAGTGTCTAGGTATTTTGTTTATTTGCGAGTGCACCCTGATGTGCCGGGTCGTGTGGTAGATCGCGTAGGTGACAGCTATGTTGAGTCCTCTATAGTCCACCCCCCGTACGTAGGCCAGCAGGCACGGTCGTGAAGTTGGATGATGACTCTGTTTTACATCCTTCCTAGATGATGCCCTTTGCATGTGATTATGATATAGGATTAGTCTAACAATGATTGCTAGATGTAATTGCACTAATTAGAGTTATTCATTGATGTAGTTATAGAATTACCTTTGATATTAATTCTTTAGTTTATCCATTGGCTAGCTATTACTATGACTAGAGAGTGCTCTGATGATTATCTTTTATTTATGATGCTTGATCATACTTATCACCTTTATCTTTATTTATCTTGTGACCTCTACCTGTTATGAGTAGAGTAAATGACATCGGTAATGTCACTTATCCATTGTATACCATCACTATCAATATAATAGATTAAAGTTTATCCTACTCCTTCCCAGTGGTATAAATATAAATCGACAACCTGGTAGAACTCCCTAGGTAAAATGCTACAATGGGATAATTATCTGTCCGCTTGCAGAACTGATCTTATGTTATATTTATATTTATTTCTGCCTAGTCACATAGATTAATATATAAAACTTTTATTTATTCTCAGCATTATTAATTAGGGATGACAACCTAATTCTTGCATAAGAATGTTGGTAATAGAAAAGTGGCTAGTTGCTAATGACAAGTTAATTAATTACCATTCATCTTCTAATCTCGTCTCTCGCATTAAAAGTTATATAGTTATTTTTGGCGATGTTAGTAGATGTCAACAAGCATTTTTGGCACCTGTTGGTATAAATTAACTGCACTCTATTAAAGATTATTATTATCAAGGTATCCACAAGCGCACAGATAAAACAACCGATGTAGCACTTCACCAGACAATCCCGGATTTAATATCGAACCCAAAGAAACAGTAGGTGATACTGACTAAGTCTATTGGCTTTTAACCTGATAATACAATCAATTCAGAGAATATCAAGAATGAGGAGATAACAAATGATTATCTAGATCCGACAACCGGTAAACTTTGAATAATATCATTATAATCGGGCAGTGACATGAATAAGAGGCGAAATCAGAGTTCCCTCCTACCAGACACTTATACACCTATCGATCCTATCAACGGGAAGTGGACTACAGAGGACTCAACGCAGCTGTCACCTACGCGATCTACCACTATCCGGCCAATCAGGGGACATTCACAAGTAATTATAGCCCAGACACCACGTCTACACTACAAACTACTACTTCAACCAAGGAGCTATCAAGATCAAAGCACTCAAATAGAGTTGTAAACTTAAGAATGAATAAGAACAAATGCTTACTTGAATCAGGATGTTGAATACAAAAGTACCTCAGAACGCAACTCCGGGCGAGGGAGCTGAATCCAGACGAACACAGGTACGAAGAAGCTCCGACAGGCCGGGATTCCTCCGAATCTCTACTCATCTACTCTATCTCTGTAATCTCTCACTTGATTGCTAGCCTAGATCTAGTGGATATCTATCTAATTCTTCAGGGTCTTCATCTCTTGATCTGGCTCTCTTCCAAGGGGGTCTGGCCCTCTATTTATTGGCCGGTGGGATGCACGCGCGCCGTTAGATCAAACCGACTTAACCAAGGGCCCAGATGACTTCTAACAGGCGGTGGTAGAAGACTCCAGAAGGTGGCGCGGGAGAAACCCTAGGGGGGCGCTGGCCAGCCCCACCCTGTGGGGTTTTGGGTTCCGGTGCTTCGGGTGTGTTCCAGATGCTTCTAGTGTTCTCGTGATGATGTTTCCTTGGCGGTTAATTTTTTGGTAATTATGCTCTTTAATCCTTCTTTTAAGCTTTTCTGGAAAACCCCTGGGAAATAGACAATTCACCAAAACTCGTTGAATCTGTCAGTAATAACCCTATTCTACTGGATATTCATTTTTTACCCCCACACTTAGGCTTTTGCTCGTCCCGAGAAAATGGTTGGCTTTAAGATGTAAGATTCTTAGAGAGAGTGGAGTATTTAAAACATAACTTGAGAGTACATTATATAAAACTAGTCTAGTCATGCATGTACTATGGAATTCAAAGTGTCTACCATGAATCTTTGAGTAGTTGAAGAACAGAATAGCTTGAAAACAGATCACTCTTTTCCTTTAGTTAAGTCAATTGGAGGGTATGTAATTTTGCAAATAAACTTAGCTTTACCTTCTCCTTTTGTAGTACTCTTGAATCACTGATATATATATCTGGTATTTTTGTATCCTTACCGAGGCATTAATAAAACTGCCTTCTTTATCCTACTTCTAAAAAGCTTATGTGGATCTCAGGTAGGTAAAATGTGAAAACATACTTGCATTGTATTTGTTGTAAAGTCAAACAATGAATCCACAGAGAAATGAGGCATATAATCGAATCAAGCTTTATTTGGTGGAATATGGTGGAACCTAATTCTACCTTGCTCCTTGAGAAAATAAGTCTCTCTTTTATATAACTAAGCTTAATCAGAGAGTATGAGCTATCTCTTTCTCTTCTCTCTTTTTTTTTCAAGGGAGGTGAGCATCTAAATACCCATTGTTTTAATTTCTTCGGACACTTGTCCATTTTTTTATACTCCCTTCTTCTTTTGCATAGCTCATACCTCTTTTGAATTTAGTAGTTGAGAGACTTTAACAAAACATGAAGCAATTATTTGGTAACTATGCTATATAATTATTTTTGGTGTTTTCTCCCAGTGTAGGAGAGAAACATTTTCAATAGAATAACTCACTATTACTCCAGATTAGAGTAATGCTTATGTGTAATTGCACTTGATTCGAAAATATGACAAATTTCTTCAAAGGGTTACAAAGGTTGGCCAAACTCAATACAAAGACAAGTATTATATGTAGCAGGCTTCTATCCTATATATGGCTCTGGTAGGACAATATTTTTACCACAAAGGAGAGGTATAACTAATCATTTAAATTTTTGAAATAAAATCTCCAAAGACAAAACATCAGAGATTGAGTTCTCATTATTCAACTATATCATGTTTCACAACGACTTAACCAATCATGGGGTCCCTATAAATAGTTTCCAATAGTAACATGATTTCTAGAAAAGTGTTATATAATTTATTCTTAAGCCATGAATTAAACAATCTCTTCTTCTCTTTTTAAAGTAATTTTAGCATGTGAATTTTAATTTGGATTGAAACAGAAATCGAAACATATGTAATTAAATTGTATGGAGATCAAACCTGACCATGACCGAGATGGGGATGCAGAGGGTGTAGAGCGGGGCCGGCCGGCCTAGGTAGGGTGCCGGGCGGTGCGCCTCTATGGCCCCACGGGGTCCACTTCGGTGTGCGAGGTCCTGGTTCGATTATCTTCCGAATTACGTGATTTTCCCGAGCGAATTGATTTTCTATAATCGCGATGTACCTCCCCCACACTTATTTTCCTGCATACTTTTCTGCGCAACATGTGGAGACAACATGCGTACCAAAAATATAGAGAGTAGAGTAAACTAAAACATTAATATTGATAAAAAGAATAAGGCACTTTATTTATTAATAATACTAGATAACTCTGATAACTGACTGAGCTAACGACTGCCCTAGCTCCATGGGCTTACCTAACACACTTAATATTATAAATCAAACCTAACACACTTGATAATATAATTAAACCTAACACACTGTGCCTTATTACATAGATAACGAGGGCAACTTAAGGCTGCCCTTTCTTCGCGAGCTTCCTAATTTCTTCCTTTAGATCACCAATCTCTTCTTTCAGCTGATCTTTTTCACATTTGAGACTGCGAATTAACTTGACATTGACTTCTATCTGCTTAGTCATGTCGCTCATAATCTTGCTCCTTAAGTCTTCATTCCTCTCTATACCCCTAACGGTGTTAGAGAGAGCTTCCATCTTCTCATTAAGGATGCGTAGAGAGAGCGGGGGCTGTCTAGGGACTTTCTCTAGTGCTGATGTAGATGTAGCCCGCTGTCTCTTGGGCGGAGGTGGTATGAACTCGGTGTAGCGGACTTGGCCTGGACGTGCACGAACTCCTTGGATGGCTGGGCGAGCAGTGGTGTACTTCGCACATACCAGCGTTCCGTTCTTGTCGGACTTGACCGACAGGAGTCGCTCATTATCTCTAGGTGGAAGAAGTGGGGTGCCTTGGGGAATAGCGATCTGTTTCCCCCTGGTACCATCTTCTAGTAGCAGTCTCTCAGGTGGCGATGGCAGAGCAGACTGAGCATGCGTGTAATAGACTTGCTCGAACTGCTGGGGCACCGTAGCAAGATGCTTCGGTGGCACGATGGCGAGGTGCTTTGGTGGTACTATGTCAAGGGGCTTCGGCTGCGCGAGGACGATGGCCTTTCAGTCATCGCTTGGGATCTTGCCGGAGTCAGCGTCGACGACCGCTTTGCTTGCCATTGCTACTAGATCTAAACTAGAGAGTTTCTTTGGAGGAGAAGAAGGCAATGATGATGGGATGGCATTCAAGGGTGGTATAGGTGCGTATTTATATGGTTTTTAGGAGACAGGATAAGATCAAATCTTGGTTCTACAGGATTCGTACGAAAGATTATCCGTACGCATCGGGAATCTATGGGATTGTACTTAGGAAAGATAAAGAAAAAAAGGAAACTTGAGTCGGGACGAGAGGGCACAGGGGGCGCCGCCTAGCCCCACTAGGGTGCCGGCCGGCCCCTCCAGGTGTCTTTCCTGGGTGGCCGAGCTCGTGAAGCTTCTACACTCTTCCTACTTCCTGTTAGTTGCGATGCGCGATAATTCTTCGTAACGGATAATGACGGGACTAAAAAGTGGGTAATTGGACAAAGTTCAGCCCGTCAACAACTTCTAAATTAAATGGTTCTAAAAATAATTTAAGTCGGTGACCATTTACCTTGAATAACGTACCTTCATGTGATTGTAGAGTTACCGCTCCATGTGGTGATGCATTCACAACCGTAAATGGTCGTTCCCATTTGCTTCGTAGTTTTCCAAGCCCGAATAATTTAAACCTGGAATTAAAAAGTAATACCTTATCTCCGGGTGCAAACTCCTTCTTCTTGATCCTCTTGTCATACCATCTTTTTGTTCTTTCTTTATAGATCTTTGAATTGTGATAAGCCTTTTCTCTCCATTCTTCTAATTCTGATAATTGCATTTTCTCTTTTCTCCAGCGGCTTCAAAGTTCATGTTCCATCTCTTAATAGCCCAGTGAGCTTTATGCTCTAACTCCACTGGTAGATGACAGGTCTTACCATATACTAGCTGGTAAGGTGACATACCCAAAGGTGTCTTGTATGCGGTCCGATATGCCGAAAGTGCTTCGGGTAATCGGTACTTCCATGCAGTACCCATTTCATTTACTATTTTCTACAGAATATTCTTGATCTGTTTGTTTGATGTTTATGCCTGGCCACTTGTTTGAGGATGGTATGGAGTAGCTACATTGTGACGGATGCCATGAGCTTGCAAGTATCGGTAAAACTTTTTATCAGTGAAGTGTGTCCCTCCGTCACTAATGACCATCCTTGGTGTTCCAAACCTTGGAAATATAATATCTTCGAACATCTTCTTTGAATGTTTGGAATCAGCATTCATGCATGGCATAGCTTCTACCCACTTGGATACATAGTCAACTACCACCAGAATGTATTCACAATTTCTTGATTTCACAAATGGTCCCATGTAATCAATTCCCCAGACATCAAAGAGTTCGATCTAGAGATTTTTGGTGAGTGGCATAGCATCTCTTGCATTGATATTTACGTGCCTCTGACATGATCCACATCTCCGGACAAAATCTTTGGTGTCTTCATACATAGTTGGCCAAAAGAACCCACTCTGCTAGATTTTAGCATGAGTGCGGAATGCTCCATAATGACCTCCATATGGTGATGCATGGAATTTCTGATTGATCTGCATGCCCTCTTCTACTGGTACACATCTTCTAAGTAATCCATCTGAACAAATTCTGAAGAGGTATGGCGGATCCCATATGTGGAGACGACTTTCATAAATAAGCTTCTTTTTATTTTCCCCTGGTGGTACATAACCTGCAACCATAAATTTGATAATATTCGCATACCAAGGGTCTGGCTTGGTCAGTTTAAACAACATGTCATCTCTCAATGAGTCATTAATAGGCAATTTCTGAGGTTTCTCAAAGTGTATTCTAGACAAGTGATCAACAACTGGATTTTCTATTCCTCTTCTATCTTTAATTTCTAAGTCAAATTCTTGGAGTAACAAAATCCATCTTATCAAATGAGGTTTAGCATCTTTCTTAGTGAGCAAATATTTTAAAGAAGCATGATCAGAATAAAAATTACTTTTGCTCCTACCAAGTAAGATCTAAATTTATCAATAGCAAAAACAACAGCCAAGAGTTTTTTTTCAGTTGTTTCATAATTTAATTGTGCTCCTGTCATAGTTTTACTAGCATAAGCAATTGCATGATGCTTCTTATCTTTTGTCCTAATACTGCCCCTACAGCATAATCACTAGCATCACACATAATTTCAAAAGGTAAAGACCAATCAGGGGGTTGAATGATTGGTGCTGATGTAAGTGCTTCTTTAAGAATATTAAAAGATTTTAAACATGCATCATCAAATTCAAAAGGAATATCCTTAGCTAGCAAGCTAGTCAGCGGTCTAGCAATATGTGAAAAATCTTTTATAAATCTGCGATAAAAACCACAATGACCAAGAAAACTTCGGATTCCTTTTATATTAATAGGTGGAGGTAGTTGTTCAATTACTTCAATTTTTGCCTTATCTACCTCTATACCTTTTTCAGACACTAAATGTCCTTGCACTATTCCTTCTCTAACCATAAAATGACATTTTCCCCAATTAAGGACTAAGTGCTTTTCTTCACATCTCTGCAAAACCGTATCTAGATTTTCTAAACAATCATCAAAAGTTTTTCCATATACTAAAAAATCATCCATAAAAACTTCCATGATTTCTTCTATCATTTCAGAAAATATAGACATCATACATCTTTGAAAAGAAGGAGGTGCATTACATAATACAAAAGACATTCTACGATAAGCATAAGTTCCATAAGGAGATGTAAAAGTGGTTTTGCTTTGATCATCAGGGTGGATAGGAATTTGGTGATATCCAGAATAACCATCAAGGAAACAAAAGAAAGAATTATTTGCCAAACGCTCTAACATCTCATCAATGAAAGGCAGCGGAAAATGATCTTTCTTGGTTGCTTTATTGAGTTTTCTATAATCTATACACATTCGTCATCCTGTAACAGTTCTCTGGGGTATCAATTCATTTTTATCATTGTTAACTACGGTCATAGCACCCTTTTTAGGTACAACTTGAATAGGGCTTACCCACTCACTATGCGGAACAGGATAAATAATCCCAGCATGCAAAAGTTTCAAGACCTCTTTCTTAACAACCTCCCTCATCGCATTTTGAAGCCTACGTTGGGGCTCTCTAGAAGGTGTAGTCTCTGGGTTAGTTGGAATACGATGGGTGCATAAAATAGGACTAATCCCCTTAAGGTCTTGGAGTGAATAACCAAAAGCAGCACGATGTTTTTCTAAGACAGTTATTAATATAAAAGACTCTTCATCAGAAAGTTTATCACTAATAATCACGGGAGAATTTTGATCATTATTCAGAAAAACATACCTAAGACCAGAAGGTAGTTGCTTAAGCTCAATAGAAGGCTTAGGTAGCTCTAGTAATTCATCCAGAGGTTCAGGATCAATCGGATCCTCTTCCTCTTCATTAATGAAGAACTGAGTATCATCCTCTAAATTATGTTCAATAAATTCCTCAAATGACACAACCTTAACTTCTTCTATCGGATCTAACTCAGAAGGTGACGCTGCCTTAGCTTTTAATGCATGAGTTATAGGCACTGAGAGATTAAATCTCTTCCCAAGTTTAATTTCTAAATTGCCCGCACAACCTTCTCGCAAAAGTTTTCCTATTGGTAACCCAACCATTATATCAAAATCCCAAACATCAAAGATATAGAAATTCAGCAAAATTCGGAATTCATTAATCACAATAGGAAGAGAACATAAAACACCTGAACTAGGAATAATATGTCCTGAATGATTTTTCAATAATTTATTTGTAGGAATTAATGGCATATCTTTCAAGAATTTTTCAGCAAATGTAAGAGACATAATATTGACACCTACTACTGGATTATAAAAGACATCAAAAGGATATGCATCAATTTGACATTTAATAGTAATGGTAGGAGAATTTAAACGAATTATATCATTTGAAAGCTCAGATTCTATCAACCACTCATTACTTATAACAAAAATCAATTCTCTAGTTATCTCTCTAAGGAATTTTAAATCAGCAGGATATGAAACATTAAAACTTTTAAAATTCATAGACTCTTGTGGTTTTATAATTTTATGATAGCGTGAGGTGTTTGCATAATCATCAAAAAGTTCATCCTCAAATTCAAGCATAAAATCAGAAATAGGAGTTATCTTCTTTTCATTAGATAGTTCAGGTAAAGGTTGACAAAAGTTTAGAGTCAAATGACAAAAATTCATCTTCTAACAACTTTTCTTTTTCTTCAGGAAGATCAATTAAGATATTAGTAAGAATAGTTTTAGCATGTGAAGCAGTAATATGCATAAATGCTCCTCCTGCGGCCAAATTAAGGTATTCTTAATTTTTATCATCAAGGCCTAAAAAGAAATGTTGTAAAAGTATAGGTTCTGGCAAAGCAAGATTAGGTCCAGAATTTATAAATCCATTAAAGTGTTCCCAAGCCTTGCCTAATGATTCGTTATCTAATTGTTTAAATCCAATAATTTCAAAACGAAGTTTAGCGACCTTTTCGATAGGGAAAAATTTAAGACAAAAATTAGCACGTAATACTTCCCAATCTCCTTGACTACTCCCAACATGGCGATTATATTATTTCTTTGCTTTTCCCGTTAATGAAAACGGAAAGAGTTTCCATCTTAAAGTTTCATCTGCCATGCCCTTAATGTGCAAACATGAACATGTCTGCTCAAAATCGGCTAAATGGGAATAAGGGTTTTCGCTAGAACTACCAGAAAAAATGTGATCCTGAACTAACTTAATTAATCCCGGGCGTAATTCATAGACAGATGATGTGATAGGTAAAGGTGATTCTTTTGGCTGGAGATACGATCCTAATGGTTCTCCATATTGATATAAAAGTTGGGACGTGGGTTCCATACTTTAAAAGGGTAAAAGATAAAAGATAAAAGTATAATACAAGATTAAGATAGACTAAGCCAAAATCAGCAAACCGTTCCCCAGCAACGGCGCCAGAAATACTTGTTGGTATAAATTAACTACACTCTATTAAAGATTATTATTATCAAGGTATCCGCAAGCGTACAGATAAAACAACCTATGTAGCACTTCACCAGACAATCCCGGTTTTAATATCGAACCCAAAAGAACAGTAGCTGATACTGACTAAGTATATTGGCTCTTAACCCGATAATACAATCAATCCAAAGAATATCAAGAATCAGGAGATAACAAATGATTATCTAGATCCAACAACCGGTAAACTTTGAATAATATCAGTTCTAATCGGGCAGTGACATGAATAAGAGGCAAAATCAGAGTTCCCTCCTACCAGACACTTATACACCTATCGATCTAGAAGTGGACTACAGAAGACTCAACTTAGTTGTCACCTACTGCGATCTACCACTATCCGGCCAACCAGGGGACATTCACAAGTAATTATAGCCCAGACACCACGTCTACACTACAAACTACTACTTCAACCAAGGAGCTACCAAGATCAAAGCACTCAAATAGAGTTGTAAACTTAAGAACGAATAAGAACACATGCTTACTTGAATCAGGATGTTGAATACAGAAGTACCTCAGAACGCAACTCTAGGTGAGGGAGCTGAATCCAGACGAACACAGCTACGAAGAAGCTCCGACAGGCCAGGACTCCTCCGAATCTCTACTCATCTACTCTATCTCTCTAATCTCTCTCTTGATTGCTAGCCTAGATCTAGTGGATATCTATCTAATGCTTTAGGGTCTTCATCTCTTGATCTGGCTCTCTTCCAGGGGGGTCTGGCCCTCTATTTATAGGTCGGTGGGATGCACGCGACAAACTAATATGGAATTATTACTTGATGCTACCTTGCATAGGATGCAAACCACAGCCAAATATTAGGATCGCCAGATCCTTTATTTTCTCTTTTCCACTAAAGCTCATCGGTGCTGACCATGGCCTGCACATATCTGGCGGTGTGCAGATTACCTGATTAAAAGAGATATTGAGATAAGAAGTATTAGAAGGTCTCGTGCCTACGCTCAAGTTTGGTTCAGGAGATGAAGACTATGCTGCGCCAAGATTGACTCTAATGATACCCGTGAAGGAGGAGCCTTCACTCGACAACATATTCCGCCGACTCTGATGATGACTAGATACGCTTCTACTAGATTAAGCCTGTAATAGGTGTATCCTCAAATGAGGTAAAATTTGTAAAGCTTGTAATCATACGCTGTATGACTGTGATTTCAACTGATATATGATAATGTGATGGAATCAAACTTTGGTTTGATCGCATTATAACTCATTCTGTGGATTTTCCCTTCGTGGAAAATCGAGGATGTTTCAATAATGACCAAGCCGATGACTTAATCCTACAATTAGGCTAGATAATATCAAGAAAGAGGAAATAGCTAATGATTATCTAGTTCCAACTACCGGTAAACTTTGAATAATATCGTTCTAACTGGGCAGTGAAATGAATAAGAGTGGAAATCAGAGTTCCCTCCTACCAAACACTTATACACCTATCGATCCTATCAACGGGAAGTGGACTACAGAGGACTCAACGCAGCTGTCACCTACGCGATCTACCACTATTCGGCCAATCATGGGACATTCGCAAGTAAACCTAGCCTAGGCACCACGCCTACACTACGAAATACTACTTCAATCAAGTAATGACCAAGATCAAAGCACTCAATATGAGTTGCAAACTTCAGAACGAATAAGAACAAATGCTTACTTGAATTAGAAGTTGAATACAAAAGTACCTCAGAACGCAGCTCCGGGCGAGGAAGCTAAATCCAGAAGAATACAGCTACGAAGAAGCGGCGACAGGGGAACTCCTCCGAATCTCTGCTCCTCTACTCTATCTCTCTACTTCTCTAAACAAGACTAGATCTAGATGAACTAGTCTCTTCTAACTGCTACAACTAGATGAACTAGAACTAGATGAACTAGAACTAGATCAACTAGAGGGACCCTAACCCTAATTTATGTAGAGAATATGAAGCACTGGGGTGTAGAATGCCTTCTGGAGGGGGCCTGAGGCGTCCTTATATAGGCCGAGGTGGAGTAGGGGGCAAGGAACCGCCACGTCATCGATCCGCGTCTCATGTTATGTTTACCGTCGGATCAAACTGACCTTAGATCGACGTAGGGATGCTTTACTTGGGTGCCAAGGAAGCGTGGGTGGAACATTCCAGAAGGCGGGGTCCGGACTCAGCAGGGGGCGTCGGCCGGCCCCACCCTAGGGCCGGCCGGCCCGACTTTGTGGGATCCGGGGCCCCGGTTGCTCGGGTGTCTTCTAGATCCTTCCCACGTCCTGATGACGATGTTTCCTTCGCGGTTAAGTTTCGTGTCTTTTACGCACTTTAATCCCTCTTTTATGCTTTTCTGGAATAGTCCCTGGAAAATACAGAACATGCAAAACTCATGGAAATTGTTAGTTAAAACCCTAGACTAGTGTGTATTCATGTGTCCTTTCATGTCTAAAGTTCTAATAAAAGTTGACGTTATCCACCGTCAACAACTCCCCCAAGCTTACCTTTTGCCAGTTCCTTGGCAAACAACCTAAGCCTAATTATAAGATATTTGGATCAGGAGTTGCTACAATGCTTTCATGCCTTCCAAGTACACGTGCTTTCAAAGAGAAATTCTCCTCCAGATTAGACAAAACTACTCTAACTTTCAAATTTACCCATTTTACCTTTAACTATGGGGCTTCTCAACTTTTACATAAGTCTTGAGCAATCGAAAGATAGAACAATCAAGTCAAGCACTATGTCTCAAATTCTTCACAGTACAAATATTCCGGAGTTTTGCAAGTTTTCGAAATAAAACTCAGAGCTTAATTGTATGACACCCTCAAATCTCTTAGTATATGTGGTATTTTTGGATCTCACTGAGGCATTAATGATGTTATGCCTTCCTACAACTAAGGATTATAGTGGAGCTTATAGGAGTGGCAATAATAAGGATGAGCATACTTGCAATTCATATATTGTAAAGTCAAACAATGGAACCCCAGAGAGAGGTCATACAATCAAACTAAGATGTGCATGTGTATGGAATATGGTGGATATGTGTGTATAAGGTAGCTAATCCTAATTCTACCTTTGCTCTTTATAAATATATCTCTCTCCTTTTTGGAACTTAGAACTTTCGTAGGAAACATGGGCTATCTTTTATTCTCTTTTTCTTCTTTTCTTTCTCTCTCTTCTTTTTTCATAGGGAGGCGGACATCTAAGTACCCATTGTTTTGATTGTTGGGACACTTTTCCATCTTTTACTCCCATTTCTTTTCTTTATTTCAATACTTTTGCTTAACCACATGCATCCTTTGAATATAAATAATTGGAGAGATAATGATAAGAACTTAGAGCAATTAAATAGGGGCTGTCCTATAGGGTATATTTTGGGTGTTTAGTCCTAGTGTAGGAGAAAAACATTTTTAAGGTGGATCTGGTTGGAACTGAAAAATGATTGCGCTTACTCTTAGAGTAGGAGTAATGCATATGAGGGTGGAGTGTGTAAGTGATCTTGATTTTAAAAGCACGACAAGACACTCATAAGGTATACAAAAAAGGTTGACTAAACTCAATGCAAAGCAAGCAGCATAAATGTGCAAAGGTTTTTCCTATCTCTAAATGTATCATATATGGCTTTGGTAGGAATTTACACTTTGTCATACAAGAGCTCATCATGTAAGATTTTAAATTTAAAATAAATCTCCAAAACTTAGCATTGCTAGGAATAAGATAAATAGCAACTCAACCTTCATGTATCATATCAATCAATCACCTAGACTTAGCTCAAGCATATGCCTCCACAAGTTTCAGGTTCAGAGTAAATTCTTAAGCAAAAACAGTAGTATCCAAAACTCGGGAGAATTTAAGGTTGAAAACTAGACACTTGAAAGGAATTACGGTAGAAGCAACTATTCATCATCTCCAAGATATAATTTTAATGTTCTCTAGTTTTTATTTGACTCTAACCTAGACTGACTATAGACACACTCTAAGACCACTCTAATATATAGCTAAGTATTTATTTGGTTTTCAAGTTTTATCTTACTAGCTAACTCACGTGAAAAGCGATATGGTAATAATAAGTTGGAAATTTTATACTTAGCTGGATTTTAAATGGAGGGTGCCCTCCCCCAAACTTGACATTTGACAGGGTCTTTGATGTTGCCAATTGAGTGATCCTTCTGGGAGCAGGTGTATTGGCAGTGTAAGGGCGTCAGGTTGACTAGCTCTTTGATCTTGTATTTTCCAGTGAAACTCAATTGCCAACAAAAATACCAAATCTCATTGAGAGGGGTTAGGTTTAGTACCACTCCATGGTAAGTGATTGATTTTATATTTCCAGCAGAAGTATAAGCTTCTTTAGCCAATTAGGAAACTTCTCTAAGAGTGCTGGACCTTCATGTGCCCACATATTTTTGGTATTTTTAGATATTCCTATGATACTATTGTGAACCTTCATGTGCTCACATATTTTTGGTATTTTATGACTTTATAAAACAGACTAGATAACGCATAGGTATAGTTACCTGATAACTTGGGGATGCTCCTTCCCCAAGCTAGATGTTTGCAATACTTGGTGTTGATGGTCTTTTAGAGCAAGCTTGTCAGCAACAGTCATAGTGGGCTTCACTGATGGACTCACTCCTCAGTCATAGTGTCAATCCTGCAGAATTATACTCCAACAAGAAAACCAAAACTCGAGGCTCGAATTTAATAAGAGGTTAGCGATCAGCTAATAAGTAATTGGTTATTCTTTTGAGTTGATTTTAAATCGATAGGTTCTAGCAGGATTATTTTTAGGATTTTCTGATTTTTCTTATGCTGAAAAGTAAATATGTATGCATGATGTATATTTTATTTTTATGCCACTATTGAGAATATTTATTCTCATGGGGCTTAGGATTTTTATAATGCAAGAAAGTAAATACAGATGCCATTATCATTTTTTATGCCACCACAGTAAATACTCCTACAGGGTTACCATAAGTTTATTCACGTGGGGCTTTAATATTTTGTGATGCAGTAAATAAGACAATAAAGATTTTTCTTTTTATTTTGATATGCATAAAGATGAATATGCTAAAGTGAAATTACTATTGCAGACATAAATACTGATTAATTAGATAACTACCATATTACCTTATGGCAAAGGTGCGGGATTTAAAGTCTACTGACAGGACTTTTTCTTTCACTCTTGTGTATCTCTCTAGTCTTAGAGATGGAGGTCTTGATGATTGCACCCCTTGTGATGATGATGTCACTTTTATCCTTTGTTTGGCCAGCAGGTTGGAGTAGAGCATTAATAGTTGGATCTAGGCAGCATCTTGCTCAGTGTGCATGTTCACAGAACTTCCACTTGTGGAATTTTGGGAATTAACAAACTTTGCTCGAAGTGTTGTCCTGTTTGCAAAACCAAGGTAGAGATCAAGTGCATGGGCTCTGTTGGTGGAAAAACACCAACAGAACCAAATCTATTTCTTTATTTATTCTTCTCTAGCCTTAGGCACATTGAACAAGATGAAATTGGTGTTGCATAATTTACTTATGACATTAGTGGTAAGATCAGAAGATTAATCATTTATGTTGCATTTAAGTTCATATGGTGGAAAAGATTTAAATTGCTTAACCAATGGAAGGGATGTCTATCTCTATATAAATTTTCACATGAGTATGACTATCATCTTCTAAATATAGAATACAATGTTTTAGCACATTTGGTTAAGACTGAGATCAAAAGAATGGTGCCATGAACAATCTTAAAGGACAAAGCATGTTGAGTTAATTAGGTTAATTAATTAAAGCTGTAACTCTAACATGTTTGCATCTTCATTTATGTGCATTCCAAGATCAAGTGGAAAATACTGACCGCTTACCTTAAGATATTTCCATCATTATTGCAGCGTGATGGCACTAAGCAATGAAGGGTAGATGACTGGTGGTCTTTTCCTTCTCTTGCATCTTGAGTTGTTCATGAGCATCTTGTCTCCTTTGTTATTTATCCTCTTTGCCATCTTTTGCTTCTTTGATCTTATGACACCTTGTCAGTCCATTCATTATTATGCCTGCAACAGATTAGCGGACAACATATACCCGAAGGAATATACAATTTTGGAACATAGGTTGTTTGTCCAGAATTTTATCATGTTCCATCTATGCTCTTAAAAAGATAGGGTTGATATTATGTTAGCATAGATTATGTTCTATACCAGCATGGCTTGTGTTCAAGTAACTTGCAGCAGAAGATAAAGTAAATGAATCATTAATAGTCACAGTTCTTCTATTCATGATGAATGAGCTGTGTCTTCCTCTTCAAAAAATTTATAAACAGGTAGAATGAGGGGGTTGAAGATCTCATGTGTGACAATGTTAGAGAGACCAATTGATCCAGGAGATTTCTCATATGAGCATGGATTTCGATGAGGTGTTAATGAAATAATTCCCATGCTCATCGATATGATCTCCCTTTTCAGACTCCAAGGGTGTTTCTTTATAGATGTCTATAGGCAACAAGTTTATCTCTATTATTTCATATCTACGACATTCATTGGATGTTTTATTTTTTAGGATTTCCCATGGATTGGTGTCTCTAAGTTTGGTCTCTTCTAAGGCTTTCTCTAAACTTGGATGAGTTATGTTTATTATAGAAATTGATTTAAGCTAACCATTTGAATCTAGACCAAGTTTAGATGCTAGCACTAAGGCTTCGTCCTCTTCCATCCATTCTGTGACAATAGCGTATGTGTTTCTAGTATGCTTCTATGCATTCCTGCCATTGTCGTAGCTCTTCTTGGTCATTCCAAAAATCTTCATGACTCCTATTCTTCGGATGTCTTAATGGGATCCTAGGGTCATTATGAGACTTAGTAGAGAGAGCATAAGAAGGATAATCAGGGTCAAGGATGGGTTTAGATTTGGGTTTAGATGAGACATTTAATGTGAGCATAGAAGGGGAGAAGATAGGATTGATTCCTAAGTGGCTTGGCTCTCCTTCTATGGCATCACTAGACATGCCATCCTTGCATTCTTCCTAATGTCTTTCAGGGGGGAATGGAAGTTTATGACATTTTTTCCAAGATACTCTTCTAAGAAGATCTGATTTATATTGATTTACGAACATCTTAGTTAATTGGAAGTCTAAATCATCAAAGTGGGGTTTCGATAGTTTAAAATTGACGGCTAAATCTTGGGATTGGAGTGGTTGTGTTTTAACTACCAAAACTTCCTCTGCTTGTTCGGGGTATGATTCCATCTCTTCCTCGGGGAGCTCGGAATTAGCTAGAGCAACCTTGTTAATCATTGCTCTTACTTTACTTATAGGCAAATAAGGAAAGGCTCCTCCAGAGGATAAATCAAGGGATTCTCTAGAATTCTTAGTAAGACCCAAATAAAAATATTGAATAAGTACGGGGTCCAGAAAACCAAGGTCAGGGCCAGATGTAACAAGTTCATTAAAATGATCCCATGATGTACTAAGAGATTCTTGTTCTAGTTGCCTAAAGATTAGAACCTCTTTTCGAAGGTTAACTACTCTATGGACTGGGAAAGAAATATAAACAAAATTCAGAGCATAACGTTTCCCAATCCCCTTGCATACTTCCTACGGCTCGATTATGCCAATGTTTAGCTCTTCCGATCAAAGAGAACGGAAAAAGCTTCCACCTTAAAGTCTTATCAGACATGCTAGCAATGTGCAAGCGTGCATAGGTCTGCTCGAATTCTCGTAGGTGTAAGTATGGATTTTCGTTACCTTCTCCCGAGAAGGGTTTATCCCGAATCATATTAATTAGACATGGGCGCAGCTCATAGCCAGGTGTTATGATAGGCTCTACAGATTTTGGTGGCTCAAAGCTTTTGCGCATACCAAATAGATAGATAGGCGTGGAATTTAAAGCATCCATAAGGATGAACATAAAATGATGAAAAGGTAGGGATAAAATAGAAACGATAAAAGTATAATACAAGATTAAGTAAACTCAGTCAAAATCAGCAAACCGTTCCCCGGCAACGGCGTCAGAAATGCTTGTTGGTATAAATTAACTGCACTCTACTTAAATAAGATTGTATTCAGATTATCCGCAAGCGCACAGATATAATACCGCTGTCACATTTCACCCGGATGTTTTAAATATCGAATCCACAAGGAACAGTAGGTGATAATTGTAACAACCCGGGTTTTCCGATAACCAAAAATACGAACTTTTTAAAATTTTTCTTGCAATTATATGAAACATGTAGAATCTAGGTCAAATCCCAACTAATCCGTTGACAACCGAGCATACATATAGAATTGCTTGTAGAATTTTGTCAGAGTTCCTTAGTTGGTCTAGGATTTCGCATTGGAGAGCACAAATCCGTAGCAACTTTCCTACCAAACCCTTGGTAACTCCCTCTCTGAATTTCACTCGACTTCCTCCCGAAACTATCTTTTGAGCTCACATCAAATGCATCAAGTCCAAAAAGGAAAAACTCTTTTCCTTTATCTTCTTAAGCCCAATTACTTGCACCTCACTTTTCTTCTAAATCATTAAAGGAATATTTCATCACAATCAAGAAATAAGAAATATAAAAGGAAAAGAGGAGGACGAATAGAAACCGCCATTTTTGCCTGTGACCAACAAGCAATGCCACTGGCCCATCCTTTTCCTCTCTCCTCTTCTTACCCAGCCCCCAACACCTCTCCACGTTCGGCCCAAGTGGCGCCCCTGCGCGCAGCACAGGCAACCGGCCCGCTCGCGCATCTCCCCCCTACTCGGCACAGCAGCTGCGCGTGATTTCCCTCATCGCCCAATCACCTTAGCCAGCCCGCAACCCCGCAGGCCTGCTCCCAGCGCGTGGTGGCCCAGTCGGCCCACTTGGCCCAGCAGCCACTGCCTTGCGTGGACCCTAGGGGAGCGCCCCTGTTCCTCTTCCAGGGCACCGCCGCCGCTGGCCCTCGCGCGCGCGCACGCACGCGTACGGCGCCGCACCCCGCCCTGCAACCGATGCCCGCCACGCGTCCTGGTCCAGGCACGAACGCCGAGGATTGCCTCGGTCTCTCCCGAACCCTAGCCCGTGTGCATATAAAGCTCGAGCAGCCGTCGCACGACGCACTCTCCACTGCGCCGCCGCCACGCTCGACTCTTCTCCCCGCTCCTTCCTGCTTGTCCTCCTCTTCTGCCCTGCGCGCGTGCTCTTGATGTCGTGCAGCTCGCCGCTGCCGGCCACGCCGTGCCGTAGCCGCAGGAGTCATGCCGAGCAGCACCCTGTCACGACCGTGCCTGCGGTCTCGCTGAAGCCCGGCACCTTGGGCCGCCACGCCACGCGGTCTGTCACCATCGGCCTCGGCTGCCTGCTGCCATGAACTGAGCCGAGGTCGAGCATCTCCAAGCTGCCCCATCCTCGGTCGCCATCTCGTCTTCCTCGACACTTGCTCGACCCCGACGTCGAGCACCTCACCAAGCCGCAGCAAACTGCATCTCCACCTCGTCGAACCGCTGCGACCGAGCAGTCCCGGCTTCCCCGAATAGTACCGCCGTGACAACGACTGCACGCATCAGTGGGTCCTCCTCGCCACCGAGCCGTGTTGCCGCACCACGACGTCGTCCACGTTGCCAAGCGACCACAGCCGCCGGTGAGCACCTCAGCACCGGACTCCCCTGGTCCTAGCTTGCTCCTGTTTCTGTCGTCGTCCTCGCCTGAAGTTGGCCTTCGTGCCTTCTGTTGCTCACTGCAGGAAGCCACCGAACCCTACCCTCTTGCCGCAGAGATGCGCGTAGCCTCGACGAACCGGCACCGGCATCACCACGACCCACTGCAGACTGAGCCGTCTGGAGCCCATCCACGCCACCGAACCTCGCCCTCACCACGAAGCAGCTCTGCCGGCAACGAGCTCGACCCGCGTCAAGCGATCTGCCGTCCGCAAGCTCTCGGTGAGCTGACCAAAGACCAAGCACTTCCAACCCCTGCTGCCGGCAAGATGCCGATGAACCTTCCGTCTTTACCCCTACCCACTGCTACCGGCCCAAGGCCGATGATCCCTCCATGTGTCCGGCCTTCGAGCCGTGTTTTCTGCAGGGACCTCGTCGACCATGTGGAAGCTGGCGTTAGTAGACACGATGCACACACGCGCACTTGCCATGTCCTTTTCTGGCACTCACGCACGTCGGACTAGACCCAGCCAACCGGATGAAAGACCATGAACACTTAGAACAACCATGACGAGCATCGTCGTCGCGTGCACCCGGGGCGCCGACATCTCGACGGCGTTCCCACGTGTTGTAGCTTCTCAACCATGACGGGCATCGCCGTCGCGTACACCTTACCATTTGACAATCGGCCTTCGTGCTATGATTCCATGCCTTGTTGGAAACCCAGCCATACTCCGCCACATCCCGCCAGCCTTCGGCCAGCACAAAGCCCCATCCGGCCAGCCACAGCCCCGCCCGGCCAGCCGCGGCCAGCAAGCAGCAGGCCACGGCTAGCCGCAGCCAGCCGATAGCAAGCCATAGCCGGCCAGAAGCTACTAGCAGCTGGCCGGGAGGAGCTGGAACATGTAGCAGCAAGCCTTGCCACTTTCCTTTGACACCGACCCTGTCCGGCCTTCGTGCCGTAGCCCTGTTGCCAGATCTTGAGGCCCCCTAGATGATGCTGGACTGTTGGAAAGACTAATCGATAGATGATGTTGGACTGTTGGAGAGCCCAATTGATAGATGCTGGACAGTTGGAAAGCCAAAGTGATACGACGCTGAACCATTGGAGAACCCCTTCTCTTACTTCTTGTACACCTGTCTGTCTATATATCTGTTGTACACTATCCTTATAATCTATCTGTACATGTATCTGTTGTACCAAACCTATTGTAACCTATCCTTATGATCTATCTGCATCTGTATTTGTAATACAGGATCCATCCATCTTAATGCTATGGAAATGTGCTACCCCACTATCTTGCTGAGTCGTGTCATTGGATCTTATTGCTGGTTATCCTTGTTGTCTGTCTGTGTGCCGTGCCTTCGAGCCGATTGAGGGATCATACCTCGTTCGGACGTTGCGATCGCGGGATCCGTCCTGCCATGACCGTAATGCCGGGTGTAACTCGACCCCTCGTTGGTGTAGCTTGTGGCCGCGAGCATGCCTCACCATGACCATGGAACTATACCCCGTGTGCCGTTCTTTGATTCTTCGTGCCCAAGCCCTCTTATGCTTGTACCCTATGCGACCGCTGCATTTCTTCGATTCCGCGGTGACAACCGCACCGCTACAAATCTGAGAGATGACTTAGTGCCAGTGCACCCAGGTCGTGGTACCCTATGAGCAGTTTGCGCACTTGCGTCTTTTACATGTCGCTCCCTTCTGGCGCCCCGTCTATACCGTGGCGTGTGCGTTGGAAGAAGTAGACCACCGTTGTATTATGTTTCTCGCTCTTTATTCCTGTATAGCCCGCTCTGTTTGGTCCCATCTTGTTCTTGGTGATTGGATCAAAGACTGGACTAACCCTTTTTAGTTAGCAAAGTTATGGTCTATATCAAGATCTCGGACCTATGTGAGTCGACCCGATCGACTACTTAAAACCATCTTCACTAAAGATGTGACCGAGAATATGAAATGGACATGCCTAGCTAGCTCCTCCCTCTCCCCTTGCTCTCTCTTGATTCTTGGTGTTTAAGCACTTGTATGATTGTACCCGTTTGAATCACAGCCTTGGTACCCTACAAGTGGATTAAACACTCGTACTATTTTGTGCAACATTTATTGTTGGTAATTCCTTGTTCTTCCCTTCTGATATGCCGTCCTTCGATCCCCATCTTCTCCGTGGCGTTCGGATTGGAAGATTGTGAGCCGTGGTGTTTGCTATGGATCAGCTCCAGCCTAAACCATTTATTATAAAGCCATATTGGCTTGGCCTTGACATAAGCTCGTACATAGCAAACCCTACTCTTGTTTCTTTGGCCCAATAAAATCGGACATACGCCGAGAGGGCCAACTTATGCACATTTTATTATTTCTCTGGTAATATTTGGATCGTCTCGCGTCTTGTCGTCTTTTAGTGTATTGGGTGTTTTCTTACTTTGTATTGCTTCGCGGAGTAGCTGATTCCGGATTAACAACGATCGGATCGAGACTGCTGGAGGAAGAGAACGTGGATGACAAAAGAACCCATGGAGTGGAGTCACCCTGGAGGTGGTAACCCAGCAGATCAACGACACTAACCAAGGAGTGCTCATACCACTACTACCCCAACAACGCAGGTGTCATGGCAGCACCTTTTTTTAGAGAATCCTATTAGACATTGCATACATAGAAATGCTAGTGCTTTATATTTACTCCTTTGCTGGTATATGATGCATGCAACTACCTAAGCCATTATTACACTGCTTGCAACCACTCTACTATGCTACTCAGCTTCGCGCTCATGCTCTTTTATACATTTCTATCTACCTGCTTGCTTGCATGTTACATCACCATATTTATTAACTCCACTCGCATTGTATCTGTGATGTGATGCTAGTGGTGAACATATGGGAATGGTTTGGCTTGGGATGCCAGACTGGTGGACTGTGAGCGTGCTGCGTGTGTCTCGGGTGCGTGGTGAGGGTCGAGTCGACCAAGTGGGCTATATATGACGAGCTGTGTAAGCAAGTCTTGCCGGGGTGCAACCTGGGCATTCCCACGAGAGATACCTATGGCGGGAAATGGTTTATGAGGTGGTTCCGGGATGGATACCCTGCGTGGATTGAAACCCTGTGAACGGAGGTGCTGTGATGGCACGGGGAGAGTATCCCCTAAGATGGAGAAAGCCTGCTTGGTCTATTTAGTCACACTTCCGGTGACCAGGAACTTCGGGAATCCTTTACTACTCACTCGTCTTCGATGGGCGGGGAACGGCTGGACTACTTGGTAGGGCGATGCCACTACTGCTAGGTTGAGAGGTGGGTGGGCGGTGACAGATGATGAGATTCCCGTACCGTTCTAGATGCGCAGTACCACTGATTGGGCCCGGTACTGCGTCTCCCAGTCTCAGCGTGATGGTGTAGGATCCGGAATGTCCCAGGGCTGAGTGGCAGGGTGGCATCGACCTAGGCAAGCAAGCACCCGGAATTCTGCGTAGATGTTCGTACGGCATCTATGATGGCTAATCTTGTGAGTGGTAGAACCTCTGCAGAGTGTTTGGTTGATCGATCGATACATATGCCGATTCCTCGGCAATGGACCTTTCCTGAGTCCTGTTGCACTTCTTAGGGAGCGATATATTCTTTTCTCCCCCTGGTTGATGATTGTCCGGCTGTGTGCCCGGTGTGGCAGTGTGCCGTTGAGACAGGACCCGAGAGGGAGTTGGGCCTATCGACTAAGCGCGAGGTGTGTGTGTGAGGTGGTGTATGGGTGGGTTGATGGAATTGGGATGGACTGATGGATGAGATTTGATGAGATGGGTTAAAAACTTGACAAACTAATATGGTATTATTACTTGATGCTACCTTGCATAGGATGCAAACCACAGCCAAATATTAGGATCGCCAGATCCTTTATTTTCTCTTTTCCACTAAAGCTCATCGGTGCTGACCATGGCCTGCACATATCTGGCGGTGTGCAGATTACCTGATTAACAGAGATATTGAGATAAGAAGTATTAGAAGGTCTCGTGCCTACGCTCAAGTTTGGTTCAGGAGATGAAGACTATGCTGCGCCAAGATTGACTCTGATGATACCCGTGAAGGAGGAGCCTTCACTCGACAACATATTCCGCCGACTCTGATGACGACTAGATACGCTTCTGCTAGATTAAGTCTGTAATAGGTGTATCCTCAAATGAGGTAAAATTTGTAAAGCTTGTAATCATACGCTGTATGACTGTGATTTCAACTGATATATGATAATGTGATGGAATCAAACTTTGGTTTGATCGCATTATAACTCATTCTGTGGATTTTCCCTTCGTGGAAAATCGAGGATGTTTCAATAATGACCAAGCCGATGACTTAATCCTACAATTAGGCTAGATAATATCAAGAAAGAGGAAATAGCTAATGATTATCTAGTTCCAACTACCGGTAAACTTTGAATAATATCGTTCTAACTGGGCAGTGAAATGAATAAGAGTGGAAATCAGAGTTCCCTCCTACCAAACACTTATACACCTATCGATCCTATCAACGGGAAGTGGACTACAGAGGACTCAACGCAGCTGTCACCTACGCGATCTACCACTATCCGGCCAGTCAGGGGACATTCGCAAGTAAACTTAGCCTAGGCACCATGCCTACACTACGAAATACTACTTCAATCAAGTGATGACCAAGATCAAAGCACTCAATATGAGTTGCAAACTTCAGAACGAATAAGAACAAATGCTTACTTGAATTAGAAGTTGAATACAAAAGTTCCTCAGAACGTAGCTCCGAGCGAGGAAGCTGAATCCAGAAGAATACAGCTACGAAGAAGCGCCGACAGGGGAACTCCTCTGAATCTCTGCTCCTCTACTCTATCTCTCTACTTCTCTAAACAAGACTAGATCTAGATGAACTAGTCTGTTCTAACTGCTACAACTAGATGAACTAGAACTATATCAACTAGAGGGACCCTAACCCTAATTTATGTAGAGAATATGAAGCAACGGGGTGTAGAATGCCTTCTGGAGGAGGCCCGAGGCGTCCTTATATAGGCAGAGGTGGAGTAGGGGGCAAGGAACCGCCACGTCATCGATCCGTGTCTCATGTTATGTTTACCGTCGGATCAAACCGACCTTAGATCGACGTAGGGATGCTTTACTTGGGTGCCAAGGAAGCATGGGTGGAACAATCCAGAAGGCAGGGCCCAGACTCAGCAGGGGGGCGCCGGCCGGCCCCACTTTGTGGGATCCGAGGCCCCAGTTGCTCGGGTGTCTTCTAGATCCTTCCCACGTCCTGATGACGATGTTTCCTTCGCGGTTAAGCTTCGTGTCTTTTACGCACTTTAATCCCTCTTTTATGCTTTTTTGGAGTAGCCCCTGGAAAATACAAAACATGCAAAACTCATGGAAATTGTCAGTTAAAACCCTAGACTAGTGTGTATTCATGTGTCCTTTCTTGTCTAAAGTTCTAATAAAAGTTGACGTTATCCACCGTCAACACTTATCTTATGCAGGGTGATGAATGAATGGTTTTTCTCTTCCAAATAATTTCACTGACGATCCAGAGAAACTCCTGAGAAGAAAGAAATTTGTAGAAGCGCGGGACAATTTCAAGCTACCATCAAGAACACCCATCGCTGCTCAAGCTCATTCATCAAAGGAGCCAGCTCCAACATTGGAAGAAGAACACTTAGGAGAAGATTTATCTCCTGTGTTTGAAGACATGGCTGAGAAGACGCTGCGCGAGTTCTCTGCCCCAACAACAAAAAACATCCGGACTGGACCAGCAGTCAACACGGGGCAGAACGGATTCGAGCTCATGCCTGCTCTTATCACCATGGTTCAAGTCAGCCAGTTTTATGGAAAAGCTCATGAAGATGCAAGTGCACACTTACAACGCTTTTTAGAGATCTGCAGCACCTTCACGATTAGAGGAGTACCAAGAGATACTATTTTACTCCGTCTTTTCCCTATTTTCACTTTTGGGAAAAGCAAAGCAGCGGTTCTATGCCAACAAAGACAAGAACACTACATGGGATCGATGCTCAACTGCTTTTCTGGCAAAGTTCTTTCCTACAGGCAAGATGAATGCTCTGTGAGGGAAAATCTCAAGTTTTCAACAGCAACATGATGAATCATTCACTGAAGCATGGGAGAGATTCCAAGATTATATTGAAGACTGTCCTCATCATGGGATAGAGGATTGGCTATTGATGCAGACCTTCTACCACGGGCTTATCTCAAGAACCCGTGAGTCCATAGATGCTGCAGCAGGAGGAGCTTTCCTGTCACTTAAGCTTCCAGAAACTAAAGCACTTGTTGAGAAGATGGCCTCAAATTCAAGCTGTAATGAAGAACGTACTCAACCTCGCAAGAGAGGAGGAGGCATTCATCATCTCAAGGAAACTGACATGGTCACTGCCAAGCTAGACCTCATCATGAAGAAGCTCAACATAGAGAAGAAGGAAGTCATGCATATCAATGATTCTCGCATGACCTATGAAGAATGTGGAGATTACGGGCATTCAGCTGTCAACTGCTCTACGTTGCAAGAGGATGTGAACTTCATCAACAATAACACCTACTATCGTCCTCAGCCAAATCAAGGATGGAACCAGCCAAATCAAGGATGGAATCAGCAACCTTGACAGGGTAATTACCAAGGTAACAACCAAGGTAATAATTACAATAATTACAATCTTCCGCCTTTAAGAGATTTAGTTGCTGGTCAATCTAAATTGTTAGATCAAACGTCTAGAAAGGTAGCCTCAAATGATAAAGCTTTAGAAAATATAAATACTAGAATGGATACCTTTGCTTCTGCTATAAAGAATCAGCACAACTTTAATAAAATGTTAGAATCACAATTAGCTCAGCTAGCTGCTACTGTCCCTCCATTTGAGAAAGGAAAAACTCCGGGCCAGCCGGAGGATTTAGAAACTGCTAACCTTGTTGATATTCACAATGCAACACAATACCAAATTGAGCCTGCAGATATACAGTGGATAGATCACTCACTACCTGAGAAGATGGGAGACCCTGGAAGACCTGTGATTCCTATCTCTATAGGATGTCATAACTTTCCAGAGGCTATCTGCGATTTCGGCGCAAGTGTCAACATAATGCCTAAGGTAATCTATGAGAAAATTTTAGGTGATCCTTTGTTGTACACAGATATGCGTTTGCAGCTTGCAGATCAGTCCATTTGCTACCCCGAGGGAGTACTAGAAGAGGCTGTTATCAGAGTAGGGCAATCATATGTCCCAATTGACTTTGTGATCATGGATACCGGAGGAGATGAGAAGGCACCCATTATCTTGGGACGACCATTCTTATGCACAACCAAAGCCATCATTTATGCGGAACACGCCAAGATTGTCCTCACCATCAAAGACAAGAAGGAGATATTTTCATTCAAGAACCACATCCTCAAGACTCCTGCAGTCCCGAAACAATTCCATCAACAAGAAGAGCAACAACAACAACCAGCACCCAAGAAGAAGAATAATAGAAGATGGAGGAAGAACAAGCCCCAGCATGTACCTGAAGAAACCGCTCAACTAATCAATTCTATCAACACAGAAAATGATCATATGCTCCCAAAACCATTCCCAACAAAGAAAGGTGACCCAGGTGTACCAATCATTGAATGCACAATCAGAGACATCACTTTTCCCGACACCATCTGTGACAATGGATTAGGCGTCAACGTAATGTCCAAAAAGGTATATGATGAATTATTTGATGATTTACCATTATACCCAACATATATTCAGTTGCAGATGGCAGACCAATCACTTAGATTCCCTGAAGGCATGGTCAAGGACGTCATGGTAAGAATTCGAAATAAATATATACCTACAGATTTTCTAGTTCTTGACATGCAGCAAGACAACAAATCGCCTATTCTTTTGGGAAGACCATTCCTCTACACTGCCAATGCTATCATCTATATCGGGTCTGGATAGATCCATTTCAACCTACCCACTGGAAAGGTACGCTGTCAATTTAGAACACATCTTAACCATGAGTAGATCAGGAAGCAACGCAACAGGAGGAAATGCCAAGCCCGCCGTCAGGCTGCCCAGCCTCACTGTGGATGGGAGGAGTTCCCTGGTAAGATTGTGAAGTATGAAGACTGCTACAAGGAGCAAGAAGAAGCCGTACAAGCACCACGCTGAAGTGAGTGGGAAGAGGAAGCTGAAAGGATGGACCAGATTGCCAAGGCAGAGAAAGAAGAGATCCAGGCACAAGTAGAAGAATGGATGAAGAGAGATGAAGAATCAAGAGAAGCATGCAAGAAAGAGCTGGAGCTAGAAAAGAGAGAAGCAGAAGAGACACAAAAGAGATGGAATGAGAAAGAAGAAGCACCTGCTACACCACCGCAAAATGGGGAATTGACTGAGGTAACCTCAGACGATGAACCTACTAAGTAAGTACTCTCCTCTATCTAAGTCTTGTTGGTAGACTTTAGATTCTGTACCCTAGCCATAAGGTTAGAATGGTAGTTATCTAATTAATTTAGCATTCATTAGTAATTTTGCTTAGCTTATTTATTAGTACAATCATTTTTTGCATATTAAAAATAAAACCAACAAAAATATTTACTGCTTTATTTACTGCATCATAAATATTAAAGCCCATGTGAATGAACCTATGGTAACCCTGTAGGCATATTTACTGTGGTGGCATAAAAATAAAAATAAAAATAACAATCTATATTTACTTTGTTGCATTATGAAAATCCTAAGCCCATGGGAATGAATATTCCCTGTGGTGGTATAAAAAATTATTATATAGCTTGCATACATTTTTTGATTGCTACATAAGAAACTTAGAAAAACACTAAAAAGATAATCCTATTGGAATCTAGCTAAAATCTATTAATTAAAATCAATTCAAAGAATAATCAAAGTATTTATTGGCTGACCGTTAACCCCTTGATAATTCGAGCCTCGAGTTTTGGTTTTCTTGTTGGAGTATAACTATGCAGGAATAACATTATGACTAAGGAGAGAGTCTATTAGTGGCACCCACCAGGACTGCTACTAACCAATTCACTCTGAAGATCATTCAAGCACCAAGTATTGCAAACATCAAGCTTGGAGGAGGAACATCCCCTAATTACCTAGTAACTTTACCTATGCGCTTATTGAGTTTATTTTATACGAGCACAAAATATCAAAAATATGTGAACACATGAAGGTTCACCATAGTATCATAGAAAAATCTAAAAAAATCCAAAAATATGTGGGCACATGAAGGTCCACTCAGTTAGAAAGTTTTTGCTGGAAATATAAAATCAATCACTTACCATGGAGTGGTACTAAACCTAACCCCTCTCCATAAGATTTGGTATTTTTAATGGCAATTGAGTTTCATAGGAAAAATACAAGATCAAAGAGCTTAGTCAACCCGACACCTCTACGTTGCCGATACACTGCTCAGAAGGATCACTCAATCTGCAACATCAAAGACCCTGTCAAATGTCAAGCTTGGGGGAGGGCGCCCTCTATTTAAAATTCAGCTAAGTATAAGTTTCCTATCTTATTATCATTATTACTATATTGCTTTTTTGCGTGAGTTAGCTAGTAAGATAAAATTTGAAAACCAAATAAATATCCATCTATATATTAGAGTATGTTTAGAGTCAGTCTAGGCTAGAACCAAATTAAAAAATGATGAACATTAAAATTTTATTTTGGAGATGATGAATAGGTGCTTTGTCACAATACTTTTCAATACCTAATTGTCAAACTTAAATTCTCCCGAGTTTTAGATATTGCTGTTTTAACTTAAGAATTTACTCTGAACCTGAAACTTGTGGAGGCATATGTTTGAGCTAAGTCTAGATAATTGATTGATATGATACATGAAAGTTGAGCTACTATTTATCTTATTCCTAATATTACTAAGTTCTGGAGATTTATTTTTAAAAACTTAAAATCTACATGATGAGCTCTTGTATGACAAAATGTGAATTCCTACAAAAGCCATATATGATACATCTAGATAGGAAAACTTTTGTACATTCATGCTGCTTGCTTTACATTGAGTTTAGCAACCTTTGTTGTATACCATATGAGAGTCTTGTCATGCTTTTAAAACTAAGATCACGTACACACTTCAGCACATATGCATTATTCCTACCCTGGGAGTAATCGCATCCATTTCCACTTTCATCAATGTTCATCATGAAAAAGTTTTCTCTTACACTAGGAGTAAACACCCAAAAGTATACCCCGTAGGACAGCCTTGATATAATTGCTCTAAGTTCTTATTATTATCTCTCCAGTTATTTATATTCAAAGGATACATGTGGCTATGCAAAAAAATATGAAAAGGGAGTAAAAGATGGACAAGTGTCCTAGTATTAAAACAATGGGTACTAGATGCCCGTCTCCCGAACAAGAATTAAAAAAAGAGAAAGAATAAAGATAGCCCATGTGTTCCTCCAAGTTACAAAAGAGAGTGAATCATTTTCAAAGAGCAAAAGTAGAATTAGGAATAGCCACTAAATATCACATATACACCTATCCACCATATTCCATACACATGCACATCTTGGTTTGATTGTATGCCTCGATTCTCTGTGGATCCATTGTTTGACTTTACAACATATGAATTGCAAGTATGCTTAAACCTTGTTATTGCCATTCCTATGAGCTCCACTATAATCCTTAGTTATAGGAAGGCATAACATTAATGCCTTAAAGTGAGATCCACAAATACCATATATACTAAGAGATTTGAGGATGTCATACAATTAGAGCCCTGAGTTTTATTTTGAAAACTTGCAAAACTCTGGAATATTGGTACTGTGAAGAATTTGCTACGTAGTGCACGACTTGATTGTTCTTTCTTTCAATTACTCAAGACTGAGGCAAGAGCTGTAAAGCCCCACAGTTAAAGGTAAAATGAGTAAGTTTAAAAGTTAGAGCAGTTTTGTCTAAACCGGAGGAGAATCTATGTTTGAAGCATGTGTACTTGGGAAGTATGAAAACATTGTAGCAACTCCTGATCCAATTACATTAGTAATTAGGCTTAGTTTGTTTGCTAAGGGATTGGCAAACAGGTAAGCTTGGGGGTGTTGTTGACGGTGGATAACGTCAACTTCTATTAGAACTTTAGACATCAATGGATACATGAATACACACTAATCTAGGGTTTTAACTGACAGTTTCCACGAGTTTTGCATAGTTCTGTATTTTTCAGGGGCTATTCCAGAAAAGCATAAAAGAAGGGTTAAAGAGCATAATTACCACGAAACTTAACCGCCAAGGAAACATCATCACGAAGACCCTGGAAGAGTCCAGAACACATCCGAAGCGACCGGGGCCTGAACCTCACCAGGTGGTGATGGCCAGCGCCAGGGTGGGGCCGGTCGGCACCCCCTAGGGTTTTGGCCCACCTTCTGGAGCCTTCTTCCGCCGCCTTTGTGGAGTCATCTGGGCCCTTGTTTTAAGTCGGTTTGATCCTACGGTGCATGTGCAACCCAGCGGGCTATAAATTGAGGGGCAGACCCCCGTGGAGGCATCAATCAATCCACTATTCATTCAAGGCATCAAGTCCTCAAGCCATTCAAGAGGCTCCTAGTTCATCAAAAGCCTCCTAGTTCATAGTTCTAGCCTAGTTAGATTAGAAGTAGAGGAGTTCTAGTTCTTCGCCGGATCTGGAGCCCCGGCGTCTGTCTGGAGCACGGAGTTTGGTATAATTCTAGTTCTTTCTCTATTATTGTATTGTTCATTATGATTAGGGAAACATTGTTCTTAATAGTTCATATGTTCTTGATTACAATAGTCTTTGTCTACTTTAAATATATGTCTAGTATAGTTGGTTTGATCTTATTGAATTCATGTAATTGCTCGTATAGCGTTTATTCATGCGGACGATGGATAAATGATGAACAATATGTAGACGTGGTGTTTAGGTATTTTGTTTATCTGCGAGTGCACCCTGATGTGCTGGGTCGTGTGGTCGATCGCGTAGGTGACAGCTGCGTTGAGTCCTCTGTAGTCCACCCCCCGTACGTAGGCCAGCAGGCACGGTCGCGAAGTTGGATGATGACTCTGTTTCACATCCTTCCTAGATGATGCCCTTTGCATGTGATTATGATATAGGATTAGTCTAACAATGATTGCTAGATGTAATTGCACTAATTAGAGTTATTCATTGATGTAATTATAGAATTACCTTTGATATTAATTCCTTAGTTTATCCATTGGCTAGCTATTACTATGACTAGAGAGTGCTCTGATGATTATCTTTTATTTATGATGCTTGATCATACTTATCACCTTTATCTTTATTTATCTTGTGACATCAACCTGTTATGAGTAGAGTAAATGACATCGGTAATGTCACTTATCTGTTGTATACCATCACTATCAATATAATAGATTAAAGTTTATCATAATCCTTCCCAGTGGTATAAATATAAATTGACAACCTGGTAGAACTCCCTAGGTAAAATGCTACAATGGTATAATTATCTGTCCGCTTGGAGAACTAATCTTATTTTATATTTATATTTATTTCTGCCTAGTCACATAGATTAATATATAAAACTTTTATTTATTCTTAGCATTATTAATTAGGGATGACAACCTAGTTCTTGCATAAGAATGTTGGTAATAGAAAAGTGGCTAGTTGCTAATGACAAGTTAATTAATTATCATTCATCTTCTAATCTCGCCTCTCGCATTAAAAGTTATATAGTTATTTTTGGCGACGTTAGTAGATATCAACACATATGCAGCAACAATATCATCATCTCCTTCTTCCTCATCTTCATATTCTTCTATTAGAATCCCGCTTTCTCCATGCTTGGTCTAGCAATTATAGTTTGGCATGAAACCTGACTTAAACAAGTGTGACAGAAGAGTCTTTGAGCAAGTATAATCCTTCAAATTCTTACATACAGCACATGGGCAATACATGAAACCATCGCGATTGTTTGCCTCAGCCACACTTAAGAAATAATGCACACCCATAATGAATTCTCTGGAGCGATGATCAGTGTTGTACATCCAATGTCGGTTGTTCATCTGCATTGCATGACATACGAGTGTATCTTTTGGGGAGAATTGCTGAATTGCACAACACCGTACCATGCATCATGTTCAATTAAAACACCAGCACACAAATACAAAGTAATTAGTTATGTTAGCCTCGCTACAATATAGACAATCCCAACTAACACTAAACAAACTAAAACTAAAGTACACTTCAGCAGCATAATAATCTAGGCGACCAATCCCAACTAGAACAAACGGATCATTCGTTTTCGCTTCATCCACGGGCTGCTTGTGCTGGCTCACTGCCTCACCCGACACTGCAAGGTTGTTTTGCACCTGTACAACATACTCGTCCTCTCAGTACCATCCTTTACATCCGGTGCCATCCCACTAAAATTAACACAACAAAATTAAGAACTTTCATCAAAACCCGATGAGAGGGAGGTGCGGCCTAAGTCGCTTCGAAACCCGATGAGAAGTCGAGGACCCCGAAGGAGTCGCCATGTACTAGCTATATTCATTTTTTAAAAATACTATAAATCTAAGCTTAAATTCCCACAAATCAAAAAATACAAATTTATGCAAATTGCTATAAGTTCCTCATTTTCTAAACTAAGATATTTAAAAAAATCACTAAATTTCTCTATTTCTCAAAACCATGAAATAAGCTATAAATACAAAAATACAAGGTGCATACTAGTTAAAATAAACAACTATAAGCTACCTCCATCCAAAATTACAAAACTAGTAGGTGTAAGTCTTCAAAGTTAATGAATATGACGTCATCGGCACGGAAGTAATGCTCGTCTCACTCTGACCGGTAGGCAGAGCTCATTCTTGGCACACGCCTCTATGTACCATTTGTTCAGTAAGTACATTTGTGTGCCCAGTTTGGAATATTCCGTGGGGTTCCAAAGGGGTTTGCCTGTATTCATATTTCTTCCAAGTATCAACTACGACTGCTGTTTCGATGGGTGCATCGAATAAACAATGATTAGCGGTCAAGCCCAGTGTCTGCAAAGAAGACGTTCAGTTGCTCCAAACTGATATCTTGCGGCATTTTTGGCATGTTGCGGAGGATGTACAGGTTTGAACCGTATTGATTGTAGATTACCAGGGGTTCAATTTGTTGTTGCGATTGTTGTCCGAGTTGTGCAACACCTCTCCCTGTACTCTTCTTCTTCAGCTCCTTCTCATAGGTCTTCTGGAGTGATCGGTCATAGTTCGAAACCAATGATGCCTTACGAGCCTCACGCAACCTGTTTACTCCAGAATTTGGATAGTGCCTAGGAGGACAGGATAACCGATCTGAGTGTTGAATCGAGTGTTACCAACAGATGTGAGGATGGATCTGGTATGTGTTGACGTCGTCAAAGCGTGCGGCAATCGGGTGATTGGCACATGTAAGTGGAAGCATACAGATGAGTCAACTAAGGAGCGGTCAAGGAAGGGGTCCACAAGAAAGGCAAGGTTGGGCTCCGGTTTATCTTAGAATTAGGAAAATTTATTATTATTTTTTTATTTTTAGCTAGGGTTTTCATTCGATTGAGACTTTCTCTCAAGCTGTTGGGTATAAATATAAGCCCAAACGCATTGTAAAGAACATGTCAATCAATACAACAACAGTTCCCTTTTTCTGGTCACCGGCCAAAAACCCTAGGAGTAGGAGTAACGTAGAACCGGCGAGTTCTTCGACAAGTTAGGTGTCATCCGGTGGACACAGGCTTGCTGTAAGTACCGTCACGCTCGTGTTTACATGTATTGTTAGTACGATTCTATCTCGTGCAGCATTGCTAGATGGATTCGAGTAGCTATCGATTCTCGTTTGATCTAGGTCATGCTTAGATTGAATTGAGGGTTTGTTATCGGCTCTAATTAACTTGGCATGTTAGTTAGATTCATCAAGTTACCGATGTTACTTATGATTATTTATTATTTATTTATTTTAAGCATCATCAATCTGCCCGATCTTGATCTGTTCTTGTCAGCTTAAATCTTTGTATCTATCTTGCTTAATTGAATGTCAATTGATTATCATGTTTAGGCGAGTAGATCTGTTTGTCATTAGCCGGTTAGTTTAGATCTTGATTGTGTATAGTCAAGTAATAAAGTAAATTGTGTGGGGGGTCTTTGATTAATAGATCCAACCATTAGCTTACGTCACGGGCTGCAACGATCCAATAGATCCCCTTGACATAAGCGATGGGTTAGGTAGATTAGTCAAAGAGTCGAAGCATCGTTTACTTTACAGGCTTGTATGGTGCCTATACTTTCAGATCGGTTGTTCAGCCGATACTGTTTGCGCCTGCTTGCTACACGTTCTATTCTTCCGATCTCTTTTATGCATTGTCTTGTGTTCCGATTCATGTCAAGATTGATTCAAGTATGTTAATTAGCTGCAACGATCTGGTCGATTGTAATTAATAGATGTGATAGATTAAGACATGTTTCGACGCATAAAGCGATGTATGAATTAGATCTGTTTAATATAATTTGCTTTCATTCATGTTTATTCCTGAATCGGTTAAATAAGGAATCGGATGTCTCTGCCTATTCAATATAATCGATTCGTGCGATCGGATGTCGGCTTTCTAGCCGATGGCCTGTTGAGAAGGCCCATTGGGCCGGATATTTGTAACCACTCGGGACACACCAGTGGTTCCGCATTGTGTTACTGATCGACTCTTTTTCCTTGTCAATTGCAGGTCAAATTGTCTGGCACGCTTGGAGATTCATCGGTGCTCATCCACACCGATTGTCGAAGCTAGCTGGGTCTGTTCGCTCTGTGCTCCACAGGACCGTTCCAACTTCGCTGGTGTGCTGAGTGCGAACCGGATTTCGTGCCAACACACTTTTTGGCACGCTCGGTGGGACCACTTCGTCGAAATCATGGCTTCCGATAGAGGCAAGGCCCCCCGTGTAACTGTAACAGAACCACCTAAATCATATGCCCACAGGCACCTGTTATTGTTACTAATGACCTCTGACAGCCAGGCCCGGGTTCCTGATGATCTAGAAAGCTCTGCCGGGCTACATCAGTACCCATTTCTCCGACAGGATCCCATTGTGAAGCCATTACAGAATTACAACATTTCATAATAAAACACATCAGAGTAAAAGTGCGGAAAGGTTGCATAGTACTTACATTACAAACCAGTTGTCCAAATAGAATTTAAGTGCAGTTATTACAAACCATAGATAAATATCAGTAGCAGTGGAATAACCAAATACATTATAACTAGATAAAGATAACATGAACCATGCCCAAGGGTCTTGCTTCACTCATCATCACTTCCTTCCTGAACAATGGTCACACAGCAGGGGGCAAGACACACCTGCTGTGATGGTTCTCCTGCAACAAGGGTTAACAAACCCTGAGTAAGGAGGAGTACTCCGCAAGACTTACCCGACTAAAGAAAAAGATGAGACTCAGGAATGCAGGCTGAGGGGAGTCAAGGTAAGGCTTTAGCAAGAGTCAAGGTATTTTGCGGAAAAGCAATAATAATCTTGAATCCTACTTTTAATATTTTATCTCAATATTATTTTACTCAATAATCATAGATCTCAGTTCTTCCACATGTATCCTTCAATTTCAATTACTTATTCATTCTCAAAACCTCCAAGTTCTGAACCACTTTTCGGGGTAGGGCAATAGATCAAGTCTCCATTAACCGAGGAGCAACGACGATTCGAATCGATTAGTACCTAGCTGGGGATCCCTATCCACACTGCATATGTAGCACCTAAACTTGCATATGCCAACCCCATCTACCATGGCTTTTTCAAAACCTGAACCAGTCCTGCGCCACCCGAGAGCACAGTACTCCTCTCCTATCCAGGCGAGCTGGCCACGAGGGTACACGCTACTCTCGCTATCTCTCCACTCCCAGTGCGTGGTTGTCGGTTCCAGTAATAAAGCAACCGGAGTCAGGGCTTCTCGGAGTATGTGGCTAGTTGCAAAGTTCCGATCCAGCAAGCCTACAACTAACGGTCCCTAATTCTTTTCCGTTGGTGACTATGCATTGGGACTCTAACCCAAGTACATAGTTACCCAACGGTTTCTAAATCCCTGTCCGTCGGTGATAAGACATGGGGGCGCCGCCCCACGTGCACATCAACCGAACGGACACATTCCTTTTCCATTTCTCATGATTCATCAATAGTATATCACAATAGCTCAGAAAATAGCATTTTATGCAAATCTAAACTTAATTAAGCAGGCCTAAATATTTTTTAACAATTTATTTTAAATCAGGCTTCACGGATAATATATCAAGGCAGGTAATGCAGCAACTTAGGTGGCAATCAACTCCTGTCAACCTAATGCTGTAATTTAACTCGAAGTGATAAATTTTATAGATCACAAGGAGGGGCTAATGCACCGGTGATAGGTCCAAAGAGGCTAGAGGGGGGTGAATAGCCTATTAAAACTTCTACAAACAACACCTGACCAAAGAGTTAGAACAACAAAGGGAGAAGCGAGTTTCACGCTAGCCTACTCAAAAATGCAATCCTTCCTAACCGTTCTAGTTATGTCTCTAGAAGCACACACAAACTAGCCTAGGTTGCAACTACTTTACTTCTAGGTGGACAAGCAAACTATAAGAACTTCTACTACTACACAAATAACGTGCTCAAAGTAAAGAGATAGGTAGAGAGTGGTTATACCAGCCGAGTAGTGTAGATAGTCAATCACCGGAAGATATACCAATACACTCGAAGGTGATGGTCCAATGAAATCCAAAGATCAACACAAGATGAACACCGATTTATCCCCGAGGTTCACGTGCTTGCCGGCACGCTACGTCCTCGTTGTGTCGACCACTATTCGGTGGTTTGGTGGCTAATTGACAACCAATGTCAAGCTCAACCAATGAGCGCCATTAGAACCTACCACGAGCAAGGTAACTCAATGACACGAGCAATCCACTAAGGTTACCTTTGCCACTCTGCCGGGGAAGGCACCAAACCCCTCACAAGATCACCGGGAGTGGCCGGAGACAATCACCAACTCCACCAAGCTCCTCCGCTGCTCCAAGCCATCTAGGTGACGGCAATCACCAAGATAAATGAGAGAACTCCACAGCAAACACGATCAACATGTGCCAATGGATGCAGTGATCAAAGCAATGCACTTGGATCACACTCTAGCTCACAATGGATGAGAATGATGCAATCTATGTGAGTGAGAGTGTTAGGAGAATGCTCAAGAGGTGTATCAACAAGTTAGAGAGCCAAGAGAGTGAGTAAGAACCAGCCAAGAAGTATTTATAGACTTCCACAAACAATTCTAGCCGTTACCCTCTCTCTGCGAGGCGTCGGACTAATGCTTACAGTCCGACGCTTCCTCACCAATGAATCGTGTGCTACCACGTGTACCAGACCGTTTGAATTCGAATGTTGGCGCCTTCAACTGCAGACCGTTGGATTGAGGGCAATCGTCCGGTGATCGTCAGACTCAATCCGTTGGACTGAGGTGTTGCACAGTCTGACGTTTCCAGAGTGCTCCCCGAGAGCGAAAACTCGTCGGACGATTGTCCGACGGTAGCCGTCGGACCAAACTTTGACGTCCGACGCTCCAATGATCGCCACATGTCGATCAGCTGCTGTTTCGCTCCATCGGACGCTGGGGCAAAGGTCTGACGCTCTGAAAAACACCGTCCGACTCTCACACACGTACACTTGGCAGTCAGCCGTCGGACCCTGGGAAATGGTCCGATGCTCGGCCAATAGAGCGTTCGACGCTCTGTTTTGGGTGAGTTTGAGCCCGTGTCAAGTTCCTTTGCTTGTGAGAGCTAACGCATGTTATGTAAAGCATTTCTTAGTGGGTGTTAGTCATTTTCAAAGAATTTTGCAAAGGTTTTGAGTTAGCCACTAGATCTAAATGCAATGCATGATCCAGACATCTAATGGCACTTGATAACCATGTTAACCGTGGAATAACTCCCCTCTTTATAGTACGGCTATCTATCCTAAATGTGATCACACTCTCTATAGTGTCTTGATCACCAAAATGGAAAGAGCCCTATTAAGTTTCAACTTTGCCTTGAGCTCCATCCAAACCACCAAGTGTTGAAGCATTTGATCTTCATGTTGATGGGCTTACACCAAGAGCTTGGATGCCGTTGTTGCTCCACACTTGATCTTCTAACCATACTTGTAATCAATATCTTAAGCACATGGTTAGATACTAGGTGTCATCAATTAGCCAAAACCAAACATAGAGCTTTCTCTCCCCCTTTTTGGTAATTGATGACAACCTCTACAAAGATATGCAATGAATTCAATTTGGTAGTATTAACTCACCCTACATATGTGCCAAGTGTTTGGATTTGAAAGGCTTTGCACATATGTGTCGGATAAGAAGTGTGGGAGAGGTATCACTACCAATTTGATACTAAGGTTTATAGAATTAGACCTTTGAAGCACGATACGATCGGAGTGCATTTATAAACCATCCTGAGCACCATGGATAGCTAGATTCCATTTGAAAGAATTCTTGCAACCAAAGACACTGGAATACCTCGTGAGATCAACATTAGAAACAAGGTTCTAGAATCACTTGGAAAGACCAGAAACTAGCTACCACTTCCTATGCATGCTAGTACTTCAATTCACCACACAATTTAAGTCTACCATACACCAAGTAAGCATATATATTGAATTTAAGTACAAATGCAATGCATAAAACATATGAGAATGCACAATCAAATGATTGCAATCATGCTTGTGAGCTTGCTCCCCCTAAAAGTGAGATCCGAATTTTAAAAGTTTGTGATCCCTCTCACTTGGCCTATAGCTCTCCCATCATCGGCCTAATGATGGTTCATCACTCAACCTCCATATCTTTGTACCATTCTCTCCCCCTTTGTCATCAATGACCACAAAAGAGTAGCATGTGTAGGATAGGATTTGAAATCAATGGAGGGAACCACTTGTTAGATTGTTTCCATTATCTTCCTTCATTTAGGCATTTAGCTAGATTACTTGCACAAATATATAACTCGATTTGTCCTTTGGCAAGCTTCTTCACGCCACTAGGGGTTATCTTGACAAAGCTGGCTTATATATCATTGTGCTCATATTCTAGTCAAATACTAGGTTCACAAGCTCACAAATGAGTCACATGTCACTACTAGATCAAATAAGACATAGAAGCAATAGTTGTAGCACATGATCTCAAAACCAATTAGTTTGTCATGAATGAGCCTATTAAGAAGAAAGTATGTCTATATGCTCTAAACAGGTTCTAGCAACATATGAATGACGTGCCAAACAATGATACCTTTGCTTTGTCGGAGTAGAGGTAAGTCATATAGTGGGGGTGCTAGCTCAACTCATGTTGGAGAAATCAAGGATGTTCAATTTATTTCTCAACTTTGCTTCATTAAGTGGCTTGGTGAGAATATCGGCGAGTTGATCATCGGTGCCCACACTCTCAACTTGAATGTCACCTTTGGCTTGATGGTCTCTAATGAAGTGATGCCTCACATCAATATGCTTTGTTCTTGAATGTTGAACCGGATTGATGGCTATCTTCACGGCGCTTTGATTATCACATAGCAATGGCACATTCTTGAATTTGATTCCATAGTCACTCAATGTGGCCTTCATCCATAATAATTGTGCACAACAACTCCCCGCACTGACATACTCGGCTTTGGTGGTAGAGAGTGCAACGGTGTTTTGCTTCTTGGATGACCATGATACTAGTGATCTTCCCAACAATTGGCATGTGCCGGAAGTTTTCTTTCTATTTATCTTGCATCCCGCATAGTCGGAGTCCGAATAACCAATCAATTCAAAGTTTGACCCCTTAGGATACCAAAGTCCAACATCGGGTGTGTGCTTGAGATATCTCAATATTCTCTTGGTTGCCTTCAAATGACTTTCTCGACGTGAAGCTTGATATCTTGCACAGATGCAAACACTAAACATCACATCCGGTTTAGAAGCGGTCACATAGAGTAAGCTTCCAATCATAGACCGATACTTCTTTTGATCCACCATATTTTCACTCTTGTCTTCATCAAGGTGACCATTTATGCCCATTGGTGTGCTAATAGATTTTGAACTTTCCATCCCAAATTTCTTCAACATGTCCCTAATGTATTTCCCTTGGCTTATGAAAGTTCTATTCTTCAATTGCTTGATTTGAAGACCAGGGAAATAACTTAACTCTCCGATCATGGACATCTCAAACTCATTTGCCATCATTTTCCCAAACTCCTCACAAAAGTTTTGATTGGTTGACCCAAAGATAATGTCATCAACATAAATTTGCAACACAAACAAGTCTTTGCCAATTCTTTTAGTGAAGAGTGTGGTGTCAACTTTCCCCATTTTGAAACCCTTGGATAGCAAGAAATCTCTCGATCTTTCATACCATGCGCTTGGTGCTTGTTTCAAGCCATATAAATCCTTTCTCAATTTGAAGACATGGTTGGGCTTCTTCTCATCTTTAAAACCCGGGGGTTGCTCAACATATACTAACTCATTTATGTATCCATTCAAGAAAGCACTTTTGACATCCACTTAATAGAGCTTGATATCATGTGCACATGCATAAGCTAGAAGGATCCTAATTGCTTCCAATTTTGCAACCGGAGCATAAGTCTCTCCAAAGTCCAATCCTTCCACTTGAGTGTATCCTTGTGTAACTAACCTTGCCTTATTTCTTACCACAATGCCATCTTGATCTTGCTTGTTTTTGAACACCCATTTGGTACCAATGACATTGTAGTTCTTGGGCCTCTCAACTAGCTCCCAAACTTGATTTCTCTCAGAGTTGTTGAGCTCTTCATGCATAGCATTTACCCTATCACTATCATTCAAGGCTTTCTCAATAGTGGTTGGCTCTTCAAATGACACAAATGAGAAGTGCTCACAAAAGTTTGCTAACTTTGATCTTATTTGAACACCACTTCTAACATCCCCAACTATTTGATCCAATGGATGATCTCTTACAATATGAACCGGTTGGAGGACTTGATTACTTGAGTTTGGTTGACCCACTTGAGATTGACTAGCATGTTGATCTTCATCATTTTGCACTTGAGTTTGATCATGAGAACCACTAGAGCTTGCTTCATTTGAATTTGCTTGCACACTAGGTTGAGTTTGCACTTGATCTTTGTCATCTTCATCTTCCACATCGACCACTTGTCTTGGCCGGATATCACCAATGTCCATGTTCTTCATTACATTCACCAATTGAGTTCCTCTCACATCATCAAGATTTTCTTCCTCATCTTGTGAACTCTTGGTTTCATCAAATTCCACATCATGAACTTCTTCTACTAGCTTGGTGGTGTGATTCCACACTCTATATGCTTTGCTTGTGGTGGAGTAACCAACTAGGAAGCCTTCATCACATTTCTTCCCAAATTTTCCTAATCTTGCACCCTTCTTCAAGATATAGCATTTGCAACCAAACACTCTAAAGTATGCAATGTTGGGCTTTCTTCCATTCAATAGCTCATATGGTGTCTTCTTCAAGAGCCGATGACAATAGAGCCGATTGCCTACAATAGTTAGCCGTGTTGATTGCTTCGGCCCAAAAGTCTAAACTCACATTGTATTGACTAAGCATAGACCTTGCCATATCAATAAGTATTCTATTCTTTCTCTCAACAAGGCCATTTGATTGAGGAGTGTACTTGGCCGAGAATTGATGCTTGATTCCAAACTCATCACAAAGCTCATCAACTCTTGCATTTCTAAACTCACTTCCATTGTCGCTTCTCACACTCTTGATTGTCACTTCAAATTTATTTTGGTTTCTCTTGATGAATGTCTTGAATACGCCAAACACTTCACTCTTGTCAACTAGAAAGAAGACCCATGTGTATCTTGTATAGTCATCTACTATCACAAAGCCATATTTATTTCCACCGAGACTAGCATAAGTGGTTGGGCCAAATAGATCCATGTGCAATAACTCAAATGATCTAGATGTACTCATCATGCTCTTGTTAGGATGTGTGTTTCCAACTTGCTTTCCCATTTGACAAGCACTACACAACTTATCTTTCTCAAATTGCACATTTTTCAATCCTCTCACCATATCATGCTTGACCAATCTATTGAGTTGCTTCATTCCAACATGACCAAGCCTTCTATGCCATAACCAACCCATACTTGATTTGGTGAACAAGAATGTTGACAATTGAGCTTCACTAGCATTGAAGTCCACCAAATAGAGATTGCCATATCGAAATCCCTTGAATATCAAGTTGCTTCCATCAACACTAGCAATCTCCACATCATCAACACCAAAGATGCATTTGAATTCCAAGTCACACAATTGAGCCACGGACAACAAGTTGAAGTTCAAACTCTCAACTAGCAAGACATTGGAGATAGACATGTCATTTGAAATTGCAATCTTTCCAAGACCAATAACCTTGCCCTTCTTGTTGTCACCAAATGTGATACTATCTAGATTCCCATCTCCATTTGGCTTGATTGAATTGAACATATTTGATTCACCGGGCATGTGTTGAGTGCACCCACTATCAAGCACCCAATGCCTCCCTCCGGATTTGTAGTTCACCTACAAAGAAATCAATTAGATTTTGGTACCCAAGTTTGTTTGGGTCCTTGGAGGTTAGTGACCAAGCTCTTGGGCACGCAAATATCCTTCTTCTTTGGGTTCTCCTTAGGTGCACCAATATACTTGACTCTCACTCCCTTGGCATTCTTTGTAAGCACATAGCAAGAATCAAGTCTAATGGATGACACATTAGGCTTGCTTTGCTTCATCATCTTCTTTCTGCAATATTGCTTCTTGTGCCCCACTTGCTTGCAACTATAGCAAACCACACCATTGCCCTTCACAAAAGTAGTCTTGTGAGGGACAAAGGCAGCTTTGCCCTTCTTGGGGGTATAGCCAAGACCCTCCTTGTTAATAGAGAATCTTTGACTACCCAAACACTTTAGCAAGCGGGCATCTCCACCATAGGCGTTGCCTAATGCTAGAGTGAGCTCATGCACCTCCTTGTTGAGGTTCTTGTTCTCAACCAAGATTGTGGCATCACAAGTGACACCAACATCCTTAGATGAGGTAGAGGTGGATGTGCTACAAGAAGTGTTAGTGGAGACAACAACAATAGGTGTATCAAATAAATCACAGGTAACACCTACGTCACATGTTGTGGGCACATCCTCTATCTTGGCTAACTCCGAAAGTGAAGAGTGGGCCTTCTCAAGCTTGGAGTGAGCTTCTTTAGACTCTCATGGTCTTCCTTTAGACACTCATGAGAAGCACTAAGTTCATCAAAGGATTGCTCATGGAGTTTCTTCTCCTTGGTCAAAGTTTTGCACTCTTTTACTTTCTTCTTAAGATAAGGGTGTGTGTCATACAACATGTCAAGGAGCTCCTCCTTGGTTCCTCACTCTCACTACCGCTCTCATCAGATTCGGATTGTACCTTAGATGGCTTAGCCATGAGACAAGTCGGTGAAGAGTCAAATAGTGATGGATTGCTAGGGATAGCGAGACTAGCAATGGCCTTCTTCTTGGTGATCTTGTGATCATCATCACTATCATCATCATCATCGGAGGAAGAAGCATCACTATCCCAAGTGAAACAATAAGAATGCCCCTTCTTCTTGAATTGCATCTTCTTGTCTTTCTTGTCCTTCTTGGACTTCTTCTTCTTCTTCTTGTCATCCTCATCATCACTACCATTCTTGTGAGGACAATCGGCTATCAAGTGGTCCTTGCTCTTGCACTCATAACATCTCATGGTTGGACCCTTGCCCTTGGTGAGGTCTCTTCTCTTCCTTGCACCATAGCCCTTCTTTCACATGAATCTTCCAAATCTTCTCACAAGAAGTGACATCTCCTCATCATCTTCACTTGAGCTAACTTCATCATCACTTGAAATTTGTTTATTTGCTTTGCCCTTGTGTCTTGATGAAGTTGCCTTGAATGCAATGCTCTTCTTCTCATTCTTTTCTTTCTTCTCATCCTCCTTTTCTTCCTTGACTCCTCCATCCTTCTCTACTCGGTATGTCTCATATGTCATGACATCACCAAGCACTTGTGTTGGAGTTGAGAGATCCTCCCTCACAATGATAGTAACCAATGTCTCAAACCGGGGAGGTAGGCATCTCAAGAATCGGTGGGAGAAGTCTCTATCACTAATTGTTTCGCCAAGAGCCTTGAGATCACTCACAACCACACTCAACCGGTGAAACATCTCCGGTATGCCCTCATCATCCTTCATCTTGAAGCTTGCAAACTTGTCCTTGAGGATGTATAGCTTCGCACTCTTGACCGCGGTGGTGCGTTCATTTGAGTCTTCCAATCTCTTCCACACCTCATGAGCAAACTCTAAGTCCTTGATTTGCTCAAAGACCTTTTCATCAAGAGCACTATAGATAGCATTGAGAGCAATGTCAAGCTTCTCTTCCTCTCTTAGGGTAGGATCATTCATGTCAATGACAACAAAATCTTTCTCAACAATCTCCCACATCTTCCTATTCTTTGATTTCAAATGAGCTTTCATTTGCTTCTTCCAATACCCATAGCTAGAACCATCAAACCGATGTGGCTTGCCCATATGATTGATCAAGTTGTTGTGAGCCATACTTGACACCGAAGGATGTTAAGCCCTGCAACAACGGTGACCATGGCTCCGATACTAATTAATAGGTCCAAAGAGGCTAGAGGGGCGTGAATAGCCTATTAAAACTTCGACAAACAACACTTGACCAAAGAGATAGAACAACAAAGGGCAAAGCGAGTTTTGCTCTAGCCTACTCAAAAATGCAATCCTTCCTAACAGTTCTAGCTATGTCTCTAGAAGCATACACAAGCTAGCCTAGGTTGCAACTACTTTACTCCTTGGTGGACAAGCAAATTACAAGAACTACTACTACACAAATAACGTGCTCAAAGTAAAGAGATAGGTAGAGAGTGGTTATACCGCCGAGTAGTGTAGATAGTCAATCACCGGAAGATATACCAATACACTCAAAGGTGATGGTCCAATGAAATCCAAAGATCAACACAAGATGAACACCAATTTATCCCCGAGGTTCACGTGCTTACCGGCACGCTACGTCCTCGTTGTGTCGACCACTACTCGGTGGTTCGGTGGCTAATTGACAACCAATGCCAAGCTCAACCAATGAGCGCCACTAGAACCTACCACAAGCAAGGTAACTCAATGACACGAGCAATCCACTAAGGTTACCTTTGGCACTCCGTCGGGGAAGGCACCAAACCCCTCACAAGATCACCGGGAGTGGCCGGAGACAATCACCAACTCCGCCAAGCTCCTCTGCTGCTCCAAGCAGTCTAGGTGACGGCAATCACCAAGAGAAATGAGAGAACTCCGCAGCAAACACGATCAACAAGTGCCAATGGATGCAATGATCAAAGCAATGCACTTGGATCACACTCTTGCTCACAATGGATGAGAATGATGCAATCTATGTGAGTGAGAGTGTTAGGAGAATGCTCAAGAGGTGTATCAATAAGTTATAGAGCCAAGAGAGTTAGTAAGAACCGGCCAAGAAGTATTTATAGACTTCCACAAACAATTCTAGCCGTTACCCTCTTTCTGCGAGGCGTAGGACGCTCGCTCGGGGGCGTCGGACTAATGCTTACAGTCCAACACTTCCTCACCAATGAATCATGTGCTGCCACTGTGTACCAGACCGTTTGAATTCGAACGTTGGCGCCTTCAACTGCAGACTGTCGGACTGAGGGCAATCGTGCGGTGATCGTCAGACTCAATCCGTCGGACTAAAGCGCTGCACAGTCCGACATTTCCAGAGAGCTCCCCCAGAGCGAAAACTCGTTGGACGATTGTCAAACTTTGACAGTCCAATGCTCCAACAATCGCCACGTGTCGATCTGCTGCCGTTTTGCTCCATCGGACGCTGGGGCAAAGGTCCGATGCTCTAAAAAATACCATCCGATGCTCACTCGCGCGTGCACTGGGCAGTCAGCCATTGAACCCTGGGAAATGGTCCGACGCTCGGCCAACAGAGCGTCCGACGCTCTGTTTTGGGTGAGTTTGAGCCCGTGCCAAGTTCCTTTGCTTGTGAGAGCTAACGCGTGTTATGTAAAGTATTTCTTAGTGGGTGTTAGCCATTTTTAAAGGGTTTTGCAAAGGTTTTCAGTTAGCCACTAGATTTAAATGCAATGCATGATCCAAACATATAATGGCACTTGATAACCGTGTTAACCGTGGAATAACTCCCTTTTTATAGTACGGCTATCTATGCTAAATGTGATCACACTCTCTATAGTGTCTTGATTACCAAAATGGAAAGAGCCCTATTAAGTTTCACCTTTGCCTTGAGCTCCATCCAAACCACCAAGTGTTGAAGCATTTGATCTTCATGTTGATGGGCTTACACCCAGAGCTTGGATGCCATCGTTGCTCCACACTTGATCTTCTAACCATACTTGTAATTAATATCTTAAGCACATGGTTAGATACTAGGTGTCATCAATTAGGCAAAACCAAACATAGAGCTTTCAACCGGGGCTTGCCTTGCAGCGCGAAGAGTGTCGGATCAGGATCGGTGCCACAAATGTCAAATCCCTAGATCATCTCATGAACAACTTCCTCAGCAGATGCCTCAACTTTAACTTCCTCGTTGCCGGTCACTACACGTATGCAATGATACATGGTTAATATGGTGCAATAGTACGGGATGCAAGACATAAAGGATCATGCAAACATCAAGTGCTACTTTCTTTAATAAACTTAGTTCAAACAGACTTATTCCTAAAATGCCCTAGGTCATCAGGGTGTTTGATCTAAGACCACAATCAATCCAAAAATTCACATTATACCAATCCAATAATACTTTCAATTTATTTATTTGCCAAATAACCCAACATTAAATAGCAACAAATAAAACTTATTCCATTTGAGACCAAACTTTACCAACAGATAGATCTTGAGTTCAAACAGTACCAAATTAATTTTCATGATTTTTGGATTAACAAGGAATTAATTAAAATCCCTCAAAATTGCACTTATCATTTAAACTACTGATTTTTAGCTCCTATAGAAAGTGTCCAAAATATTTATTTCATATTTTTACTGCATTCTACACATTACAGAGAGCATCCACAAAAATTCTCATGATTTATAGTGCAACAAAAATATTCTTACAAAAATGACAAAATAGAGCACTATTCACATTAATTAAAAATGGAAAAGCTATTTAAATCCCTCGAAAAAATAGAAAACCAATTCCAACCCGAGACGGCCCCGTGAGCCGCAGGCCGGCCCACCGCGGCCCACGCGCCCGCCCGTGTGCTCCTCTTCTCTCTAGGACACTGACAGGCGGGCCCTCCCTGTCAGCTCCCTCTCCCTCCTCTCGCCACACCCTCGCGCACGCGCATGCGGCGGTTCACCGCGAAGCTCGCCGCCGACGGTTCCTCCGGCGAGGGAGAGACCTCCGACGCGTGGCCCAGACCCTACCACACCACCCTAGGGACCTACACAGACCAGCGCAAGCCGGTGACGAGCTCGACGCCACCCATGGCGGCTTGGTCACGGCGCGACACATCCCGGCCATGACGGACCAGTAGAGTTCAAGAGGAAGGCTTAGGAAGAACCAGGAGCTCACCACGGTCCTAGACCGGCTGCTGGTTGAGGCTGGGATGGAGCGGAGCGACGAGCGTGACGACGATGGCAGATGCGGCGGCTCGGCCTCGACGATGAAGTCCCGTTCCGACAACCCTAAGACACCGAATGAAGAATCATCGCACCCACGAGCATCAGTGAGAGTTAGGGAGTCCAAAACAAGAGAGCTGGGAAGGAGAAGTTCACCCGGGATGGTTGGCTACGGCGGCGCTCTGGCCGGTCCCGAGAAAGGCGACGGCGTTCCGGTGAACTCAAGACACTAGAGCCTAGGAAGCTAGGTGCAATCGAGACATAGGCGAGTGGTGAGGCTGTCGGTGAGATGGAGAGGGCGGAGATGGATGGGGCACGGCAAATTCGGCCGAGCAGTGTGGTGAGGTCGCCGGAGAGCCGAAAAGGGAGGAAGAGCGGGGAGGTGGTGCTCGATGCCTTTAAGGGACGGGAAGGAGGGGATAAGGATGGGACTTGGTCCGGGGTCCCCCTGCGACCCAAACACGGCGGCGACCGGGCTCCGGCCGGCCGGACGGCGGCCGGCGCGCGGCGCGGCGCACGCGCGCGCGTGCCCTGCCCACAGTAGGGGCTCGTGTACTGTAGCACAGTGCAAGGGTCAGACCTTATATTTGCTAATTATTGCCTATTCCAATTTGAATCAGGGAAAACTCCAAAAATAAAAGTTGTGGCAAATTTCGTGTAGAACATTTTTGCTTTTTGGACCAAGTTAAAATTCTGCACCAATTTGAAATTATTCAAAAGGGGGTAAAGAGGATTTTTGAAATTCAAATGGCAATCCAGTTAAATTCTCCAAAATTTCCTCAATAACATGACAATCTGTAAAAATAAAAGTTGTTCTATTTGTCAAGCTCTACAACTTTCATTAACAGAGTTTGGCTAGATTCATGATAATTTTTGAAATAGCATTTCAAATTTGAATTTCAAAGCATTGTTTTGAGTTTAATTTGAATTTCCACTGCATAACTTCAAAATCTTCAAAAATAAAAGTTGTTTAAATTTGATTTTATTTTTGAATTTATTTTGTGATTTCAATTATGGATTTAACTACACAGTCATCATCATTCTTAATCGAACCACTCTAAGGTCCCTAAGCACAATCATATACAGGCAATTAAATTAAACATTATGACATGATAGGTTTTAATTAACCATAACACCAGAGGTGTTACAGCCCTTCCCCCTTAAAGAAATCTCGTCCCAAGATTTGATACACAACTAAGACTTAAGGCTAAGTAATGAAAAAGAAAACGTGTCAAGTAAAGCTAGTTCAATCTTGACCATACAACAAGTGGGGATGTTTACATATTATAAGACTAGGAAATTTACATCCACAGAGTAGCAAAGAATTCGAGGAAGTTTTCTGCGAGGTAATCTTCCAATTCCCAGGTAGCTTCATCTTCGGAATGTTCACTCCATTGGATCTTGTACCATCTGGTTGTGGTCCTTCGAGTGACACGATCTTTCCGATCCAGGACTCGGATTGGATACACAGCGTACGTGTTGACACTTCTTAGCGCAACCACCAGAGACAGGGTGTTGGGCTATCTCCGTAACGGCGCCAGAAGTGTCCTGAGGGTATTTCTTATGTCTATTGGATAATTCCGCAAGTGCACAGAATATACCGCTGTAGCACTTCACCCGGGAGTATTCCATGGTATCGTTATTTATTTTATCCCAAGGAAAAGCGTTGCTAGGAATGATTAATAAAAGAAAGAGATCCTTAAGCCTATAGCAACTTAATACCAACCAGTGATAGGGGGTAAATTGATAATAAGAGGAAAGGGTAATGACACCAAGACACTACAAGGTTTAGGATAACTAAAGATAACTAGTAGAGTATAGCTAGGTGGGAGGACAACGAGTGAGTATAAGACTCCTACGACACTTACTTTACTCTTGTGAACTATCTTATTCAAATGGATGAATTATACTAAGACAGCTACCTTACTTCTGGTGTGTAGGAGATAGGCGAGACAGTAGGGGATATAACCTCTAGCCGAAGCGGCTATTCTCTTATGTGAGCCTACCTTTTATGAAGTTGACTAAAAGACGTGAAGGGATACTAAGACTAGACAGGGGCTGTCACCACCTGCTAGCACCCACAAACAATTCGTGCGATAAGCAGCATTTAAAGGCATGATCTAGTCTAAGCACCGACGCTTACATTAAGCCTTACTACTCTAGTTGCGTACCAACAACTAAAGCACCCTATGACAGGCGATGAACTACACACGTGAATTGGTTACAGGATCACTATCTAATATAACTCAACTATAAGTTAAGGCAAAACACAACAATACTATAAAGAATAGTAATGCACTAAGTAGAGACTTAGTAAACTAAAGTAAAGATAATATATTGATAAAGGTAAAGTCTTACAGAAGGAAAGGTACAAGAGCTATACCAGACTCTCCCGCAAACGACTCTGGAGACTCCGAGCATAGCTCGACTCGACTCTAACTCCTACACTAGACTAATACTACTACTACTACTTGTAAAGAGTGGAGCTTCTCTTGTCTCTTGTGACTCTTGTATATCTTGGGTGTATTAAAGAGGGTGATGGCAGCCACTATTTATAGGGGAGAGTTGAGGGGCGCCACGTCAGCGATTCGTGTGCTCCTTGCCTCTCCTCCCTTGGATGAACCGCGTCAATACCGCCTCAAAATGGATGGCATGGGTGATTCCATCACGTAGAAGTCATGCAGGAAGGCGGTGGGGCACGTCGGTGGCTTGGGCCCACCATGGGTGGTTCGGCCGGACCACCTATGACAAGGTGGGCCCACCACCAGTGTCCCCAACTATCATAGAGTATGTCTATGTACTTGGTTTATCTTGATTCTATCGGTTCACGCCTTGATCCATGTGCTTGAATCTTCCACCATTGATTGGAAACACAGCTTTGATCCGAAGGTGGAATTGAGCTGGATAGGAAGTCATACGGATCGTGCCATGTCAGCAGAGACCTGGTGGGCCCCACATGTGGTTCGACCGAACCACCTGTGGGCCCTCCAAGTGCTCCACTCTCTTCTATCTGCTTCCTTATGTTATTTATTGAAGTGTCATGACTTAGTTCCCAAACTTGTGGTTCGGCCGAACCACTTAGTTTGGCTCCAAGTGCTCATTTCAGCTCTGTTTGATCTTCCTGCATTCACAAGCTAAGAGTACAAGTGGAACTAGTTACTGATAAAATATGTTCATGACATGTTTATTTTCCCTTGAATCCGACGCCTGTTTATGGTTTTTGAGTATGGATTTTCATGGTATATCCACCATCAACAAGATCCCCCAAGCTTAACCTTTGCTCGTCCCGAGCAAATAATTAAACTTAGCCTCAGTGGATCAGGAGTTGCTACAATGTTCATATTTCTTTAGTACCAAGTGCACAACAGAATACTTTTCTTTTGAATGGAAAAATTGGCTATAAAAATTCACCCATTTTACCTTAGTCCTTTATGGGGCTAATGACCTTTTCTTTGCCTTAGTTGGTTGAGAGACAGAACAGTTTACCTTGAGCACTAATTTTCTCATTCTTTGCAAGTTTCATAGTGGAGGTTTTAGCAATGTTTTGCAAAAGACAACTTAATGTTCCTCATATGGTTCTCTCATGTCGCTCAAATGGTGGATGATTCCTTACCAAGGCACAAAGTAAATGTTGCCTTCTCTTCATCATCCTACTTCTAAAAAAATGGCTTATGTGGAGCTTAAGGTAGGAATGAAAGAGTATAGCATACTTACTTTGCATATGTTGTAGAGTCAAAGTTTGGATCTAAAGAGAGAAGTGTCATGCCCTTAGATCAAGACTGTGCAAGTGTGTGGAAAATATAAACTATAATGCTCCTCTATTTGAAATTGTATCTCTCTCTAAATTTTTCGAGACATGGTTATCATTTTCCTCTTTATTCATCAGCCTAGACTTGCTCAAATTTTTCTTTTCATTTTTATGGACTTTGTTGTGTCCATCTTTCTTTTTTTCTTTTCATTTTGCATAGTGTCACACCCGTATTTTAAGAATAAAATAGGATGCATAAATGACTCATATGTGCCCCAGGAATAGTCACACATATAAGCTGACAAATTACAAATGTACCATCACAGTGTTAAATACATAATGAATAAGTAATTATTATGTAGTCTTACACAAATATAGGTAATAACTATGACGTCACACTCGCGGAAGCTCCATCACAGGGACACGGTCGACTGGGAGACACCAAGCCTAATACTCATTGCAATAGTCTTCACTCCAATCTTCATCTGTGGTGGGGAATTGCAAGGGTGAGCACATTTCGTACTCAGCAAGTACAACACGGGTTCATGAGGCATCAAATAGGCTAGACACTGTTTGACTGCATTTAGCTTTTAATGTTCAAATTCTTTTTAGCAGTTGAGTAGCATCAAGGTATTCCAAATCCCATTATTAATCCAATGATCAATTATGACAAGGTTAATAAATAGCAAAGATATTAACAGCAATAATAAACATAATACAATTCACATTAACCATCTAGTCTGTAATGTGCTCAAGGCCGCTCGTGTCCGTGAGTACGGCTGTTATAACAGTTTATTAAACTCTGCGTAGAGGTGTACACTTTACCTGTGAGTCATGATTTACCCTTTTTCACGAGGTAGCTAGCCTCTTGACCCACTTCCAAGGAAGGTCAGCAAGGATCACTATGAAGTCTTTTGAAGGTTTGTCTAACATGTTAGGGCCGCAAGGATTCAGCAGCAGCAAGATGTAGGAACCCCCATTCTCAATATGGCACACTCCTTCTCGGCTATACTCATAAGATTAGGGGCTGTCTTACACCCAGGTGGCACCCCTCTAGCACCCTTTCGGGTAACCGCTAACAAGCTAGAAAAGGTCCTTGTACTGAACTAAAGCCAGAGCCATATAGCCCTCACAGTTGTACTGTATGTCCCGAGTCATCACGTACAGAAAATCCTATGGAGAGAAACTAGAGCCAAAACTCTCAACCCAAGGCTCTAGCCCCCTTTGAACAGGAATAAAATCATGTTAATTTGTTCATTGCATCATCCATTAATCATATCACAAGATCATTGGTATCAATAAGCACTAGCAATAGCTACCCAATGCATAACCTATAGGTGAACAAGGAATCAAGATAAAAACACTATGTTATAATCTCCAAGGTTGTCAAGGTGGACACTTGCATATATGAATTGTGATTGTTGTGAATAGGACAATAAGGATGGTCCATGTTATACTTGCCTTGATCAGAGTATCCCTGCTGGTCCTGCTCGTTGAAATATTCTTGATAGTCCACAAACTGCTCACCGTCTATACTCGATCGATCACCACATCACCACACAAACAACGGGCAAACATACACGAAACAAACAAGGGAAAATAATTAGAACAGTATACCAACAGAATGAAAACAGTTTGAAAACTATATAAAATTATTCTACTCGTTCCAACGATCACATCGATATAAAGATCACTGAAAACGGATTTAAAACGCAGAAGATATGATTTTCCGAAGATTTGCTTCAGAAAAATAATTTATATAATATTAGCTCGAATTTTAAAAGTGTCAACTCACTGTACAGTGGTAAAAACACGTAGTGTTTGAAAATACGAACCTAACGCGACTTGAATCATCTCGAACGGATTTAAAATGAAGAATTTATGGCCTAAACAATTTTAATGCAAAATCTGAAATTTTAATTTAAACTAAATATAATTTTCTAAACCTTCAGATTGAATCTATTCCTTCCGTTGCACAAAACGTACATAGGAAAGGCGACAAGGGACGGCGGGTTCTAATACAGGAAATGGGAGGGACTCTTTAGCAAAAGAGCAGCGAAGGGGTATCTTCTGTTTTTAGCCGTTGATCAAGAGATGGATGGCTCTAGTTAACTGAAGGAAGGAGGGAGAGAGGTGCCGATACCTCTACAGGAGCTGGATGCAGCAGAACACCATTGCCGGCGATGAACAGCTCGCCGCAGCTCCTGTTTCCGCGATTTAGGCACTGATTCGGTGGAGCAAAAGCATAGGGAGAGAGAGGACGAGACGGGGATCTCGACTAGGGCAAAATAGCGGCCAAGTAAAGAGTTCAGGGTGACGGTCACCATGGCTGGCGGCATAATGCCCGGTGGCGCTCGAGGCTACGGCTCTAGGGCCAAGGATTCGGGCAATGAAAGGTTCAGGGAGGTACTGGGGCCATGGGGATGCTCACCACGGCACGAATTCGGACGGAGATGGTTGGAGACAGGCTGGACGCGGAGTATGACGGACGGCGGCGTCAGCGGCGTATCTGTAGAAGACAATGGCGACCCTCGGTGAGAAAAGAGGAACAAGAAAGGCCGAGAACTTTCCTGCGGTCGCGTCTGGGCTCACCGTGGCGTCAAGTCGGACTGAAGGAAGATGGAAGAGGTTGGCGTCGTAGTGCGATGTCGGCGGCTCTGTTCTGGAGCGTGTACGCTCTGTTCTGCTCGACTTCGTGCGTGCGCGTGTGGAAGGCGAGAGAGACGGGAACGGAGATTAGAGGGGCGCCTGATCCTTTTCTAGCTGCATGAGTAGATGGATTTGGCCGGGGAACGACGCGCGGCTCGAGCGGAGATGTTTGTTGCGTGCCTGCCCTGCTCCAACACAGAGAGGTCGCGGGAGGTTGGAGAGAAAAACGCCTGACAGGTGGAGCCCTTGCTGCAGCGGCACAGAGAAAAAGATATTGGTGCCGGGTGCTCCAATTGTTTGGGCCGGCAACAGAAAACGCTGAGAGAGAGGGAAGGGAAAAGGGCAGCCGCCGGCTCCCTGTCCCTGGCCAGCATGCCGAGAGGGGAAAAAGAGAAGATTGATTTTTTTCCCTTTTTTCCAACCGAATTTCCCAAGAGGTTTTCAAATAGGGTTTTGCATATTTCACAAATTCAAATAAATGTAAGCAGTACAAAATATAAATGCAGCAACATGAATGCACATACATCTGTCTAACTATATAACTAATTTTTTTTTTGTGAAACAATAATTATTTTCTACATATTGGAATAATCATATAATTAAATTATTTTTACCTATTTCAAAACGATGCAATTTTTTCGATGTTACACATAGCCTTTTTGTCTCTTCTACTATAATAACTAAGAGAGATTTATTATGACTTTAACACATGGAGCATTTATTTGGTGGAAATGAAAGACATGTGGTTGCGTACTTCCAGTGTAGAAGCAGCATGTATATATGGTGTGTACGTGATCTTGATTTGAGAGCATGATAAGTCTCTCAATAAGGGTCAAGAAGACTTGATAACACTCAATATAAAGCAAATAGCTTATGTTGAAGGTTTTAGACATGTATAGCATATATGGCTGTGGTAGGAATTTATCACCATTGAGGAACAATAAGGTTTTGATTGATTAAGAAATAAATCTCCAGTAATCATGCATGCTTAGAACAATATTATAGTAGCTCTTGTTTCACTATATTATATCTCACAACAATTTAGACTTAGTTCAAGCACTTAACATCCATAAAGTTTTCAGGTTCATGATGATTTAAATGAGCCAAGTAATCCATACTCAAAGAAATACTAAATTGTAAACTAGGCATTTAAGAAACATTAACAGAGCAACTATTCATCATTTTCATAAGGAAGATAAACATTCATGAGACATATGGGAATAAGAAAAATATTTTTAGTATTTTTATCTTATGCATTTTTTTTATTATTTATTTTTTTAAATACAATAAATTAAAATAATGTAAATAGCTAAGATAGAATACTTACCTTGGTGGGAGAGAGGATCTCCCCCAAGCCTGTCCTTTTACTCATTGTGGTGGCGGGTAATATTGGAAACATCCCACCTAGCGTTGTGCTTCTTCGTCTTGGATAGCTTGCAATACTTGGGCATTTTGTTGTGCCATATTCAGAGTTGCATCTTGCTCAACTTGCATTGTGCCCATGTCGTTGATGAGTTGGTCCATTTCCGACCCTTGGCTTCGACGACCTCTCGCCCGTGCGGACGGACGGGGAGTGCGCACTCTTGGAGTGTGCTGTTGAGGCCGTTCCGTGGACCCTGAAATGTCCATACAACTTGCCTCATTGCCTTCTTCTTCGTATCTCCCTGCAGCTCGTGATGTGCCGCCTTGCTCAAATTGAGCGGCTTGTTACATGCTCCTTGTCACCCTTCTTGATCCTGCAATATTTTAGCTTCTTGCCTCTCGGTCCCAATTTATGGTTAGTGTGCGCAGCGCATACAACCGATGCCTCTCACATGGGAGAGAGATTTCGGCTGTATGGCTGGCATAAATCATTTTTAGATAACCATTTTCATCTATTTTTAGGACTTGAGCACTTATGAAGAAATCTTCGGTTACAATATCTCTAGGAGAAGCAATATATTCAAAGTAATGTTTTCTATCTAGCAAGTCCATTGTTTCCGCAATGCGTGTGATAAAAGAAGTAAAGAATATGGGCTCGCTTCTATGAAAAATACCAAGCCAAAAGCGGACTAACATTTTAGCAGGTGAAACTTTTATTTTCTTAGTCATAGCATAGAACAGTCTTAGTTCATCATTAACAAGAATTTACACATTAGAGCCAGGAAGAAAAGTTATAGCCATCCAATAACGGATCAAGCGCAAAGTAGGATTATAGATCTCATCAGTTTTAGGCTCAGAGCAATCATTGGATCCAGTTATAGCTTTCCAGAATTCAGCTTTATCAAATTTCCGTGTGGCATTTACTAGATCTAGATGACAATTATTATCAAAGTCAAGTGCCACACTAAAAACTCCCTAAGTTAAATTAGACTCTTGGTTGAACATGCGAAAGTAGACATTATTATCAGTGGCTTGTAAAGAGCATAGGAATTCAATGGTGAGTTTTTTGATTCCAAGTTCTTGCACTTCCCAAAAGCTTCCCCACCCAATTGTATTGAAAACAGTGTTTAATTCTGTGGCCATACCTGTGTTGTCCAAAAGGACGGAGTCGATGATGCCGGTATGTTCATAACCGCGGTGTCGCATGGAGAGGTACCTTTGGTACTCTTCTTGGTTCAACATGAGGCCGCTCTCGGGGTCTAACGTCCTCTCGGAAGGCATTCCAAAGCTTCTTCTTGGTAGAGCTTCTCTTCCCTCGTCTTTGTCATGGCGAGATCGTCGGGAGGAACTCCTTACGACACCCTTGGCCTTCTTGAACGCGGAGGAGAATTTCTTCATTTTCCTGCAAAAAATGGGACAACATAAGAACACACTAGGACAACAGGGATTAGCGTTAGCATTAGCGTTAGCTATCCCACTGTTAGTAGTCCTTGCGGGGTATGGTTACCTCCACAACAAAATATTGAGAGCAAAGATAAGAGTAAGACAAGCTTCTACTACTACAATATTTTTTTGAGTTTTTGGTTTGAGTGGCTAACTAAAACTAAACTTGAGAAAGAACTTGCTCAAATGGAGAGAAGAAGGGAGATTGTGTGCTCGAGATGATTCAGCTGGTTTGGGTGTGGGATTGAGCACACAATGCAAGGGTATTTATAAGGGGAGAAGGGCTGGTGGCTAGGCCACAAAGGCCAGTTCGGCTGACCCCCCTGGCCTGTTCAGGGGTGGTTCCTCGTTTGGACATAGAATCTATTTGAATTCAAATTCAACTTTGCTGTCAGCTCTTTATTGATGGGTCGGCCGAACCCCTTATGACATGATCAGAGTTGCTTTTGCCTTTGGACAGGAAATCCATTTGAATTCAAACACAACTCTGCAGACAAGGCTTTAATCATGGATCGACCGAACCCCCTATGATAGGTTCAGAGTTGCTTTTATCTTTGGACAGGGAATCTATTTGAATTCAAACACCACTTTCTTGAGGGTCGCCAAAACATGGTTCGGCCAAACCTGGCCTTGTCCCCTTTTCAGCTTTAAACAGTGTGTTTCACTTTATACAGCAAAGCAGAGACTAGTGGTGGACCAAAAGCTCTGAAATTTTCAGAGATTCCCTTGCCTAGTGTTTTGTGAAGGTAAAAGGTGTATGATAAAGTGGGGACATGTTGAAAGTGATTCCCATGGACCATGGGAACACTAATGCATGCCAAAGTGTCCACTTTTCAGAATTGGATGGTAGTGGATGTTGGATTCTCCTTGGAGCAAGTGAAAGTGGTCATGACCAAAGGTGGTCGGCCAAATTCGAAATGAGATGGTGTTCAAAAATCCGGAGGTGAATCACTAAACCAGGCCAACACCACCAGAGGTGGGTGGGCCCCATGGTAGGGTCGGCCGACCCCACCTAGGTGGTCCCACCACCTCAGGTGTGAGCACTACTGTTCATTCTCAGGTTTTATTTATTTAAATATTTTATTTTGTCAAAATAAATTATTGCAAAACTTAAATATGAAATGCAATGAAGAAAATGCAAAAATTGAAATGCAGGAATTAAATATGAGATAAATACTGATTTACCTTACCAACAAGGGCTCCATGTTTTAGGTCCATAGAGCAGGACCTCTCCGTTTTGGGTTCATTCTTCGAGTGCTTCGATCGGTCCCGGAGATGGAGACCATGATGACCGCACCTCTTTCTTCCGCCATCCCTTCTTGGTTGATGCTTGTGATTCAGCGCTGTGAGCATTGTTTACCACCTTAGCCTTACTTACTAGTTCGGCCTTTTTGGCCCTTGGCAATTGATTCTTTCGGCGGGGTGCATATTGTGGCCTGTTTCTCCACTAGGTTCTTCCTTGCCTGTTGCATTGACTCATAACCATTGAAAGGACATTTATTCTCTTACCTAGGAGTTGGAAGTGGACTTGACCGGATCCCACGTAGATGATGGCATTCACAGTGTTGAGGAATGGCCTTCCCAGGATGACGGGGACTTCGTCATCGGCCCCCATGTCAAGAATGATGAAGTCGGTGGGGATGTATTCGTCTTGAACTTTGATAAGGATGTCCCTTGCCAATCCCTCGGGGAACCGGATGGATTGATCGGCCATCTGCAATTTGACAAAAGTGGGGTACAAAGGTCCTCCTAACAAATTCTCATACATTACCTTGGACATGATGTTCACTCCAGATCCAAGGTCGCAGAAGGCGTTGTTGAAGGTGTGTGGCCCCATTTTGCAGGTGATGGTAGGATGACCAGGGTCACTCTTCTTGGCCATGAATGGCGGGTCAAGAAGGCAACTCGGGTTTTGCCTAACCGGAGGCTTACCAAACCTCGTAGAGATTAACTTGACACACTCAATTGGTTCCTCAGGTTTTCCTAGGATCTTATCTTGTTCAAAGGATGGGACAGCTGCTGCTATTTGAGCTAATTAGGTTTCTAGCATTTTATTAAAACTCAATTGATTTTTCATAGCAGTGTTAAAGCTATCCATTTTCTCACTAAGATTTTCAAGAATCTTATCATTAGCCATTATTTTCTTGTTTATACTATCATTGATTTTAGATTGACCTAAGACAAGATCTTTAAGAGAAGGTTGGTTACCATAAGAATTATTATTAAAATTATTGCTGTAACCATTACCTTGATTTCCTTGGTAGAAGGGGTGCGAGTTCCATCCTCCTTGTTGCTAGGGTCAATACCAATTGTTGTTATTGTTGTTGTTGATGAAGCTCACTTCCTCCTTCGTCTCAGGACAATTGTTGCCCGAGTGATCTTCTCCACCACATACCTCGCACCATGGGTCAACTTCGATTGCTCGTGCGGTGGCAGTGGTTTGAATGGCCTCTTGTTCCTTTTTGGAACCTTCCTCAATCTTTTTTATCAAGAGCTCCATTTTTGCTGAGAGCATGTCCACCTCATGAACGGTGTGCATACCCGTTTTCTTGGGCTAGAGACGGTCCTTATTCCATCCTTAGTTGATAACCATCTTTTCAATGAGCTCTTTCGCATCCTTGACATTATATTGCAGGAATGCTCCTCCAGCAGCAGCATCAAGGTGACTACGGGCTAATCTAGTCAGCCCATGGTAAAAACCATAGATTAGGATCCATTCTTCGATTCCATGATGAGGACAAGCACAAATGTACTACTGGAGATGTTCCCATGTTTCGGGAATCGTCTCGTCAGCTTGCTGTTGGAAGCTTGAGATCTTTCCACGAAGAGCGCTGGTTTTGCCCATTGGGAAGAATTTCTTGAGAAATGCATTAGCGCACTTCTCCCAGGTGGTAGCTTCTTTCTTGTTGGCATAAAACCATTGCTTCGCCTTCCCAAGCAATGAGAATGGGAACAGGCAAAGAGGGATGGCGTCAGCCGAGACATTCTTGATAGTGAAGGTCCCACACACCTCCAGGATGTGATGGAGATGGGCATTGGCGTCTTCATGCGGCTTCTCACAGAATGGATTGGCTTGCACCATGTTGATTAGAGCTGACTTGAGCTCAAAGGTAGCATCCCCCAAGTTGAGCTGTGGACCGGTGGCAATGTTGTCAGCCGACGGTGCAGAAAATTCAGAGATGGTCTTTTGGGCCATACCTTCCTTGGTTGATAGTGCGGAGCCTCTTTCCTTGAACGGATTCAGGTTTGAGATGAACTTTTGAGGTGGAACTTGACGCCGTCTAGTTCTCCTCAATAATTGCTTAGGGTCTTCAATGAAATTTGACAGCAATTGAAAACCGTTCATGCACTGTCTAGCTTCACGATAACGAGAAACACAGACAGGGTAGGCCTCTAACACTAATCGATAACTAAATTGATAGTAGACTCCAGATTCAATTTTTTATTAATATTCCTAGACTGATGCTTTCCCCGGCAATGGTGCTAGAAATGCTTGTTGACACTTCTTAGCGCAACCACTAGAGACAGGGTGTTAGGCTATCTCCGATAACGGCGCCAGAAGTGCCCTGAGGGTATTTCTTATTCTATTGGATAATTCTGCAAGCGCACAGAATATACCGCTGTAGCACTTCACCCGGGACTATTCTAGGGTATCGTTATTTATTTTATCCCAAGGGAAAGCGTTGCTAGGAATGAATAATAAAAGAAAGAGATCCTTAAGCCCATAGCAACTTAGTACCAACCAGTGATAGGGGGGTAAATTGATAATAAGAGGAAAGGGTAATGACATCAAGACACTACAAGGTTTAGGATAACTAAAGATAACTAGTAGAGTATAGCTAGGTGGGAGGACAACGAGTGAGTATATGACTCCTATGACACTTACTTTACTCTTGTGAACTATCCCATCAAATGGATGAATTATACTAAGAGAGCTACCTTACTTCCAGTGTGTAGGGGATAGGCGAGACAGTAGGGGATATAACCTCTACCCGAAGCGGCTGTTCTCTTATGGGAGCCTACCTTTTAAGAACTTGCCTAAAACACGTGGAGGGATACTAAGACTAGACAGGGCTGTCACCACCTGCTAGCACCCACAAACAATCCGTGCGACAAGCGGCATTCAAAGGCAAGATCTAGTCTAAGCACCACGCTTACACTAAGCCTTACTACTCTAGTTGCGTACCAATAACTAAAGCACCCTATGACAGGCAATGAACTACACACGTGAGCTGGTTACAGGATAACTATCTAATATAACTCAACTATAAGTTAAGGCAAAACACAACAATACTATAAATAATAGTAATGCACTAAGTAGAGACTTAGTAAAGTAAAGTAAAGATAATATATTGATAAAGGTAAAGTCTTACAGAAGGAAAGGTACAAGAGCTATACCAGACTCTCCAGCAGACGACTCTGGAGACTCCGAGCGTAGCTTGACTCAACTCTAACTCCCACACTAGACTAATACTACTACTACTAAAGAGTGGAGCTTCTCTTATCTCTTGTGACTCTTGTGTATCTTGGGTGTGTTGAAGAGGGTGATGGCAGCCTCTATTTATAGGGGAGAGTTGAGGGGCGCCACGTCAGCAATCCGTGTGCTCCTTGCCTCTCCTTCCTTGGATGAACCGCCTCAATACCGCCTCAAAATGGACGATATGGGTAATTCCATCACGTGGAAGTCATGCAGGAAGGCGGTGGGGCACGTCGGTGGCTTTGGCCCACCATGGGTGGTTCGGTCGGACCACCTATGGCAAGGTGGGCCCACCACCAGTGTCCCCATCTATCATAGAGTATGTCTATGTACTTGGTTTGTCTTGATTCTATCGGTTCACGCCTTGATCCATGTGCTTTAACCTTCCACCATTGATTGGCAACACAGCTTTGATCCGAAGGTGGAATTGAGCTGGATAGAAAGTCATACGGATCGTGCCATGTCAGCAGAGACCTGGTGGGCCCCACATGTGGTTTGGCCGAACCACCTGTGGGCCCTTCAGGTGCTCCACTCTCTTCTATCTGCTTCCTTGTGTTATTTGTTGAAGTGTAATGACTTAATTCCCAAACTTGTGGTTCGGCCAAACCACTTAGTTTGGCTCCAAGTGCTCATTTTAGCTCTGTTTGATCTTTCCTGCATTCACAAGCTAAGAGTACAAGTGGAACTAGTTATTGAATAAAGTTCATGATATGTTTATTCTCCCTTGAATCCGAGGCCTTGTTGACGGTTTTTGAGTGTGGATTTTCATGGTATATCCACCGTCAACTAGTACGTCAGATCTGGTTCGAGTTCCACTCCTTCGACTTCAATGACCTGATCAGGCACTCAAAGACATATCCTGAGCTGAGACACGTGAAATACGTTGTGCACTGCTGAGAGGTGGTCTGGTAATCCCAATTTATAGGCTACTATTCCATGGCGTTCCAGGATTGGGAACGGTCTAATGTATCAAGGAGCTAACTGGCCTTTGACTCCAAAACGGCTGATCCCCTTCATCGGCGACACCTTAAGGTAGACATAATCTCCTACCTTAAATGTTAAAGGTCGATGCCTTTGATCGGCGTAACTTTTCTACCATGAGTGTGCAACTTTAAAATTATTTTGTATTCGCTTGACCTTTTCCTCAGTTTCCTCCACCAGGTCAACTCCAAAGAACCATCTTTCTCCAGGCTCAGACCAACTCAGTGGAGTTCGACACCTATGGCCGTACACAGCTTCGAACGGTGCCATCTTGATGCTTTCTTGATAACTATTATTGTATGAGAATTCTGCTACTGCCAAACATTCGTCCCATGTAACTGTGTAATTGAGTGCACCTGCCCTCAACATGTCCTCTAACACTTGGTTGACTCTCTCAGTCTGACCATCAGTCTGCGGATGATATGCCGTACTATGCAGAAGTTTTGTCCCTAGTGACTTGTGGAAGGACTTCCAGAAATTTGAGATGAACTGAGTACCTCGATCTGAGACAATGGTTTTTGGCACCCCATGAAGCTTCAATAAGTTTTCTGTGTATAGCTTGGCATAAGTTGCTGCCGTACACTTAGTTTTGACTGGTACAAAGTGAGCTTGTTTGGTGAGGCGGTCCACAATGACCCAGATTGAATCAAAGCCTCTTGATGTCTTGGGCAAACCCACAATGAAATCCATACTAATATCTTCCCACTTCCATGCAGGAACAGGCAATGGTTGCAGTTCTCCCCCAGGCTTCATATGCACAGCTTTCACTTTTTGACATGTATCACACGTGGCTACGTACCGAGCAATTTCTATCTTCATCTTAGTCCACCAGAATTTTTGTTTCATATCCTGGTACATCTTGTTGCTTCCTAGATGGATAGAGAATCTCGTTAAATGTGCTTCATCAAGGATCTTTTGATGTAACTCAGGTACTTTTGGAACTACCAGACGATCCTTGAACCACACGACATTTTCATCATCTATCTTGAAACAATCTGCTTTACCGGCTTGGACTTTCTCCTTAATGTGCTTGATTCCCTTGCTTCCTTTCTGAGCAGCAATGATTTGCTCACGAATAGGCGTTTCAATTCTGATGTTGGCCAGACTGCCTTGTGGGACTATTTCTATACCTAATCTTTCTAGCTCATAGCACAAAGATAGGTCACAAGGCTTTACGGTCATGCAATTACAGCGGACCTTCCGACTGAGCGCATCAGCAACCACATTGGCCTTGCCTGGATAATAATGTACTTCCATATCATAATCCTTTGTCAGTTCAAGCCATCTTCGCTGCCTCATGTTCAACTCTTCTTGAGTAAAAATGTATTTCAGGCTCTTGTGATCAGTGTAGATGTTGCAAGTACTACCCAACAAATAATGACACCATATCTTCAATGCATGGACAACCTCGGCCAATTCCAGATCATGAGTTGGGTAATTCTCTTCATGGCGCTTGAGTTGCCATGAAACATAAGCAATAACTCGAACCCTCTTGCATCAAGACACAACCTAGACCAGTGCCAGAAGCATCACAATAAACATCAAACGGCTTTTCAATATCTGGCTGAGCTAGCACTGGTCCTGTGGTCAATAACTTCTTCAAAGTCTGAAATGCTTTCTTACACTCTGGTGACCAGACAAATTTGACCTGATTCTTCAACAAACTGGTAATAGACTTGGATATCCTTGAAAAATCCAGAATAAATTGACAGTAGTATCCTGCCATTCCCATGAAACTACGAACTTGATGTACCGTGGTTGGTGGCTTCCAATTCAAGATTTCTTCCATCTTGCTCGGATCAACTGATACACCCTCTGCCGACAGAATATGTCCGAGGAATGGGACTCTGTCCAACCAAAACTCACACTTACTGAACTTGGCATAGAGTTGATGTTCTCTCAAGCGAGTCAGGACAACACGGAGATGGGTGGCATGTTCTTCAGGGGTTTTGGAATAGACAAGGATGTCGTCAATGAACACAACCACGAATTTGTTGAGCTCCGTCATGAAGACGGAGTTCATGAGGTACATGAAATAGGTAGGAGCATTGGTTAGGCCGAAAGACATAACTAGGTATTCATATAGGCTATATCTGGTGGTGAAGGTTGTTTTTGGAATGTCTTCGGGACGGATTTTTATTTGGTGGTAGCCAGACCTAAGATCAATTTTGAAAAACACTTTGGCCCCAACAAGTTGGTCAAAGAGAAGATCTATACGAGGTAAAGGGTATTTGTTTTTGATGGTGACCTCGTTGAGTGGACGGTCGTCAACACAGAGTCGGAGGGATTTATCTTTCTTCTTCACAAAGATAGCAGGACAATCCTAAGGAGATGAGCTAGGTCTAATGAAACCCTTATCCAACAGATCTTGCAACTGAACCTTAAGCTCTGCCAGTTCCTTGGGAGGCATCCTATAGGCTCTACGAGAAATAGGTGTTGTTCCAGGTTTCAACTCAATGGCAAATCCACATCACGCTCAGGAGGCAAACCAGGCAAATCATCAAGAAACACATCCGGAAATTCGCAAACTACCGGAATGTTTTGCACCTCTTCGACTGCGGTTGCACACACCCTTCCAACAGCTCTCTGAGGGATTGGTTTTGAATGAGAAGTTGGGTTTGACTATTAGGCAAATTTACCCTTATGGTTCTATTCAGCACGTCAATAAGGGACTTGTGCTGATACATCCAATTCATGCCTAATATCACATTAAGGTCGGGAATATATGCCTGCCCAGTTCTATAGGCACCCGATGTACTACTTCCTTAGTATTCATACGCCCCCCGGGCAACTATATAAGGAAATCTTCCTTTATTTCCCCAATTAGAATCTCATGCTTGATGACAAATGTGCGATTGATGAATGAATGAGATGCACCAGAATCAAAAAGCGTAATTGCAGGGTGACTTGCTGTTGGCTGGTCGTTAATTACCAATTTTATACCGTCAACTAATGCCTAGGGAAGGACAATAATAGAGGCATAGGGGTTATTACTGACAAATTCCACGAGTTTTGGTGAATTGTGTATTTTCCAGGGATTATTCCAGAAAGGCTTAAAAGAAGGATTAAAGTGCTTAATTACCACGAAACTTAACCGCCAAGGAAACATCATCACGAAGACCCTGGAAGAGTGTAGAACACACCCAAAGCAAGCGGAGGCCCTGCACCAGGCCAGGAGGGGCCAGGCGGTGCCCCCCTAAGGTTTTGCCGCCGCCTTCTGGAGTCTTCTTCTGCCGCCTCTTTGGAGTCATCTGGGCCCTTTGTTTAGGTCGGTTTGATCCCACAGCGCACGTTCATCCCACTGGGCTATAAACAAAGGGGCAGAACCCCCTCCCACAGCACCAATTAATTCCTCATGCTTCATTCGTCAAGAGTAGACAGAAGTTAGGGTTTCCAGAGATTAGAAATAGGGCTCTAGTTCTTCAAGTTCATAGTTTAGGAGTCTAGCAAGGTTCAAGTAGAGTTGGGCGCTACGCTCGAGATTCCAGATCTGATAGTTTGGAGATCGGTAATCTTATCTTGTATCTCATTATAACTTTGCTCTATTTTAATATATTGCTACTTATTCAGTTCTTAGTTTATTCTAGTTGCATATTAGATATAGTTGTGATTGGTGATGATTATTGTCATTTGATTGTAAAGCGCCTAATTCAGTACTCGTGTGAGTTAGCTGGTATACATTATGTAGACGTGGTGTCTAGATATATTGTGTACCTACGGAGGCACCCTGACGTGCCGGGTCGTGTAGTAGTCCGCGTAGGTGACAGCTACGTTGGTTCCTCTGTAGTCCACCCCCGTACGTAGGACGAGCAGAGCGTGGTCGCGAAGGAGGTGACCCTTGTGTCTTAATATCCTCATTAGATGATGCTCCTTATGATGTTTTTTGAGTTGATTATGCTATAGATGAAAATGTGTAATGTGGCGTAGGCTGTAGACTTTATATTTAGTAATTACATAAGTTTCCTTTACTTTAGCCGAATCTCGAGATTGTCTTACTACATTAGTGAGTCTCTATATTCTATCTCTGGAATACCATTTACTTTATTTACTCAGTTATCAGTTTACCATTTATCATTGACTTATTTATCGCTAAAGCACTAGAGTTATGGGTTATCATAGGTCTGCACATTTATCTTTCCGAATCATTATAGGAGATTATCCTAATGAGTAGAATGCCTCTTTATCCTTTTGGCATAAAATAAATCAACAATACTCGGAATACTTACCGGGTGAAGTGCTACAATAGTAGAATTATCTGTGCGCTTGTGGATATATTCTATAGTATTATTTTTAGGAGGCAAGTGAAGATTATTTTACCTTAGGTTTTTGGCATCATGTTAGAGATGACAACTTAACGTGAAGTGATGTTAACGGGGATGGCAATTGTATTCATTAGGATAATTTATTGAGTTCATTGATTTTATTCGCCAGGATATTTATTCTAGAATTTCATATAGGAGAGTTCTTCATAGATAATATTATAGAAAAACATAAAAATAACTATAGACATAAATACTTATAGATAACCATAACCTTTTGCTTTAGCAGACTTACCCGTGTTTTGTTTATGTTTAAATATCTTATATAGGGTAAGTGCAGGATTGGTTGTGTACTTTAACTCTTATCAATCAGGAACAACCATAGGAAGAAGGGTCTTACATTATTTTGTGAAGCCATGGCTGAGAAGACTCTACGTGAATTCTCTGCCTCAAGCACTGAGAATATTCGCGTTGGGCCAACTTTTAACATTGGAGATCATGATTACGCGATCGAGCCAGGCCTTATCAAAATGGTGCAAGCTATCACATCTAGTGGAAAGAAAGATGAAGATGCAAGTGTCCATCTGTAGAATTTCCTGGAGATTGGCAACACCATCAACATCAAAGGCATTCCTCAAGACATCGTGCTACTTCGTTTGTTTCCGTTCTCATTGGAGGGAAAGGCGAAGCAGTGGTTTTATCAGAATAAAGATCGAGTCAAGACATGGGTAGAATGTTCAAAAGCTTTCCTAGAAAAGTTCTTCCCAGTAGGCAAAACCAATGCTCTATGAGGAAAGATTTCAGAATTTTGTCAGCAGAAAGGTGAATCTATTCCAGAAGCATAGGAACATTTTCAAGATTACATATCAGATTGTCTCCGTCATGGAATGAAAAAGTTGTTGCTCATGCAAACATTTCATCACAGACTAACTCAAAGGTCACATGAGCAACTAGATGCCACTGCTGAACGATCATTTATGTCACTCACTCCTAGAAGAGCTGAAGATATTATGGCAAAGATAGCAGAAAATCAGAATTGGACAAACAACACTCAGACATGCCATAAGAGAATCAATATGAAGGATCTTTAGGAATTGAGTTTGCAAATCCCCTAGAAGATATTAGTACAGTCATCAAGACCACTTCTCAGAAGCAAGGATGGAATCAACCTCGGTCAACCAGTCAAGGTAAGTACCAAGGCAATACTAATTTTTCAAATCATAGACAACCACCCTTGAGAGAATTAATATTAGAACAAGCTAGAATTAATGAAAGTATTTATAAGAAGCTTGCTTTTAATGATAAAGTTTTAGAAGGAATTAATTCTAAGTTGGATAATTTCTCTTCTGCTGTTGAAAATCAAATATTATTTAATAAAAAGATAGAATTACAAATTGCACAATTATCTTCTACTTTGTTTACCACTAACCATGAACAAATAAAAGGAATATCTACTAGAGGAGGTAAGTCTACACGTGATTCACCTTACCCAAAAGGGGCACGTAGACCATCACATTTAGTGCAGGTAGAAGAAGATATTGAAAAGGACAACAGAGAAGAAGAAGTTATACCACCTTCACCACCGGTTGAACTACAAGATCAAGAATTAACTCAAGATTTTCATGACACAACCTTCCTACCGTTTCCACGCAGAAGAAGAATAGCTAAAACGGATGATCAATTTGGTAAGTTTGTAGAGGTAATTCAGAAGTTATATGTCAATATTTCGTTGCTAGATGCCATGCAGGTATCTACATACGTGAAGTATCTTCGAACCATCCTCAACAATAAAGGATCACTACCTTCTACTGAAGTTGTCAAGCTAACGGCGGAGTGTAGTGAGGCAATTCTGAGTTCTTCTCCCTACTAAGAAGAAGGATCCAGGGTGTCCCACTTTTGATTGTTCTATAGGAGACCAGATGTTCGAGAATGCTTTATGTGATCTTGGAGCAAGTGTCAGCGTCATGCCTAAGACCGTCTTCGATAAACTCAACTATTCTACGCTCTCACACCAACCACGATGTGTTTGCAATTAGCTGACAAATCGGTCTGCTATCCCGCAGGAATCGCATAAAATATTTTGGTAAAAAATCCGCAACTTTTTCATTCCCGTAGATTTTGTAGTACTTGAAATGCAGGAAGAGAGGAAGATACCCCTCATCCTTGGGCGACCATTCCTAAATACTGCAAATGCAACCATCAACGTCGGAGCTGGAGAGATCACATTCACCATCAATGGGCAAGAAGAGCGATTCGCATTCAAGCCAAGACTGGAGCAATGCCAAACGTTGAAGTGTCATAAATAACTAAGATGCAACAACATCTCTGACACCGGAGATGAATCATGAAGAATAATTCAACTGGAGAAGTCCGGATCGGCGGACTCAAAAACCCCGAACCTTCGCGGGAGGTAACTTGGTAGTTATTGGTAATTTAATTCTTGCATTGAAATTTGCATATTTATTTTCTCTTAAATTGCATTATTAAAAAGAAATAAAAATAAGCATAGCATGATTAAAGCTTAAGCCCCATGTGATTATTACTAACGGAGTGTTAAAACCCCGTCAGTGAAATTTATTGTGGTGGCAGAAAATTATAAAAAGACCATTATTGGAATTCTAATTTTTTGTAGATTCATAAAAGTAATTTAGTTTTTCATTCTTGTGTCATTATACGGTATAAATACGGAAGACATATGGGACCCACCATCATCACATCAATAAACCTCAAGAATCATCATCAACCACCACCTTTCACTATCCATCCAAACCCAATTATACATACATGCACTATCCATCCATTTCATTTCACCAGAAAGAGCACAAACACACATGCATTTGGAGAGACCTGAGAGCAATGTCGACACATTTCAAAACGTAGAGGGCCAAAGCACACCAGGTGGGGTCGGCCGGCCCCATACCCACGCCGGCCGGCGCCCCTCCTCCTCTTCTCTGCCTCTCCTTTCTTTCATTCACTCACTCACTCATTCACACACCAGAGAGCACATAGCTACGTTGCCTTGCAGCCCGTGACTTCAAACTTTCACAAATCCTTCATTTGATTCAACTTTAAGCAAGAGAAGGAATAGAGAAGAGGATTAGCAAGAAGACCTAGAAGAGAGATCACCACTTTGATTCCTTCTCTTCAGTTGTTCTTGCTTGTTCTTGTTTTGTTCTTGTGTTCTTGTTCGTTCTTGCCGTGTTCTTCGTGTTCTTCATTTTTCAGGTAAGATGAGCAATAGAATGAAAGGTGCCATTCGATCCCTTAGAAGGGCCTTCTCACGCCGCACAAAACGTAGTCAATCATCATCACAAGCGCCATCATTCGTCGGCTCCGACACGAATATCGATCCTCCGTCACCCTTCACGTATGACAACCCTTCATCCTCTTCCCAACTGGAAGAGAGGTATGAGCTCACAAACATCACTCAAATTTCATTACCAACTAGACCGCAGAGGGAGATGTTAGATGTGGTTAAAAACAAGGAATTTACGCATACTCTAATTTTTTATGCCACTTTGCTCCATGAAACCTGAATGGATTCCGAGTTTGAGCTTATTTTTAGAAATGTTGGATGGGAAGGTGCATGGCAAATTAATGAGCAGGGTAGCAAGTTACTCACAATAAAATTTTTCACCCTCTCGTGGAAAACTCTTAGTTTAGTACTAGAATTCAATAATCAGTGTATGGTCAATATGACTGAAACTCTCCAAAACTTTGATAAAGATGATTTTTGGGAGAGCATAACTGCAAAGAAACCTAGAGAGAAAACAAAAATATACTAATGAAGAAGTTCATCACCCTACACTGAGATTCATGCTTAAATGGCTAGCTTTTACATTCTTTCGTAGAGAGGAGTTAAATACTATTAAACAAGATGAGCTACATTTGTTATATATCATGATTGAAAAGAGGAAGGCGTTACCTATAAAAATGATGTTGAATTATTGGAGAAGTGTCCCTTCCATGAAAAAGTGCAGCATTTCATTTACTTCCTGGATTACACATTTAGCTGCAGAGCTAGGTTTATTATCAAATGCTTTACTTATTTATATTTCTGATGCCCGCAGAATTATTGGTTATGATTTCTTCTTTTGTGCTCACATGTTTAAATGCCGAAATAATAAAATAGTTATGATTTATAAAAACTATGACAATGAGTACGAACTACCAGACAGGGAGTTAGGAATTCAGAATTTTTTTCAGCTAGTAGAGCTAATGTTGGCAGGTGTCCGTCCGCGCGCATCAGCAGGGCGCCGAGAACTAATTTCACTGGAGTTGACCCAGCACCATCTGGGCCAGCTTATTTCCACTATGTTAATTTCGGTGAACAGGGATCGACGCAGGAGCCACGCCAACAGTGGACTGCACATGCAGGATAGGAGGAACAGCGCACATTTCAGCAAGGAGAATCTTCGTCAGTAGCAGCAGCAGCGGGTTGGGGAGCAACTGATTTTCATAGAGGACGAACATCTTTTTCTGCATGCGGGAACACGGACTACACCACTAGTGGACCATATCCGTTCCATGTACCACCAGAAGATGGCTATTATCGGCCACCTAAGCAGCACTTTTCAGCTACCGCGAATGATTTCCCAGGTTTATCTATGCGTCTCACTAACATTGAACAGGAACAGAACACGATAATTGACACACTGCACCAGCACGAGCAGTGGCAACAGCAGGTCGACGACAGGTTCTACCAGCATGAATAATGGCAGCACAGCACGGACCAATGACTTGATCAGATCTATCAAGGACAGCAGCAGACGCCGAGCAGATTGGAGTATTCGATACATCAGATGGGATACCCGCCGCCACCTCCACCACGTTCCTAAGCAACATCTAGCTTGGGGGAGATCCCCACTAGGTGAGTACCTTTCACCTTTATATATGTTCTTTATTTTAGTATTTAATTCAGTCTTCAATTCTGTCAATTTAAATATTGCTAAAAAAACAAAAAAACAAGAAAACCAAATAAAAATTTATTTACCACTTTCTTTAGTTATTGCATTAAATTCCTGCTTGTGAAAAAATGAAAATGCAAAAAATAATAGATTGTATAATTAAGTTTGCTTTAAATTCAGCATTCAGTTTGTCTTTAGAATAATTAGAACTTGAAGCTAGAGAAAAATCAAAAAGATATTTAAATTGTTTAAATGTAATTTCCTGCAATTGCTTAGTGTTTAAATTTAAATTCTCCTACTAATTGCATGAAGTTTATCTACCATAAAAATTTATTCTGAAACTTGATATCAATGGGTAGCATAAGCATTTCTAAGTAATTGATGAATATGATATAAGAAGGGTTGAGTTACTATTTATTTCATTCTGAGTGATACCTAAAGCTCCAGACATTTCAAAAGTCAAAACAAATGCAATAATTTGTTCTGCTAATACGAATTAACTAGACTATTCTGTTATGCATTCATGATTGAATTCACATGCATAAAAAGTTTTCGCTCTATGCACAAGTCTCTCTCTTAGAAGTCCAACAGAGAGCGTGGGTTATAAAATTAAAAGATGCCATACCAAAGAAGTATGAGCCTGAAAGATGCCATATCAAAAGGGTATGTGCCAAAAAAAAGGAGAGTAAAACAATGGGTGCAAAGACGCTCACATGAGAGAAAAAAAGGGTACAAAAAGTATCCGCTGGGGAGATAGCCCACACTCTTTTGAAAGACTAGAAAAGAGAGGATAATACATAGGAGTTCAAAAAAAAATAAAATTTGATCACATTCACACATTCAATCATGATGTATAGCTTAGTAGTCCTCTGTAATCTTATTAGTAGGCTCTCATTATTTCCTAAATAAAAATTATATACTTATTTAAAAAAATCTGGAGCAATGGTTGAAACAAAGGATGAAAGACTATAGTGCTTGCTCGATTATTCTGTCCCTCAATTACTCAAGACTTAGTCTAAAAGCCCCACGATTGAAAAGAATAGAAGTAAGTTTGAAAGGTGGATTAATGAATTTCAATCCGGGGAAGAATTTCTATTTAAATATTTAAGTATTTGTTGGGAGTTATACATTCTATGGAACCCTGAATAAATCATTTCAAGTCAACTTTGCTGAGGGACTAGCAAAGACTTAGCTTGGGGGTGTTGTTGACGGTCGTTAAGTACCAATTTTATACCGTCAACTAATGCCTAGGGAAGGACAATAATAGAAGCATAGGGGTTATTACTGACAAATTCCACGAGTTTTGGTGAATTGTGTATTTTTCAGGGATTATTCCAGAAAGGCTTAAAAGAAGGATTAAAGTGCTTAATTACCACGAAACTTAACCGCCAAGGAAACATCATCACGAAGACCCTGGAAGAGTGTAGAACACACCCGAAGCAAGCGGAGGCCCACACTGGCCAGGTAGGGCCAGCCGGCCTTAAGGGGGGGCCGGGCGGCGCCCCCTAGGGTTTCGCCGTCGCCTTCTGGAGTCTTATTCCGCCGCCTCTTTGGAGTCATATGGGCCCTTTGTTTAAGTCGGTTTGATCCCACGGCGCACGTTCATGCCACCGGGCTATAAATAAATGGGCAGACCCCCTCCCAGAGCACCAATTCATTCCTCTTGCTTCATTTGTCAAGAGTAGATAGAAGTTAGGGTTTCCAGAGATTAGAAATAGAGCTCTAGTTCTTCAAGTTCATAGTTTACGCGTCTAGCAAGGTTCAAGTAGAGTTGGGCGCTACGCTCGGGATTCCAGATCTGTTCGTCTGGAGATCGGTAATCTTATCTTGTATCTCATTATGACTTTGCTCTATTTTAATATATTGCTACTTATTCAGTTCTTAGTTTATTCTAGTTGCATATTAGATATAGTTGTGATTGGTGATGATTATTGTCATTTGATCGTAAAGCGCCTAATTCAGTACTCGAGTGAGTTAGGTGGTATACATTATGTAGACGTGTTGTCCAGATATATTGTGTACCTACGGAGGCACCCTGACGTGTTGGGTCATGTGGTAGTCCGCGTAGGTGACAGCTGCGTTGGTTCCTCTGTAGTCCACCCCCCGTACGTAGGACGAGCAGAGTGCGGTCACGAAGGAGGTGACCCTTGTGTCTTAATATCCTCATTAGATGATGCTCCTTATGATGTTTTCTGAGTTGATTATGCAATAGATGAAAATGTGTAATGTGCAGTAGGCTGTAGACTTTGTATTTAGTAATTACATAGGTTTCCTTTACTTTAGTCGAATCTCGAGATTGTCTTACTACATTAGTGAGTCTCTATATTCTATCTCTGGAATACCATTTACTTTATTTACTCAGTTATCATTTACCATTTATCATTGACTTATTTATCGCTAAAGCACTAGAGTTATGGGTTATCATAGGTCTGCACATTTATCTTTCCAATCATTATAGTAGATTATCCTAATGAGTAGAATGCCTCTTTATCCTTTTGGCATAAAATAAATCAAAGATACTCAGAATACTTACCGGGTGAAGTGCTACAATAGGAGAATTATCTATGCGCTTGCGGATATATTCTATAGTATTATTTTTAGAAGGCAAGTGAAGATTATTTTACCTTTGGTTTTTGGCATCATGTTAGGGATGACAACTTAACGTGAAGTGATGTTAAAAATACCAACACTTGTGACAGGAAACCTACCATCATGATGGGTTCTCCCTCGGGAATATCACCAACATAGGTGTAGTAGACCTGACCTGCTTTCTTCACAACTTTCCCTTTCTGGGCATGCTGCCTATGACCATGGTGCTGAGCTTGCTGTTGCTGACCACCAGGAGCCTTGGGTGCATTCTGGTTATACTGCTTCAGGAATGGACAGACCAATGCCCCATCTTGCCACGGTTGTAGCAGAGGGTGGTTGTAGTTGGACTGGGGAGTTGTGACATGAACGCCAGGGGCATTCGGCTGAGTGGTATTTTGTTGGTTGGAGGTGTGAGAGGTAGCAGCAGTACGAACAACGACCTACTGATGAGGATATGGTGGACAAGAGTGGTGGGTGGGATGGTAGATGATTTTATGGCACTTCTGATTGCCAGAAAACCCAGCGGACCCAGGCTTCTTCTTCTTCTTTTCTTCTTGATGCTTGCGGTCACTTTCTTCAAAAGCTATAGCAATGTTGACAGCCTCATGATAAGAGCAATGCAGGTTGTTGGACAAACTTCGCTGAATCTTAAAGTTCAAACCCCTAACAAAGCAGTCCCTCTTTTTCTGATCAGTGTTGACATGTTTAGGTGCATACTGGGACAGGTGATTGAACTGACCAACATACTGCATCACAGGGGAATCCTTCTGCTGCAGTGCTAGGAACTGATCAAGCTTCATTTTCATTACACCTGCAAGGATATAGTGGGCACGAAAAGCTTCACGAAACTCTGCCCAAGTCATTGTTGACACCAGAAGTGGCAAACGGATATACCACAAGCATACGGTAGTCAATGTAGCCTTCACCGGGAGTATTCCAGGTATCGTATTTTCCACAGGGAACGTGAAGTGCTCTAACTAGGTTCAAGACCGTCCAGTGATAAGACAAAAGATCTATGATAATTAGGTAGAGAGTGTCTTATGTAGCAAAGATATCTGGTCTTGGTGTTCTAAGTATAAATAAAGAGGTTTACCACCTCCTCCCTTTAGAAGAGGCGACAGGCGAAACAGTTGGAGATATAACTCCTACCCGAGGCGGCTATGTAGTTGTATTGATGCCCTGCCGTTTTAATAACTTGCCTTACACACATGGTGGGATACTAAGACCAGACAAGGCTATCACCACTTGCTGGCACCCACGAACAATCCGTGCGACAAGTGGCCTACACTGGTAAGATGTAGCCTAGACACCACGTTTACACTACACTTACTACTCTAACCTTCATGAGACTAGAGCACTTCACTAAGTAAAGCAATGTACAGGTAAAGCAAGTATATACTTATAGTACCAAAACCAGAATATCAAATACTTAGAAGAATTCAGATGTAAAACTTACTTGAAGATTCGCATCCACTAAGGTACACCTTGGAGAAGATTCCTGACAAGCCCAGGGCTTTCTCCTGAAGACTTCCCTCACTCTCTCCCAACTAACACAACACTATAGCAGAGCTAAAACTACTACATAGTGGTTTCTCCTATGAATCATGCTCTAAAGTGAAGGCCTATGGGGGGTATTTATAGGGGGAGGTGGAGTAGAGGCTACTCCACTGCCATGTCATCAATCCGTGTGACCTCCATCATGCACCGTTGGATCAAACCGTCATATAACCGCCTTAGGATCAAGGGTGGAGCTTTTCCATCACGTGTTCAACATGAGGAAGACGGTGGAGGTTCAACCGACCTGGCTGGGCCTAAGAAGGGGGTCGGCCGACCCCCCTATGGCAGGTGGGCCCAGCCAGGGTCTTCTAGATGCTTTTCCCACCTCGCTGGAGTGCAGCTGAGCTTCGAGGCCCACAAAGGTGGGGTCGGTCGACCCATCTTTTGGTGGAATCAAAGGTCCGTCTTCTGCAGGTGGCTTCTTCATGCAATTCTAAGCACAATGGTGATGCTGGCTTGCCCAAGGTGGGGTCGGCTGACCCCATCAATGTGCCCATCTTTCGCACATTGTCTCCAGAAGCTATAATATTAATGATTGTGAAGTTGGTTTGTCATTTGGCTATACTTGGTTGGTTGCCCAACCTTCATATGGAGCTTCCGGACACTGAAAAGTACCTGTTCTGAGTGCTAGCAACCAAATAATGACAAGTACATATGGAACCAAGTAATTTGTACCTAAGTCATTATTTGTTTGGTGGTTTCCTTCCAGAAAGAATGTCTTGTTGACTGGTTTTGATGGGGTAAAAACATGTTATATCTACCAGTCAACAAGATCCCTCACACTTAAGTCTTTGCTCGTCCTTGAGCAAAGGTTAGAGAGAATGATAAAATAAGATTATGACATTTTCAAGGTATTAGCAAACACAAAGCTTTACTCAAGACATATCTCATACAAGTGGGTTATGTGGTACTGTCTAGCATATATCCTTCAGTTGTTGAAAAATGGAATGGTTCTCAAAGCAAAGTCATCTTTCCATTTTTATATCCTTAGCACTTTTTTGATAACGATTTCAAAAGAAAGCACATAGTTCATTCTTACTCCTCAAATAGTACTCTCAAATCACTCAGTAAGTATATGATTCCTCACCAAGGCATAGCATAAGATTACCTTCTTTTGTTTCATCCTACATCTATCGAGCTTATGTGGGGCTCATGTAGGGATAAGATAGCATACTTGCATTGCATATATTGTAAAGTCAAAACAAGGATTCAAGGAGAAGACTGTCATAATCATAGATCAAGATGTGCGAGTGTGTGGAATATGATGGAAACTAATACTCCTTTATTTGTATGATCTCTCTCTACTTTCTTATTTTTGAGACATGGCTATCATTTTCATGAGCTTAGACTTGCTCATATTTTCTTTTTCTTATCTTTTTTTATGGACTTTCACATGTTCATTTTTCTTTCTTTTTATTTCATTTTGCATAGCCCTTTGTCTCTTCTATCATATCAGCTGTTGACGGTGGATAACGTAAACTTTTATTAGAACTTTAGGCACCAAAGGATACATGAATACACACTAGTCTAGGGTTTTAACTAATAGTTTCCATGAGTTTTGCATAGTTCTACATTTTCCAGGGGCTATTCCAGAAAACAATAAAAGAAGGGTTAAAGAGCATGATTACCACGTAACTTAACCACCAAGGAAACATCATCACGAGAACACTAGAAGCATCTGGAACACACCCGAAGCACCGGGGCCCGAGACCCACTAGGGTGGGGCCGGCCAGCCCCCCTACTAGGGTGTCGGCCCACCTTCTGGAGTCTTCTTCTGCCACCTTTGTGGAGTCATCTCAGCCCTTGTTTCAAGTCGGTTTGATCCTACGGCGCACATGCATCCCACCGGGCTATAAATAAAGGGGCAGACCCCCCTGGAGTCATCAACCCATCATTCATTCAAGGCATCAAGTCCTCAAGCCATCAAGAGCCTCCTAGTTCATCAAGAGCCCCCTAGTTCATAGTTCTAGCCTAGTTAGATTAGAGAGTAGAGGAGTTCTAGTTCTTCGGCGGATCTGGAGCCCCGGCTCTGTCTGGAGCATGGAGTTTGGTATAATTCTAGTTCTTTCTCTATTATTGTATTCTTCATTGTTATTAGGGAAACATTATTCTTAATAGTTCATATGCTCTTTATTACAATAGTCTTTGTCTACTTTGATTATATGTCTTGTATAGTTGGTTTGATCTTATTGAATTCATGTAATTGCTCGTATAGCATTTATTCATGCGTACGATGGATAGATGATGAATGATATGTAGACGTGGTGTCTAGGTATTTTGTTTATCTGTGAGTGCACCCTGATGTGCCGGGTCGTGTGGTAGATTGCATAGGTGACAGCTGCGTTGAGTCCTCTGTAGTCCACCCCCCGTATGTAGGCCAGCAGGCACGGTCACGAAGTTGGATGATGACTTTGTTTCACATCCTTCCTAGATGATGCCCTTTGCATGTGATCATGATATAGGATTAGTCTAACAATGATTGCTAGATGTAATTGCACTAATTAGAGTTATTCATTGATGTAGTTATACAATTACCTTTGATATTAATTCCTTAGTTTATCCATTGGCTAGCTATTACTATGAGTAGAGAAGTGCTCTGATGATTATCTTTTATTTGTGATGCTTGATCATACTTATCACCTTTATCTTTATTTACCTTGTGACCTCTACCTGTTATGAGTAGAGTAAATGACATCGGTAATGTCACTTATCCATTGTATACCATCACTATCAATATAATAGATTAAAGTTTATCTTAGTCCTTCCCAGTGGTATAAATATAAATCGACAACCTGGTAGAACTCCTTAGGTAAAATGCTACAATGGTATAATTATCTGTCCGCTTGCAGAACTGATCTTAGTTTATATTATTTATATTTATTTTTGCATAGTCACATAGATTAATATATAAAACCTTTATTTATTCTTAGCATTATTAATTAGGGATGACAACCTAGTTCTTGCATAAGAATGTTGGTAATAGAAAAGTGGCTAGTTGCTAATGACAAGTTAATTAATTACCATTCATCTTCTAATCTCGCCTCTCGTATTAAAAGTTATATAATTATATTTGGCGACGTTAGTAGATGTCAACAAGCATTTTTTGCGCCGTTGCCGGGGAAGGCACATTAAGCTTAGGAAATATTGATAACATTTGTATACACAATGGATAAGATTGTATTACCGATTGATCTCGAACTCAAACAGGCACACCCCTGTTTTTTTATCATTTACTTATCTTATAAAGGGTGATGAATGAATGGTTTTTCTCTTCCAAATAATTTCACTGACGATCCAGAGAAACTCCTGAGAAGAAAGAAGTTTGTAGAGATGAGGGAAGATCCCGAATCACAATCAAAAACACCCATCGTTTCTTGAGCTAGTTTATCAAAGGAGCCGGCTCCAATATTGGAAGAAGAACACTTAGGAGAAGATTTGTCTCCTGTATTTGAAGACATGGCTGAGAGGACGCTGCGCGAGTTCTCTGCCCCAACAACAGAAAACATCCGGACTGGACTAGCAGTCAACACGGGGGAGAATGGATTCGAGCTCAAGCCTGCTCTTATCACCATGGTTCAAGCCAGCCAGTTTTGTGGAAAAGCTCATAAAGATGCAAGTGCACACTTACAACACTTTTCAGAGATTTGCAGCACCTTCACGATTAGAGGAGTACCAAGAGATGCTATTTTACTCCGTCTTTTCCTATTTTCAGTTTTGGGGAAAGCCAAGTAGTGGTTCTACGCCAACAAAGACAAGAACACTACATGGGACCGATGCTCAACTGCTTTCCTGGCAAAGTTCTTTCCTACAGGCAAGACAAATGCTCTGCGTGGAAAAATCTCAAGTTTTCAACAGCAACATGACGAATCATTCACTGAAGCATGGGAGAGATTCCATGATTACATTGAAGACTGTCCTCATCATGGGATAGAGGATTGGCTACGATTGCAGACCTTCTACCACGGGCTTATCTCAAGCACCTGTAAGTCCATAGATGCTGCAGCTGGAGGAGCTTTCCTGTCACTTAAGCTTCCAGAAGCTCAAGCACTCGTTGGGAAGATGGCCTCAAATTCAAGTTGTAATGAAGAACGTACTCAACCTCACAAGAGAGGAGGAGGCATCCATCATCTGAAGGAGACTGACATGGTCACTACCAAGCTAGACCTCATCATGAAGAAGCTCAACATAGAGAAGAAGGAAGTCATGCATATCAATGATTCCCGCATGACCTGTGAAGAATGTGGAGATTACGGACATTCAGCTGTCAACTACCCTACGTTGCAAGAGGATGTGAACTTCATCAACAACAACACCTACTATCGTCCTGAGCAAAATCAAGGATGGAACCAGCCAAACCAAGGATGGAATCAGCAACCACGACAAGGTAATTACCAAGGTAACAACCAAGGTAATAATTACAATAATTATAATCTTCCGCCTTTAAGAGATTTAGTTGCTGGTCAATCTAAACTGTTAGATCAAATGTCTAGAAAGGTAGCCTCAAATGATAAAGTTTTAGAAAATATAAATAGTAGAATGAATACCTTTGCTTCTGCTATAAAGAATCATCACAGCTTTAATAAAATGTTAGAATCACAATTAGCTTAGCTTGCTGCTACTGTCCCTCCATTTGAGAAAGGAAAAATTTCGGGCCAGCCAGATGATTTAGAAACTGCTAACCTTGTTGATATTCACAATGCAATACAATACCAAATTGAGCCTGCAGATATACAGTGGATAGATCACTCACTACCTTAGAAGATGGGAGATCCTGGAAGACCTGTGGTTCCTATCCCTATAGGATGTCACAGCTTTCTAGAGGCTATCTGCGATTTCGGCGCAAGTATCAACATAATGCCCAAGGTAATCTATGAGAAAATTTTAGGTGATCCTTTATTGTACACAGATATGCATTTGCAGCTTGCAGATCAATCCATTTGCTACCCCGAGGGAGTACTAGAAGAAGCTGTTATCAGAGTGAGGCAATCGTATGTCCCAAATTGACTTTGTGATCATGGATACCGGAGGAGATGAGAAGGCACCCAGTTATCCTGGGATGACCATTCTTATACACAACTAAAGCCATCGTCTATGCAGAACACGCCAAGATTGTCCTCTCCATCAAAGACAAGAAGGAGAGATTTTCATTCAAGAACCGCATCCTCAAGAATCCAGCAGTCCCGAAGCAATTCCATCAACAAGAAGAGCAACAACAACAACCAGCACCCAAGAAGAAGAACAATAGAAGATGGAGGAAGAACAAGCCCCAGCATATACCTGAAGGAACCGCTCAGCTAATCAATGCCATATACACAGAAAATGATCATATGCTCCCGAAACCATTTCCAACAAAGAAAGGTGACCCAGGTGTACCAATCATCGAATGCACAATTAGAGACATCACTTTTCCCGACACCATCTGCGACACTGGATCAGGCGTCAACGTAATGTCTAAAAAGGTATATGATGAATTATTTGATGATTTACCATTATATCCAACATATATTCAGTTACAGATGGCAGACCAATCACTTAGATTCCCTGAAGGCATAGTCAAGGACGTAATGGTAAGAATTCAAAATAAATATATACCCGCAGATTTTCTAGTTCTTGATACATAGGGAGACGATGAATCGCCTATTCTTTTGGGAAGACCGTTCCTCTACACCGCCAATGCTATCATCTACATCGGGTCTGGACAGATTCACTTCAACCTACCCACTGGAAAGGTACGCTGTCAATTCAAAACATATCTTAACCATGAGCAGATCAGGAAGCAACGCAACAGAAGGAAACGCCAAGCCCGCCGTCAGGCTGTGCAGCCTCAATGTGGATGGGAGGAGTTCCCTGGTAAAATTGTGAAGTATGAAGACTGCTACAAGGAGCAAGAAGAAGCCGTACAAGCACCACGCTGGAGTGAGTGGGAAGCGGAAGCTGAGAGGATGGACCAGATTGCTAAGGCAGAGAAAGAAGAGATCCAGGCGCAAGTAGAAGAACGGATGAAGAGAGATGAAGAATCAAGAGAAGCTTACAAGGAAGAGCTGGAGCTAGAAAAGAGAAAAGCAGAAGAGACAGAAAAGAGATGGAAGGAGAAGGAAGAAGCACCTACTACACCACCGCAAAATAGGGAATGGACTGAGGTAACCTCAGAGAATGAACCTACTAAGTAAGTACTCTCCTCTATCTAAGTCCTGTCGGTAGACTTTAAATTCCGTACCCTAGCCATAAGGTTAGAATGGTAGTTATCTAATTAATTTAGCATTGATTAGTAATTTTGCTTAGCACCTTTATTAGCATAATTATTTTTTGCATATTAAAAATAAAACCAACAAAAATATTTACTACTTTACTTACTATATCATAAATATTAAAGCCCCATTGTTGGCGCTTCTTAGCGTCAGCAGAAAAGTCCGCAAGCGCACGGAATTACCGTTGTAGCCTTCACCCGGAAGTATTCAGGGTATCGTAATCTCCCAGAGGAACGGTCTTTGTACTTAGTCTCTTAAACTAGTTTACTCAGAAGAGACGGAAGGGATAGCTTGGGTAGAGAGGTTCTTCTAAAGTCAAACGCATATAAGAGATGGAAACTTCCCCACTACTTGCTTGCTTCAGGCCCACTGACGCACCTGATCTGCCAGGCGATACCAGTATCAGCGCTATTCTGCGTCCAAACGTGGGGGGATGCTGGTACGAGTAGACAGGGCTGTCACCACTTGCCACCTACCCCTCTGCCCGTGGGCGCGCGCAACATACGAAGGTAGACTCCGACCTAGACACCACGTCTACGAAGACGACTACTACTCTAGCGGCGTACAGGAACATCCGTCTCTATCAGGAGTCCTCTTACTAGAGCATCTATCCAAAGGACGAATGACGATCCCACAAACAAGTAGCTTTATGGAAGTAACATGCTTAATGAATCAAACCAAAGTTGAACACGAACTTCTTACTTCAAGTAGCAAGACGATCGTAGAGGTACAAGTTGGATCGAGAGCCAACAAGCTCGGCACTTCGTCCACCCGGAGGCAGAACTGTTTCGACTCCGCTCTTTCTCCAGATCTTGCCCTCTCTCACTCCCTATACTAAATCAGCTAGAAGCTAATGGAATGGAGCTTGCTCTTCCTCACTACATTGTGATCTCTTGTGTTGGTGAATCAATTGATGAATAGGTGTAGAGGAGGCCTCCTTTTATAGCTTGAGAGGAGGGGGTTCTATGCAAAAGTATCATCCTCACATGGAAAGATTCAAACTGACCTCCAAAGGGCAGTTTACACTTGCCATCTGTGTTGATCGTAGGTGGGACCGTCCTTGGGGAACCGCCCTACACCTGTCAGAAGAAAACTGGGCCCGAGAGGCCCCACCAGGGGTACGGCCGGTCCCCCGGGCGGCTGGTCCCCTGGCTGGGACATCTGGCCACCACCTTCGGGTGGTCGGTCGCTCCCTGGGCCTGGACCTCTCTCGTGGTTATGGATGGATCCAGTTCGGTGTTGGGGTCGGCTTTCTTGTTTTCCTTGGTTTGCGCCTTTTCTGAATACGCTTCCTGGAAGTGCGCTTTCTTATGAATTTTATGCATTTCCACGTGTCAGACCTGCATGTCAGATACACAACAAAACTCGTGGAAAGATTAGATAAAAGCCCTACCTTCTATTTGTTTAAGTATTAAAACGATGTTGTATTTTAGTTGCTAAGGACCGCCAACAACTCCCCCACACTTGGTCCTTTGCTCATCCTCAAGTAAAGTGCTAACGACCAAATGGGTTCATCTTCCTTAAAAAGATCTGCATACAGATTATTCCAAGCTTCACCTGGACTTGTGAACTTCAAATTGTCTACCACATTTTCTTGGGTAATTGAATAATGGAACAACATGGATTCAAATCCCCTTGCATCAGTTAATTCAGAAACTTGGGTTTGTAAGATTTTTGAAAAAGAAAAGATATCCTTGCTCCTCAAATGATACTCTCAAATCGCTCATATATGTGTCTGGTTCCTCACCAAGGCATTTTGGAATTGCCTTCTTTCATAACCCATCTCTAAAGCTTTTGAGTGGAGTTTTGGGTAGGTATGAAAGGGGGCATATTTGCATCACATATATTGTCAAGTCAAAAACCGAACCACACGGAGGTACAAGTCATACACTAGATTGAGATGTGCAAGTGTGTGGCATGGAAGATGATTCCTAACTCTAACTGTTTTTGGTACTCCGTGCATCATGACTCTCTTTATTGGATAGATGGATGATTCTTTGAAAAGTATGGGCTATAAAAGGAAATATTCATATATGTATTTTTTTTCTTGAACGGGGCTTTGGACTTTCCCGTTTGTTTATTGCTAAATTTTTTTCTCTCTTTTCGTGCCCCTTGGCATGTGTATATATATATTTTTTTCTCTTTTTTTTGTGTCCCTTGGCATACCTTTTTTTAAACATAGCCCATATCTCTTCTTAATGCAAACTTTGAATGGAGAGATATCATGATGGAATGCGAGGAGTAATTATATGGTGGAGGATGAATGCGTGACTCTTAGGGTAAGAGTCGGCATTTTTATTTGGTGGATAACAAATGCGCGGCTCTCAGGGTAAGAGTCGGCATTTTTATTTGGTGGAAGAGTGTACAACTCTTAGGGTAAGAGTTGGCGTTTTTGGTGGATGACAGGGTGCATGTTGTGCGCAACTCTTAGTGTAAGAGTCGGCATTTTATTGGTGGGTGCATGTGAATCTCAATCATGGGTGCATGACCATAATCTCACATAGGTCACAACAATTTGACAAAACTCAATGATCCGACAAGCAGCATATGTCTAAAGGTTTGCAGAAGTTAAACATGTCATATGGCCTTGGTGGGAAATTCATTATCATTGAGGAGCATGCCATCTCATTTTGATTTTGTAAAATAAATCCCAAGTTCATCATAAAAAGAGTAAGGTTCAAATCATCCAGATATATCACATACTCCAATTACTTTAGACAACATGGGGTCCCTATGATAGTTGTTCACAAGTTATAGGAATGTTGGTGAGGAATAAGGAGTATGCAAATTTTATCAAAGGATAGCATGAAGATGGCGTGTTAGAAGTTTTGCATTTTTAGATTATCAGATTTAAAACTTCAGAACTTAGGGAGATGTGAGGGTAGAGGTGCATAAACCACCGTTGAAGATGAAGGAGGTTTATGGAAGTCATGTGTCCTATCCTTGTTGCGTGATGAGTCACTCAGTGTTGTGCAACGTGCATGGGAGATCTTGAAGGTGTGTTAGGTATTCTTGAGAGATCTCCCCCACACTTATTCTTGTACCTGCTTTATTTTGATAAAAAGAAAACAAAACAAGAGCAACAACAACAAGCAAGGACTCTATTGGCTATAAGACCAGAGAGCAAGAAAGATATTATTATTTATTTTTTATTGAAAACTTGTTCACTCAGCTTTTTATAAACAAGGCCAAAATAAAGATGCAGAGAAAGATATGCCTTGGTCTATCTCCATATCAGATTACTTTCATTGATTATGTCAACAACTCAAAGTTCATTGATCAAATTTCAACACCATGTCAAATTTTGATCAAAGAAGGCCATTTTAACCGAAGCACCATGCTTAATTTAAAAAAAAGACCTATGGATGTACCTTATAAGACTACACCCAAACTAGAGTTTATAACATAAGCAAAGGAAGCATGAATTTGTATGATCAAATGAAGACAATTATAAGAAGTTGGTGAACATTTATTTACCTTCGCATACCTGAGTATATGTACCGGACAACATATATGTATGAGGCGTTGAAGTTGTTGTTGCAGCTAGCATGATGGTTCTGCTCAGGTGATCTCCGAAGCCAGGCCACATAGACATCAATGAGCATGGGCCATGGGCCTTGATGATACTAGCAAAGGTTCAGAAGAGGGTGACTCCCAATCTTTTTTTTCTAGTTCTCTTTCTTTGTTTCTTTTTTAGTCTCCCTCATCTCTCTTCTTTTTTTTCTTTCATTCATTTTTTCTTCTCTCTTTTTTTATATCATCTCTCCCTCTTTTTTTCAATATATATATATTTTAACTCTCTCTTCTTTTTTTTTTGCAAGGCGAGTGAAACGACCTCGATTTCCACGAAGGGAAATCCACAGGCTCGAATTGTAATTCAACAGATTGCTTGGGACAATCCATGAAATTACCCATATCTCAGTTGCCACCAGGATCCATACAACGGTAAATAAGTCTTACATAAATATTTATTACATCGCCACACTGGCGGAATCAACATTCAGAGAAGCTTTAGAAGATGCGGAAGCGATTCATCCTTCACGGCCAACTTGAGTGTAGCACGTGACCCTATTCCTCGTCATCATCTCCCTCGAAGTCGTACTCATTCTCGTCACCTGACAGCAAATTTATCAGTACGATTTGTACTGGCCACGGAGCCCACCTATGCAGCATTTGCTTTGTGGAAAGTGGATGCAAGGCTATACAAGCAGACCTATAGGCTGAGGTTTTCCTATGCAGCTGTAATCAATGTTTAATTAGTCAAGTTTTATCACCAGTTAACACCATCATCCCTTTTCCCATCACCACACCTCACATACCCACACCTCACTCTCATTCGACAGGCCCAACTCCCTCTCGGGCCTATCTCAGCGGCACACTACCACAACGGGTACACTGCCGGAAAAATGTTATCCAGGGGGAGAAGAGAACACTCACTACACTAGTAGAAGCTTCACAGGAAAGGTCCATAGCCAACAGGTTGGCATATGTATCGATCGATAAACCATACACTCTGCAGAGGTTTCACTACTCACAAGATTAGCCATCATAGGTGTTGCGCAAACACCTAGGCAGAATTCCGGGTGCTTGCTTGCCTAGGTCGATGCCACCCTACCACTCAGCCCTGGGATATTCCGGATCCTACACCGTTATGCTGAGACTGGGAGACACAGTACCGGGCCCATCCAGTGGTACTGTGCATCTAGAACGGAACGGGAACCCATCGACCGTCTCCGCCCACCCTTATCACCTTTCAACCTAGCAGTAGTGGCACCGTCCTACCAAGTAGTCCAGCCGTCTCCCGCCCATCAGAAGCGAGTGAGTAGAAAAGGATTCCCATGAACCTGAAACTAGTCCATCCTAGGTTTGACCAAGCAGGCATCTCCACTTAGGGGATACTCTCCCCGTGCTATCACAGCACCTCCGTCCACGGGCTTCAAACCACCAAGGCTATCCCACCCGGAACCTCCTCAACAACTTTACCCGCCACAGGTATCTCGCTTGGGGATGCCCAGGTTGCACCCCCGGCACGACTTGCCCCATGGGCTCGTCTCACATCCCACTTGGTCGACATCAACCCTTACCACGCACCCAAGACGCACGCAGCACTCTCTCCCAGTAGTTATAATCAGTTATACACCGTCCCAATTCCACCACATAGCATATAGCAAGTAGTAAGTAGTGGAAGAGTAACAGTAAAATAAGCAGCAGCTAACCTAACAACGGATAGCAGGGTAAAGTCTTATCAAGGCAGGGAATTCAAATATACTACCATGCAACCAATCCATACATAATCATAAAGCAATAGCAACAATGTCATTTGCAATGCGTAATAGGATCTAAGGATTTGGTGGGACGTGGCACCTTCGTAGTCGTCTCCTAGCTCTTGGAAGTACTCGTGGTCGTCTTCCTTAGTCAGATCCTCCTCCGTCTCTGAAATCGAACCCGAAATAGTCGCGTCAGCGACTCCTATAGAGTATTTCAGAAAAATCCAATAAAATAAAGAGCCAAATGCACACAAACACAGTCTTAGATTGTAGATCTCATTTTTCTGAGAATTTTGATATATGGTGCGCAATTTTTGGACTTCGTATGAATAAGTTATGAATTTTCGAAGATTATCCTATTTTCTGAAAATGAGAAAACTGTTTGGTTAATAGGGGCAGCTCGGGATTGGTCCACGTGGCGCGCGGGTCCAGTAGTGCGGCAAGTGGCGCCTCAACAGAACACAGACCCGATGGTCGCCCACCAGGTGTTCGATGCTGGTTCCCAGAGAGTTGCCGGAGTTGGCGTAGCTCGGCGTGGCTCGGCGGTGGTCGGTGGTAGCTCGGCTGTGGTTGGGGGTATCTCGGCGGAGCTCGGCGGTGGTCGGTGGTAGCTCGGCTGTGGTTGGGGGTATCTCGGCGGAGCTCGGCGGTGGTCGGGGGTAGCTCGGCGGGGCTCGGCATAGTTCGGCGTACCTCGGCGGGCTCGGGCGAATCGGAAATTCGCGGCGCCGAGGGTGCCACTCTCCCGAGCTCTCCCGGGGGGGCTCGGGCGAATCGGAGATTTGGTGCGCCCGTTCTCCCGAGGTCTCCCGCGGAGGTTCGGGCGAATCGGACATTTGGGCGCCCGAGGGTGCCGCTCTCCCGAGGTCTCCGCGGAGGCTCGGGCGAATCGGAAATGTGGGCGCCGAAGGGGCTGCTCTCCCGAGCTCTCCCGGTGAGGCTCGGGCGAATCGGAAATTTGGGCGCCCGAGGGTGCCGCTCTCCCGAGCTCTCCTGGGGAGGCTCGGGCGAATCGGAGATTTGGGCGCCCGAGGGTGCCGCTCTCCCGAGCTCTCCTGGGGAGGCTCGGGCGAATCGGAGATTCGGTGCTAGCAGGGTTCCAGGGCGTTTGTTCAAGGCGGCGGTGTCTCTCCGGTGCGGCGGACCATGACAGGGCGGCGATGGCCATATTTCGGCAAGACAGGGCTCGGCTTTCCCCAATTGGCGTGCTCAGGCAGTCGTCCGACCAGATGGTGGCGGATTAGAGTCGTGGTATGGCCTCCTTCTCTCCCTCGGCATACGGCGGTTCTCCGACGAGGTGGAGGCGCACGTAGCCAAGGCGACAGTCGTGATTCGGGGCTCGGCTATCTAGCGGCGGTGCCGAGGCAGACTTGGCGAACCTCGGCGGCCTTTCTCCGCAGCGCGAGGCGACCGGGGGTACTCGGAACGGATCTTAGGCGAGGCGGAACGTGTCGGCGGCGATGTCGTCGCGACGGCGAGGTTCCGGCGGGGCTAAGGAGGTCCTCTAGGAGATGTATACGCGTCCAGGGTCTATGGCGATGGTATACCAACTACCAATTTTGGCTACCGAGCTTTCCAAGGTGCTCGGTTGTGGCGGCGGCGTGTCGCCGACGACGGCGGAAGGCGGCATCGCGGCTACGACCAAGTATTGGTTCAATCGAATGCGATCTTGTCAAATTGGTGAGGCCAGAGAGGCATACAACACTCTGGTGGCGAACTTTACCCACGGCATGACCTTCTTTTGGCGACGGCTCGCGGCGGCGCTCCGGTAAGGTCGCGGCGCACGCGGCCAAGGCGATTCAGGCTTCCTCTAGCGCTTAGATCCGCATAGCTAGCTCGAGGGGGTCGTGGCGGTGCTCCACGACGCTCTAACCTATACGGGTGCTAGTCGGATTGCTCGGAACGGGTGATTCGGCGTCGGAACGCGTCGGTGGTGAGCGCGCTCCGCCGAGAACGCGTCGTGCTGCGTTCTCGGTCTATCAAGCTTGTAGTCCGGGGGTTTCGGCCGGTCGAATGAGTGCATGGTGCAGGTGATCTTCCCGAGCCGGTAAAGGCTCGTGCCTGCGCGTCCCGAGGGTGGAACGCCATGGCAAAAGCAGGGCAAGGTTCGGACATGGCATGCGGTGGCTCACCGTGGTGTCGGTGAAGCTAGGATGGCGGTGCAGTGGCGAGTCGGAGCCGTGCAGAGCGATCGCAGTGCCGTGCCGCTCCTCGTCCGCAGCTCGGGCTTCTCCTCCGTGTCCGGCTCCGGCGTGCTCCGCGGCGGCGGCGCTCCGGCAGCTTCTCCTCCTCTGCTCCGCCCTTCTCCTACGCTCTCTCTCTCGGTTTGGTGCGGTGTGCCGGTCTGTGCTGCGGTGGCGGCGAGGGGAAATGAGGGTAAGGCTTCGGGGTGCTCCAATTTATAGGCGAGCTTGGCCAGCTCCAATGGCGAACGGTCCTGATTGCGCTCGGCCGATCGAAGGGCCGTGGCTCGAGTGGATCTAGGGCTCCGGATGGGCGCGGGTTCGCTTGGCGGCCAAGAAAGGAGGGGACAGGAGGGGGACAGCGGGGTCAGGGCTCTGCCATGCTGTCGGCTATGAGACCGGGGTCACGCCATTCGCGCGACACCCCCGGCAGGCGCGTCGCCTTCGTGAGGAAGAAGAACAGTGGGGGGGGGGGCGAGAGCGGCTGACAGGCGGGGCCGGGTTGGCAGCGAGCGCGAGCGCGAGCGCGTGTGTGCCGGTCGCGCGCGTGCGCTGCCGAGCCGCGACGTGGGCCGCGCACGGTGAGATGAGGAGAGGAAGGTCGGGCGGGCCTGGGGCTGGCTTAGCGACCCGGCTGGCCGAAACGAATGGCTGGCCTAACTCCCTTTCTCCTTTTCTATTTTCAGTTTAGTGTATATATACATATATTGCCCATTTTAATTATTGAGTAAATACAAACATAAATTGCAATAAATCCCAAATGTGATGCATAAGTTATTATTCTATGTGAATGGAATTAAAATGCAAACTACTCTCCTTTATTTACCAATTTCATAGTGAAACCTATATGCTTGCACAAGAAAAATGGGTTTTCACAATAAATAAATGAAAAATTTTAATTGGTTGGGATTTTTAGATTGTGTGGATTTTTAGGGTTGTTACAGTCCTCCCCCCTCATTAGGATCTCGACCTCGAGATTCAGAGATAACGTACCCATCGAAGAGGTAAGGAAACATAATCCGCAAGTCCGATTCTTTCTCCCACGTAGCTTCCCTTTCAGTGTGATTGCTCCACTGTACCTTGCACATCGGAATGGTTTTGTTTCGCGTCTCCTTGGTATCCCGTGCCAAGATCTTGATCGGATGTTCCTTGTATTCAAGTGTGTCTTGCAGGTCCAATGCATCCGTAGGAACTTGCTCCTCGGGAAGCTTCAAACACTTCCTTAATTGCGAGACATGGAACACGGGGTGTACTCCAGATAATTCCTCCGGTAGTTCCAGCTTGTAAGCAAGCTTTCCAACCCTTTTACAGATCTTGTATGGCCCAACATATCTGGGTGCCAATTTCCCTTTTACGTGGAATCTGACAGTGCCACGAAGTGGAGATACCTTGAGGTAGACATAATCCCCAACCTCGAACTCAAGCTTTCTACGTCTTCTATCTGCATAGCTCTTTTGCCTACTCTGTGCAATCCTCAAATTCTCTCTTACTTGGGCAACACCTTCTTCTGCTTCCACAATCTTAGCAGGACCGAAGAATGTCCTCTCACCTAGTTCTGACCACATTAGCGGGGTTCTGCACGGTCTTCCATACAACGCTTCAAATGGAGACATCTTAATGCTTGTCTGATAACTGTTGTTGTATGAGAACTCGGCGTGGGGTAGACAGCTCTCCCATCCTTCCTTGTACCTCAATACGCAAGCTCGTAACATGTCCTCGAGAATCTGGTTCACTCTTTCTGTTTGCCCATCCGTTTGCGGGTGGTATGCGGTGCTATAGTCGAGCTTGGTTCCGATGGACTTGTGCAAGGATTTCCAGAACTGTGATACGAACTGTGAGCCTCGGTCAGATATAATACTCAGAGGCGCCCCATGTAACTTCAAAATGTTTGATACGTACAGATCTGCTAGCTTTTCGACTCTATATTTCCTTTTGACCGGTATAAAATGTGCAACTTTGGTTAGACGGTCCACTATTACCCATATAGAATCATATCCATGCTCGGATCGGGGCAGTCCTATTATGAAGTCCATGGATATGCACTCCCACTTCCATTCTGGTATCTCAACTAGTTGTAGCAACCCTGCTGGTCTCTGATGTTCGGCCTTGATTCTATTGCATGTATCACATCAGGCTACATGCCCTGCAATGTCTGTCTTCATATTCTCCCACCAGAAGTGCTTCCTTAGATCATGGTACATCTTGGCTGACCCTGGGTGAATGCAATATTTGGAGTCATGCCCCTCTGACAGAATCTCTTCTCGTATCGTTGAATCCGCCGGTACACAGATTCTATCCTTGTACCATACAGTTCCCTGCTCATCTTCTCGGTATTCGGGGCCTCTTCCCAGCTTCATCAAACCACGGATATAGTCTATCTCAGGACAGTTCTTTCTGCGCTGCCTCATATTCAGATCTTCCTGAGTGAAGAAGTACTTCAGGCTCTTGTGGTCAGTGTAGATGTCACACTTGTTGCTTATCAGATAGTGTCTCCAAATCTTGAGTGCATGTACCACGGCTGCAAGTTCTAGGTCATGAGTCGGGTATTGCTGCTCATGTTCCTTCAACTGTCTTGAGGCATAAGCTATCACTCTTCCTTCTTGCATTAGTACACAGCCCAAACCTTGCCGAGAGGCATCACAATATACAACAAAATCCTTGTGAATATCGGGCAGGGCTAGTACAGGTGTAGTAGTGAGCTTCTCCTTCAAGGTCTGAAAACTCTTCTCACATTCAGGAGTCCATATAAACTTGTTCTCTTTCTTCAGCAAGTTGGTCATGGGTCTTGCAATCTTGGAAAAATTCTCAATAAATCTGCGATAGTATCCTGCAAGTCCCAAAAAGCTTCTGATTTCTGACACATTACAGGGTTGTTCCCACTCTTTCACAGCTTCAATTTTGGCTGGGTCTACTGCGACTCCTTCTCCTGACAGTACGTGTCCAAGGAAAGCAACTTCCTCAAGCCAGAATTCGCACTTGGAGAATTTGGCGTATAGCTGGTTGCGAGACAACCTCTCCAATACGGTCCTCAGATGATGTTCATGTTCCTCTTTTGTGGCTGAATAAACCAATATATCATCAATGAATACTACCACAAATCTATCTAGCTCATTCATGAAGATTTTGTTCATCATGTTCATGAAGTATGCTGGAGCATTAGTGAGTCCAAATGAGACTACTGTGCACTCATACTGTCCATATCTAGTGACAAATGCAGTCTTCGGGATATCCTCTTCCCTGATCTTCATCTGATGATACCCTGATCGGAGATCAATCTTTGAGAAGTACTTGGCCTTACTCAATTGATCTAACAGATCATCGATGCGGGGCAATGGGTACTTATTCTTGACTGTAACCGCATTCAGATTCCGGTAGTCAATGCACATCCTCATCGTGCCATCCTTCTTCTTGACAAACAGAACGGGAGATCCCCAGGGCGAAGCACTAGGCCTAATGAAGCCCTTCTCCAGTAATTCTCCCAGCTGCTTCTTGAGTTCCTTCAACTCATCAGCCGACATTCTGTAGGGTCTTTTGGCAATCGGTGCAGTCCCTGGCATCAGCTCTATAACAAACTCCACATCTCTATCTGGTGGCATTCCTGGCAACTCCTCTGGAAATACGTCATTGTATTCACAGACTACTGGCACATCCCTGAATGTCAGCTCTGTCTTATCTGCTTTAGTCTCCAGGGCACATAGGAAGGTTTGGACTCTCTCGGTTTGGGGTATACATCGGACGGCTGTTCCCCAAGGGTGGGTTACCTGAACATATCTAGGTGAACAAGATATCACTCCCCGGTGTTTGGTTAGCCAGTCCATGCCTAAGATGACATCTAAGCTATTGGAGGGTAGTAGGGTTAGGTCAGCTCGAAAGTCAAGTCCCTCGATTGTGATTATCACTCCCCTACATATGTGAACGCTTCTGAAGGTTCCTAAGGGCGAGCTAGTTAGGATGGGGTTTGCTCTCGGGGTTACAGGTATGTTATGCTTACGTGCATATGCAGATGAAATGTATGAACATGTAGCTCCCGAATCGAACAGAACTGTAGCCATGTTACCCTGAACTAGGAACGTACCGTACACAGCATCAGGTGCAGCTTCAGCTTCCTCAGCGGTCATGTGGTTCAGTCTTCCTCGGGTAGCAGATCCCCGGTTCGGTGTGCCCTGTGCAGCTGCTGGTGCACGGTTGAGGTCGGGGCACATAGCCACACGGTGTCCAGGCTTTCCGCATCCGAAGCAAGTGAAGGGCGCACTGCCTGCTGTAGCTGTCGCAGGAGCCTTCCAATTGCTTGTCCTTGGCGTGTTGGTAGCGGGGGCGGGTGTGTTCTGCACAGCTCGAGTCGGCGCAGGGTAGGTCTGAGCGGGGCGGTGATAGTTGCTGCTGCTGGTACCACCACGGCTCGTTCCCGAAGAAGGTCCCTGGCGGGTTCGGAAAGGCGGAGGTGCACCCGTTCGCTGTCTCTGGGGTGGAGCAGCGCGAGCGGGTCCCTCAGAGCGGCGCTTCTTTCCCTTGTTCTGGGCCTCGAATTCCAGTCGTGCTTCCATGCGATCCTTCTCGATCTCAATACAGCGGTCAATCAGCTCACGCAGAGTGTAGCTCTTGTTCCCTGACAGAGCCAACCTGATCTTGGTCTGAAGTCCCTTCCTGTAGTAGTACATCTTTTCCTTCTCGGAACTCACGCAAGACGCAGGTGCGTAGCGGAGCAAGCAGTTGAAGCGGGTGGTGTACTCGTGGATCCGATCAGCTCCCTGGGAGATGTTACGAAACTCGTTCTCCTTGGCCTCCATGACTCCCTCAGGAATGTGGTGGTCACGGAAAGCCTCGGTGAACTCATCCCAGTCAATGTGGGCTGGGTCCTCGTGAGCGCTGGTGTAGTTGTCCCACCATGCTCGTGCAGCACCGGTCAACTGGTGGCTAGCAATCCCAACACACTCCTCGTCGGAGCAAGTGGTCAGGTCCAGCTTCTTCTCCATCTCTTTAAGCCAATCGTCGGCAGCGAGAGGATCGCTGTCGGTCCCGTCGAAGGTAGGTGGCCTCAGCTTCAGGAAACCCTCCAGTTTCCTTTGGAAGTCATTCTGGGGTGGCCCGTGGTGCCTGTTCATCCCAGTAGCTATGGCATTTAGCAGCTGGGTCTGCTGAGCCATCACTTCCGCCAACGTCGGTGGCGGTGGCGGAGGCACGTTCTCGCCTTGTGGTGGCGGATCGATCACCGGCGGTGCATCCTCTGCCCGGCGCAGCTCTTCTTCCAGGTTAACTCCAGCACGTCTGCCAGCTGGGCGTCCACGGTTGCGACCACGCCCGCGTCCTGGCGCAGGTGCGAGGGAGGGCTGGCGGTTCTCCAAACGCGCAGAACGTCTCATCGACATCTGAAATTATTAGGTATGTGCTCAGTGCAGTAATAATCTTGTAGTTGTTTAAGTAGGAGTTAGATGTTTTCAACGATTTAAATGAATTAAAATATTTTTCACGCTATCCTACACTCAACCAAAGAAGCATAGAGAACCATAAGAAGCATAAGATCCAAATGTCACTCATCACATGGTTATTATTACATAAAGGATGTTCCTAGCTGCTAAGAAGATCGTGCTATGCGCAGATAGCCAATGACAGGACAACTCATGGTATCACTAGTCTAAGGGCTACGCAGGGTCCCATAAGCTACTGGTGCATAAGGTCAATAGCCATTTGATCGGGATCTCAATAGTGCCATCGTGCTGTGGACGAAGTGGTGGTCCAAGGCTGGTCATCTGTGAATTTTTCAAGAAACGGATTAGCAGGTCCTTGTATTAGATAAGCCATTGCATAAAAAGTGAATGCAAGGTCGGTAATATAACCGAAAGAGAGTCTGGCTTCCTATTCTAACGTCCATTTCCTATGGGTCTCGTCCTACAGTCAAGTATGGCTCTGATACCAACTGAAACGACCTCGATTTCCACGAAGGGAAATCCACAGGCTCGAATTGTAATTCAACAGATTGCTTGGGACAATCCATGAAATTACCCATATCTCAGTTGCCACCAGGATCCATACAACGGTAAATAAGTCTTACATAAATATTTATTACATCGCCACACTGGCGGAATCAACATTCAGAGAAGCTTTAGAAGATGCGGAAGCGATTCATCCTTCACGGCCAACTTGAGTGTAGCACGTGACCCTATTCCTCGTCATCATCTCCCTCGAAGTCGTACTCATTCTCGTCACCTGACAGCAAATTTATCAGTACGATTTGTACTGGCCACGGAGCCCACCTATGCAGCATTTGCTTTGTGGAAAGTGGATGCAAGGCTATACAAGCAGACCTATAGGCTGAGGTTTTCCTATGCAGCTGTAATCAATGTTTAATTAGTCAAGTTTTATCACCAGTTAACACCATCATCCCTTTTCCCATCACCACACCTCACATACCCACACCTCACTCTCATTCGACAGGCCCAACTCCCTCTCGGGCCTATCTCAGCGGCACACTACCACAACGGGTATACTGCCGGAAAAATGTTATCCAGGGGGAGAAGAGAACACTCACTACACTAGTAGAAGCTTCACAGGAAAGGTCCATAGCCAACAGGTTGGCATATGTATCGATCGATCAACCATACACTCTGCAGAGGTTTCACTACTCACAAGATTAGCCATCATAGGTGTTGCGCAAACACCTAGGCAGAATTCCGGGTGCTTGCTTGCCTAGGTCGATGCCACCCTACCACTCAGCCCTGGGATATTCCGGATCCTACACCGTTATGCTGAGACTGGGAGACACAGTACCGGGCCCATCCAGTGGTACTGTGCATCTAGAACGGAACGGGAACCCATCGACCGTCTCCGCCCACCCTTATCACCTTTCAACCTAGCAGTAGTGGCACCGTCCTACCAAGTAGTCCAGCCGTCTCCCGCCCATCAGAAGCGAGTGAGTAGAAAAGGATTCCCATGAACCTGAAACTAGTCCATCCTAGGTTTGACCAAGCAGGCATCTCCACTTAGGGGATACTCTCCCCGTGCTATCACAGCACCTCCGTCCACGGGCTTCAAACCACCAAGGCTATCCCACCCGGAACCTCCTCAACAACTTTACCCGCCACAGGTATCTCGCTTGGGGATGCCCAGGTTGCACCCCCGGCACGACTTGCCCCATGGGCTCGTCTCACATCCCACTTGGTCGACATCAACCCTTACCACGCACCGAAGACGCACGCAGCACTCTCTCCCAGTAGTTATAATCAGTTATACACCGTCCCAATTCCACCACATAGCATATAGCAAGTAGTAAGTAGTGGAAGAGTAACAGTAAAATAAGCAGCAGCTAACCTAACAGCGGATAGCAGGGTAAAGTCTAATCAAGGCAGGGAATTCAAATATACTACCATGCAACCAATCCATACATAATCATAAAGCAATAGCAACAATGTCATTTGCAATGCGTAATAGGATCTAAGGATTTGGTGGGACGTGGCACCTTTGTAGTCATCTCCTAGCTCTTGGAAGTACTCGTGGTCATCTTCCTTAGTCAGATCCTCCTCCGTCTCTGAAATCGAACCCGAAATAGTCGCGTCAGCGACTCCTATAGAGTATTTCAGAAAAATCCAATAAAATAAAGAGCCAAATGCACACAAACACAGTCTTAGATTGTAGATCTCATTTTTCTGAGAATTTTGATATATGGTGCGCAATTTTTGGACTTCGTATGAATAAGTTATGAATTTTCAAAGATTATCCTATTTTCTGAAAATGAGAAAACTGTTTGGTTAATAGGGGCAGCTCGGGATTGGTCCACGTGGCGCGCGGGTCCAGTAGTGCGGCAAGTGGCGCCTCAACAGAACACAGACCCGATGGTCGCCCACCAGGTGTTCGATGCTGGTTCCCAGAGAGTTGCCGGAGTTGGCGTAGCTCGGCGTGGCTCGGCGGTGGTCGGTGGTAGCTCGGCTGTGGTTGGGGGTATCTCGGCGGAGCTCGGCGGTGGTCGGTGGTAGCTCGGCTGTGGTTGGGGGTATCTCGGCGGAGCTCGGCGGTGGTCGGGGGTAGCTCGGCGGGGCTCGGCATAGTTCGGCGTACCTCGGCGGGCTCGGGCGAATCGGAAATTCGCGGCGCCGAGGGTGCCACTCTCCCGAGCTCTCCCGGGGGGGCTCGGGCGAATCGGAGATTTGGTGCGCCCGTTCTCCCGAGGTCTCCCGCGGAGGTTCGGGCGAATCGGACATTTGGGCGCCCGAGGGTGCCGCTCTCCCGAGGTCTCCGCGGAGGCTCGGGCGAATCGGAAATGTGGGCGCCGAAGGGGCTGCTCTCCCGAGCTCTCCCGGTGAGGCTCGGGCGAATCGGAAATTTGGGCGCCCGAGGGTGCCGCTCTCCCGAGCTCTCCTGGGGAGGCTCGGGCGAATCGGAGATTTGGGCGCCCGAGGGTGCCGCTCTCCCGAGCTCTCCTGGGGAGGCTCGGGCGAATCGGAGATTCGGTGCTAGCAGGGTTCCAGGGCGTTTGTTCAAGGCGGCGGTGTCTCTCCGGTGCGGCGGACCATGACAGGGCGGCGATGGCCATATTTCGGCAAGACAGGGCTCGGCTTTCCCCAATTGGCGTGCTCAGGCAGTCGTCCGACCAGATGGTGGCGGATTAGAGTCGTGGTATGGCCTCCTTCTCTCCCTCGGCATACGGCGGTTCTCCGACGAGGTGGAGGCGCACGTAGCCAAGGCGACAGTCGTGATTCAGGGCTCGGCTATCTAGCGGCGGTGCCGAGGCAGACTTGGCGAACCTCGGCGGCCTTTCTCCGCAGCGCGAGGCGACCGGGGGTACTCGGAACGGATCTTAGGCGAGGCGGAACGTGTCGGCGGCGATGTCGTCGCGACGGCGAGGTTCCGGCGGGGCTAAGGAGGTCCTCTAGGAGATGTATACGCGTCCAGGGTCTATGGCGATGGTATACCAACTACCAATTTTGGCTACCGAGCTTTCCAAGGTGCTCGGTTGTGGCGGCGGCGTGTCGCCGACGACGGCGGAAGGCGGCATCGCGGCTACGACCAAGTATTGGTTCAATCGAATGCGATCTTGTCAAATTGGTGAGGCCAGAGAGGCATACAACACTCTGGTGGTGAACTTTAGCCACGGCATGACCTTCTTTTGGCGACGGCTCGCGGCGGCGCTCCGGTAAGGTCGCGGCGCACGCGGCCAAGGCGATTCAGGCTTCCTCTAGCGCTTAGATCCGCATAGCTAGCTCGAGGGGGTCGTGGCGGTGCTCCACGACGCTCTAACCTATACGGGTGCTAGTCGGATTGCTCGGAACGGGTGATTCGGCGTCGGAACGCGTCGGTGGTGAGCGCGCTCCGCCGAGAACGCGTCGTGCTGCGTTCTCGGTCTATCAAGCTTGTAGTCCGGGGGTTTCGGCCGGTCGAATGAGTGCATGGTGCAGGTGATCTTCCCGAGCCGATAAAGGCTCGTGCCTGCGCGTCCCGAGGGTGGAACGCCATGGCAAAAGCAGGGCAAGGTTTGGACATGGCGTGCGGTGGCTCACCGTGGTGTCGGTGAAGCTAGGATGGTGGTGCAGTGGCGAGTCGGAGCCGTGCAGAGCGATCGCAGTGCCGTGCCGCTCCTCGTCCGCAGCTCGGGCTTCTCCTCCGTGTCCGGCTCCGGCGTGCTCCGCGGCGGCGGCGCTCCGGCAGCTTCTCCTCCTCTGCTCCGCCCTTCTCCTACGCTCTCTCTCTCGGTTTGGTGCGGTGTGCCGGTCTGTGCTGCGGTGGCGGCGAGGGGAAATGAGGGTAAGGCTTCGGGGTGCTCCAATTTATAGGCGAGCTTGGCCAGCTCCAATGGCGAACGGTCCTGATTGCGCTCGGCCGATCGAAGGGCCGTGGCTCGAGTGGATCTAGGGCTCCGGATGGGCGCGGGTTCGCTTGGTGGCCAAGAAAGGAGGGGACAGGAGGGGGACAGCGGGGTCAGGGCTCTGCCATGCTGTCGGCTGTGGGACCGGGGTCACGCCATTCGCGCGACACCCCCGGCAGGCGCGTCGCCTTCGTGAGGAAGAAGAACAGTGGGGGGGGCGAGAGCGGCTGACAGGCAGGGCCGGGTTGGCAGCGAGCGCGAGCGCGAGCGCGTGTGTGCCGGTCGCGCGCGTGCGCTGCCGAGCCGCGACGTGGGCCGCACACGGTGAGATGAGGAGAGGAAGGTCGGGCGGGCCTGGGGCTGGCTTAGCGACCCGGCTGGCCGAAACGAATGGCTGGCCTAACTCCCTTTCTCCTTTTCTATTTTCAGTTTAGTGTATATATACATATATTGCCCATTTTAATTATTGAGTAAATACAAACATAAATTGCAATAAATCCCAAATGTGATGCATAAGTTATTATTCTATGTGAATGGAATTAAAATGCAAACTACTCTCCTTTATTTACCAATTTCATAGTGAAACCTATATGCTTGCACAAGAAAAATGGGTTTTCACAATAAATAAATGAAAAATTTTAATTGGTTGGGATTTTTAGATTGTGTGGATTTTTAGGGTTGTTACAGCGAGGCTGACATCTTCATCATCATTTTTTTTGAATGACCCTTTGGTGTGCATGGAACTTGGGTTTCTCACCGTCCTCCCCCACACTTGGACTTTTGCATAAAAGTCAAGTGCAGAGTTAGGGCCTTCTTATGAGTGTGTTCCATTACCTAGGAGTGCATCAAGCTTTTGTAGTTGAAGTCGTTCCATGTCGTCAAACATCATATGACCCGAGTTCTTAATCTTTCCTGAAATGGTTAGCAACATACCCGAAGGTGCATACTAACTTGACAACATGCCCTCACCATTTAAAGAAGATATATATATAAAACAATAGTAATAATAATAATAATATATATATATATTTTTTAAGGATAATCCGGGGTATCTCCCGACAGTGCTTAAGTTATGGTCTTAAGCTTGACCGTGGGAACTTCTTCTTGCAGCAATCAATGGTGGTGTAGTTCCCAGCTTTACCACCAATCATAGGCATTAATATTCAAGCTGCAAGGTATGCACCATCGTACTACTACGGGATTTGCAATGTTCATGACAAACATATGCATTCAAAACCATTCTCTCAAAAAGTTGAACAACTAGAATCAAGAGATGGTTGTGAGATCCTCGTAGAAGCAGGTGGTCCGAAGCGAAACAAACTCTGGAGACCTTGAGCATAAATGTGAGGGACCTCAAAACCATGCTTGTTAGCGGGCTCCTTCTTGGCTCTAGAGTTGTTGCTTCGGGCATGTCCGTGGCACGGAAGTTTTCATTCTCAAAAGATATATCATGGAGGATGATCACTTAACCTTGACCATTATCGAGAACAATGTTCTTGATGGCCAGAGGGACATGCATCTTGTTTGAGCAAGGGCGCAGGAGAAGGATTTGCATACTTGAACAAGTAGCTTTGCTTCGCCTTTAGGTTTTCGAGCAAATGCTATGGCTGGCAGAAGCAAAACTTTCAAACTTCTCATCGGGGCTCCCTTCTTTTTTTATATATATAAATGAGATTTTCAAGAGGGTGCCCTATGAGAAGATCAAAATCGAGGATGGCATAGATGAGGAAGTATAAGAAACTTCGGTTTCGTTAATTTCCAATGGCATAACCCTAACAATCCCACAAAACTCAAAGATGAGTCCGGATGCACTTCTGAAAAGTTTGTCAGTAGGGACTAGTGGCATATCACCCTAAAAGGGTTTCTGCTGGAATGAAAGTAGTCCCAACTGTGAGGTTGTGTAGGTCTTTCATGGAAGTCCCCTTTAATGAGCAAGACATGGTTGTGGGAGGTGAAAGAATCTGAATTTCTTCAGAAGAACGTTTCACTTCCAACAAGCAACAACCGTACTTTTGATGACTCCGCATTAGAGGAGACTTCCTAAGAAATGTCAGAATTTTGTGCCAAGAAATGTTTCGAAGTTCTGCCATAATCCTCGAATTTTGATAACGAACTCCGAAGGATAAAACATTCCTTCCTTCAGTGTTCATGGTTCGGGTGAGAGCTCAACAGACGAATCGAAGGGTGGCAAGGAAAAGGATTCGGCTGCTGAGGGCTCTTCAGAACTTGACATGCCCTTGTATGGAGGGGTTTGGGTACGATGACGGGAGAAGCGTGCTTCTCTAGGATGCAAACAAGGATTTTCCTCTATTCCGTCATGGTTTTCATGAAAACGGCCCTCCAACGGTTATGTCAAAGCATAGGGCAGCATCTATGTCCAGATCCGAACAAAGGATATGCAAAAGCACATTATCGGATAAAGACAAGTCTAGGTCAGCATGTATAAACATTGTAAACCTAGCCTAGGCTGTACCTATGGACTTCTTCTCTTTTTGCTCAAAATCGAGGTTTGCCCTTGGTAGAGCGGCGATACGAGACATGGGTAAGAATGCAAGATAAAACTTGATCTTAAGTTCATCCCATTATACATTTGTACTTTCTACGTCATCAGTGTACCATTGTTTTGCCTCCCATTGAGGGAGAATAGAAACAACTTCCACTTAAGAATTTCTTGTGTCATGTCAGGAATGCTTAGGCATGAACAAAATTCCTTGAATTTTTGCAAATGGTCAAAAGAATTTTCATTGTCGTGACCAAAGAAGGGTTTTGTCCGTACCATAGCTTTGAATCTCAGGTGGAGTTCACAACTGGATGGAAATTTTGGTTTTGAAAAAGAATGTGGTTCAAAGAACTCCCCCTTTGAAGCAGAAGAATTATGAATTTGGAGCTGGCTTCATGGTGAAGGGATCGGATAAAAAGGAATATTTTGTTTTTATAAAAAGAAAAGATAAAAGATTTTTTTGATAAAACACAAGAATACACGGGTGAACTAGGTTCGGAGATAAATACGACAACCGTTCCCTAGCAACGGCGCCAGAAAGCTTGTTGGCGCTTCTTAGCGTTCAGTAGAAAAGTCCGCAAGTGCACGGAAGTACCGTTGTAGCCTTCACCCGGAAGTATTCAGGGTATCGTAATTTCCCAGAGAAACTGGTCGTTGTACTTAGTCTCTTAAACTAGTTTACTCAGAAGAGACAGAAGTGATAGCTTGGGTAGAGAGGTTCTTCTAAGGTCAAACGCATATAAGCGATGGAAACTTCCCCACTACTTGCTTGCTTCAGGCCCACTGACGCACCTAGGTCTACCAGGCGATACCAGTATCAGCCCTATTCCGTGTCCGAAGGAGGGGGATGCTGGTACGAGTGGACAGGGCTGTCACCATCTGCCACCTACCCCTCTGCCTATGGGCGCGCGCAACATACGAAGGTAGACTCCGACCTAGACACCTCGTCTATGAAGGCGACTACTACTCTAGCGGCATACAGGAACATCCGTCTCTATCAGGAGTCCTCTTACTAGAGCATCCGTCCAAAGGACGAACGACGATCCCACAAACAAGTAGCTTTATGGAAGTAACATGCTTAATGAATCAAACCAAAGTTGAACATGAACTTCTTACTTCAAGTAGCAAGACGATCGTAGATGTACAAGTTGGATTGAGAGGCCGACAAGCCTGGCACTTCGTCCACCCGGAGGCAGAACTGCTTCGACTCCGCTCTTTCTCCAGATCTTGCCCTCTCTCACTCCCTATACTAAATCAGCTAGAAGCTAATGGAATGGAGCTTGCTCTTCCTCTCTACATTGTGACCTCTTGTGTTGGTGAATCAATTGATGAATAGGTATAGAGAGGAGGCCTCCTTTTATAGCTTGAGAGAAGGGGGTTCTATGCAAAAGGATCATTCTCACATGGAAAGATCCAAACCGACCCCCAAAGGGCGGTTTTCACTTGCCATGTGTGTTGATCGTAGGTAGGACCGTCCTTGGGGAACCGCCCTACACCTGTCAGAAGAAAACTGGGACCGAGAGGCCCCACCAGGGGTGCGGCCGTTCCCGGGGGCGGCCGGTCCCCTGGCTGGGCCATCTGCCCACCGCCTTCGGGTGGTCGGTTGCTCCTGGGCCTGGACCTCTCCCGTGGTTACTGGATGGATCTAGTTCGGTGTTGGGGTGGACTTTCTTGTTTTCCTTGGTTTGCACCTTTTCTGAATACGCTTCCTGGAAGTTCGTTTTCTTGTGAATTTTATGCATTTCCACATATCAGACCTGCATGTCAGATACACAACAAAACTCGTGGAAAGATTAGATAAAAGCCCTACCTTCTATTTGTTTTAGTATTAAAATGATGTTGTATTTTAGTTGCTAAGGACCGCCAGCACTCATGTAAATACACCTATGGTAACCCTGTAGGCATATTTACTGTTGTGGCATAAAAATAAAAATAAAAATAATGATCTATATTTACTTTATTGCATTATAAATCCTAAGCCCCATGAAAATAAATATTCCCTGTGGTGGCATAAAAATTAATATATAGCATGCATACATATTTAATTTCTGCATAAGAAAAATAGAAAATCCTAAAAAGAGAAACCTATTGGAATCCTGCTAGAATCTATTAATTAAAATCAACTCAAAGAATAATCAAAGTGCTCATTGGCTGACCGCTAACCCTTTGATAAATTCGAGCCTCAAGTTTTGGTTTTTCTTTTTGGAGTATAATTATGCAGAAATAATATTATAAATAAGGAGAGAGTTTATTAGTGGCAACCACCAGGACTGCTACTAACCAACTCACTCTGAAGATCATTCAAGCACCAAGTATTGCAGACATCAAGCTTGGAGGAGGAGCATCCCCTAGTTATCTGGTAACTTTACCTATGCGATTATTAAGTCTACTTTATAAAAAATACCAAAAATATGTGGTCACGTGAAGGTCCACACCTTTTAGAAAAAAAATACTAAAAATATGTGGGCACATGAAGGTCCACGCCTTCCAGAAAAATACCAAAAATATATGGGCACATGAAGATCCACACTCTTAGAGAAGTTTCCTAATTGGGTAAAGAAGCTTAAACTTTAGCTGGAAATGTAAAATTAATCACTTACCATGGAGTGGTATTAAACCTAACCCCTCTCCATAAGATTTGGTATTTTTATTGGCAATTGAGTTTCATAGGACAACATAAGATCAAGGAGCTAGTCAACCCGACGCCCTTACACTGTCGATACACCTGCTACCAAAAGGATCACTTAATTTGCAACATCAAAGACCCTATCAAACGTCAAACTTGGGGAGGGCACCCTCCAATTAAAATCCAGGTAAGTATAAGTTTCCTATCCTATTTATCATTATTACTATATCGCTTTTTCACGTGAGTTAGCTAGTAAGATAAAATTTGAAAACCAAATAAATATCTATCTATATATTAGAGTTTATTTAGAGTCAGTCTAGACTAGAACTAAATCAAAAATGATGCACATTAAAATTTTGTCTTAGAGATGATGAATAGTTGCTCTGTCACAATACTTTTCAAATGCCTAGTTGTCAAACTTAAATTCTCCTAAGTTTTAGATATTACTGTTTTAACTTGTGGATGCATATGTTTGAGCTAAGTCTAGGTAATTGATTGATATGATTCAAGAAAGTTGAGGTACTATTTATCTTATTCCTAGCATTACTACGTTCTAGAGATTTATTTTGAAAATTTAAAAATTTACATGATGAGCTCTTGTATGACAAAATGTGAATTCCTACCAAAGCCATATATATGATACATCTAGATAGGAAAACCTTTGCACATTCATGCTACTTGCTTTACATTGAGTTTAGTCAACCTTTGTTGTATACCATATGAGAGTCTTGTCATGCTTTTAAAACCAAGATCACGTACACGCTTCAGCACATATGCATTATTCCTACCCTGGGAGTAATCGTAGCCATTTCCACTTTCATCAATGTTCATCATGAAAATGTTTTCTCCTACACTAGGAGTAAACACCCAAAAATATATAAACCCCATAGGACAGCCCTGTTATAATTGCTCTAAGTTCTTATTATTATCTCTTCAGTTATTTATATTCAAAGGATACATGTGGCTATGCAAAAATATAAAAAGGGAGTAAAAGATGGACAAGTGTCCCAACATTAAAACAATGGGTACTAGATGCCCGCCTCCCGAAAAAAAAGAGAGAAAGAAAGAGAATAAGGATAGCCCATGTGTTCCTCCAAGTTACAAAGGAGATTGAGTATTTTCAAAGAGCAAAAGTAGAGTTAGGAATAGCCACTAAATACCACATATACACCTATCCACCATATTCCATACACATGCAGATCTTGGTTTGATTGTATGCCTCGATTCTCTGTGGATCCATTGTTTGACTTTACAACATATGAATTGCAAGTATGCTTAAACCTTGTTATTGGCACTCCTATGAGCTCCACTATAATCCTTAGTTATAGGAAGGCATAACATTAATGCCTTAAGTGAGATCCATAAATACCATATATACTGAGAGACTTGAGGGTGTCATACTTGCAGAACTCCCAGATATTGGTACTGTGAAGAATTTGCTATATAGTGCATGACTTGATTGTTCTTTCTCTCAATTACTCAAGACTAAGGCAAGAATTGTAAAGCCCCATAGTTCAGGGTAAAATGGATAAGTTTAAAAGTTAGAGCAATTTTGTCTAATCCGGAGGAGAATCTATGTTTGAAGCATGTGTACCTGGGACATATGAAAGCATTATAGCAACTCCTGATCCAATTACATTAGTAATTAGGCTTAGTTCGTTTGCCAAGGGACTAGCAAACAGGTAAGCTTGGGGGTGTTATTGACGGTGGATAACGTCAACTTTTATTAGAACTTTAGACACCAAAGGATACATGAATACACACTAGTCTAGGGTTTTAACTAACAGTTTCCATGAGTTTTGCATGTTCTGTATTTTCCAGGGGCTATTCCAGAAAAGCATAAAAGAAGGGTTAAAGAGCATGATTACCACGTAACTTAACCGCCAAGGAAACATCATCACGAGAACACTAGAAGCATCTGGAACACACCTGAAGCACCAGTGCCCGAGACCTACCAGGAAGGGGCCGGCCGGCGCCAGGATGGGGCCGGCAGGCGCCCCCCTGCTAGGGTTTCGGCCCACCTTCTGGAGTCTTCTTCCGCCGCCTTTGTGGAGTCATCTCAGCCCTTGTTTCAAGTCGGATTGATCCTACAGCGCACATGCATCCCACCAGGCTATAAATAAAGGGGCAGACCCCCTGGAGGCATCAACCCATCATTCATTCAAGGCATCATGTCCTCAAGCCATCAAGAGCCTCCTAGTTCATAGTTCTAGCCTAGTTAGATTAGAGAGTAGAGGAGTTCTAGTTCTTCGGCGGATCTGAAGCCCCGACGTCTGTCTGGAGCACGGAGTTTGGTATAATTCTAGTTCTTTCTCTATTATTGTATTCTTCATTATGATTAGGGAAATATTGTTCTTAATAGTTCATATGTTCTTGATTACAATAGTCTTGGTCTACTTTGATTATATGTCTAGTATAGTTGGTTTGATCTTATTGAATTCATGTAATTGCTTGTATAGCGTTTATTCATGCGTACGATGGATAGATGATGAACGGTATGTAGATGTGGTGTCTAGGTATTTTGTTTATCTGCGAGTGCACCCTGATGTGCTGGGTCGTGTGGTAGATCGCGTAGGTGACAGCTGCATTGAGTCCTCTGTAGTCCACCCCCCGTATGTAGGCCAGCAGGCACGGTTGCGAAGTTGGATGATGACTCTGTTTCACATCCTTCCTAGATGATGACCTTTGCATGTGATCATGATATAGGATTAGTCTAACAATGATTGCTAGATGTAATTGCACTAATTCAGAGTTATTCAGTGATGTAGTTATACAATTACCTTTGATATTAATTCCTTAGTTTATCCATTGGCTAGCTATTACTATGACTAGAGAAGTGCTCTGATAATTATCTTTTATTTATGATGCTTGATCATACTTATCACCATTATCTTTATTTACCTTGTGACCTCTACCTGTTATGAGTAGAGTAAATGACATTGGTAATGTCACTTATCCATTGTATACCATCACTATCAATATAATAGATTAAAGTTTATCTTAGTCCTTCCCAGTGGTATAAATATAAATTGACAACCTGGTAGAACTCCTTAGGTAAAATGCTACAATGGTATAATTTTTGTACACTTGCAGAACTGATCTTAGTTTATATTGTTTATATTTATTTCTGCCTAGTCACATAGATTAATATATAAAACCTTTATTTATTCTTAGCATTATTAATTAGGGATGACAACCTAGTTCTTGCATAAGAATGTTGGTAATAGAAAAGTGGCTAGTTGCTAATGGCAAGTTAATTAATTACCATTCATCTTCTAATCTCGCCTCTCGCATTAAAAGTTATATAATTATATTTGGCGACGTTAGTAGATGTCAACATCAGCTAAGAGAGATATTCTGTGACTTTAGAGCATGTAGCATTTATTTGGTGGAAATGAAAGGCATGTTGTTGCGTACTTCTAGTGTAGAAGTAGCATGAAAATGTGGTGTGTATGTGATCTTGATCTTTGGACTATGACATACTTCTCAACGAGGGTCAACAAGATTTGACCAAACTCAAAGCAATTGCAAATAGCATATATAGAAGGGGTTTTGGATCATGGTATGAACATATATGGCTTTGGTAGGAATTTCCTTACTATTCACTATGGTTTTATGACATTTTCAAAAATAAATTTCTAAGCACTTTGAATAGAAAAGGTATGAATCATGAGCTAACAACTATATCACATTTGTCAACAACTAAGTCAATATGATATTCCTATCAAGATATGTGACCCACAAGTATAAGCATATGCAAGAATTAAACTTTGTAACGCTTTTACCCTTAAATGTCATAAATCATGTCACTTTTTATTTTCAGATGCAAGCCTTCTTGTTTTTATTTTTATTTTATTTCATCTAAGGAAAGCAAATAAAAAGTAAAAATGAAAGAACAGCGGGGAGTAGGAGTGGCAAACCAGTCAGGAAGCAAGTAGACGCTGGGTGGAGGCTGACTGGTGTGTCCAGAGGTCCCAAGTGGGGTCGGCCGACCCCACCATGGACCTTCTGGCCACTGCGGTGATCACCATTCGAATCCTTACTTTTGAAGGTGCTCCTACACTTGCTTTTTTCTGTTTTGTGTTCATGTGCCCGTCGCCCGACCTGCCTTTAAAGACTTCTTGGGCCAGGTTTTGTCGAGCAGACGTGTCTCATTGTGAACATCACTATTGTATGTTCAGAATTGTTCCAAAGTGTGTTGGGGAGGTCACCGACCTTCCCCCACACTTGGCTTGCTGCATACTGGATTAGAGAGACAAAGGAAATGTCAAGTGCAGGGGCCCTGCTGGTGGCAACACACCAGCAGAACCAAAATTTTATTTAATATAGGCACAAGTTACTAGGAAATAAACCTAGCTAAGTGCCTTTATTATTTGTGAAGAGATTTTTTAAAGATATCTAACTTGAAAAGTGGATAACCTCACGCCCCATGGCCTTAGAGATACACTTCGTCTTTGCACTAGTGCTAATGCGAAGAGTGCGGAAGTTGTCTTCTAAATCCAAGTGAGCCATCTTCAACTTTCGCTACTTTCTCCTCTAAGGCACTATTGTCATTCCTAGATGTGGAACCACACAAAGGAACTTCTCCATGACACTCTTCTCGGTACGGATATCCTCAAAGTGCCTTGACAGCGCAATTACTTCTTCTCCTCGTATGTGAGTTGGGGAACAAACATATTCCTTTGTCCCAGCCTACCGCCAATGACCTTGTGGTTCTTCATGAAAGGTGGGCGTCGAATGCATGTAGGGGCTGGTAAACTCCTAAAACACCTTGACCTCCATGGCGACCTTTAGGGTCTTGAAAAGTAATCTCTCGGATTGAAGGGGTCCTTACCAAAGGAACAATGGCATTTTTGCTGGTGGGGGCCATGGTGGAGTCTCTCTTATAGACTTGGGAGGTACAAAGGAGGTTGTGAAATACTAGAGTTGAGATGAGGAGAAATGGGAAGAGGAAATAGAGGAGGAGAGGTTAAACAGAACTAGGGAAGTGTGCCAACATTCTCCCCATCCGAATTCGCGAGAGTTTGAAGAGGGAGCATCGGGGGGACGTTGGCACAACGTTCTGGAGCGAACAGATCAGGAACAGGAGCCCAAGTTTGGGTCGCCCGACCCCTAATTTAGGGGATCTGATCGCCAGGTTTTCGTCACACGTTCCCCAAACTCTCCTCTACCGAGAAAAGTTTGTGGGGTGCCAAATGACGGGTCGGCCGACCCCCCCCCCTTTGGAAGGTTCAGAGCGAACGAGTTTTGGATTTAGGCTTCCCTCAAGGCAAGAAATGGTTTGCCAAAACTTGGCCACCAAAAGTGGGTCAGCCGACCCATGTCTAGAGGCTTCTTGGACCCAGTTTTGACATGGAGACTAGTCTAATTATGTGCTTTCTAGACTAGTGCTTAAACCATAAAGAAATGAAAGAAGTAAAGACATGTAGATTTTAGTTTTGTCAAATCGTTGTCAATGATGAATTCTAGCATTTCAACTTCTTCTTCAATGGTTCATGTTCCTGGAAAACTCTAAGAGGGTGGCCATTTACCTTAAAGATGATACCGTCGTTGTTTTATGGTGTGGCGGCACCATGAGTTGCAGCGTTGGTTGTGAGGACTGGCCCTTGCCATTTGCTTCTAAGTTTTCCTTGGCCAAATGACTTGACCCTTGAGTTGAACACATGTGGTTGTCTCCATGAATGATCTTTACCCACTAAGATGTTGATGTCCTTGCTGCATGGGTTAGTCCAAAAGTGCGACCAAGTTCTATGTAAGTATGTTTTGATTCAATAATCAAGATGAACACCATGTCATGTTTGATTAAGGTAGTCTATTTAACCTAAGCACCATACTTAATTTAAAAAGACTATGGAGGTATGATCGAATCATACAACCAAACCCAAGCATACCAGCATAAAATGGAAGCATGAGATGATATACAAGATTCATTCTACTAAAGACAAGAGCATGAGTGGTGAAGACAAAAGTAGGAGGAATGCACTAAACAAGAGGAAGAAAAAATGTCAAACCAGTCAAGAAGTATGTCTCAACGTAGTGGAGATTGACTGGTGGGCTGAGGGTCCCATGATGGGATCGGCCGACCCTACCATGGGGGCTCCAGCCACTTTGGTCCTCTTCTGGTGCATTCTTACCTCTAGTAATGTGTTCCTACACTGATGCTTTTTGCTCAGGATGTCCTTCAATGCCCTAAATGTGTTCGAGGGGGTCAAATGACCCCCACACTTGGTGTGAGGTGTGCCCTGAGTTATAGAAACCAAGACAACATCAAGTGCAGGGGTTCTACTGGTGGCAGCACACCAGCAGAACCTCAAGTCTTGCTAACCTACTCAAGTTAGGCACACAAGTTGCATGATGTTAATTTGAAGCCAACTTGTGGGGGCCTAACTACAAGAACTCATACCACTACGATGTAACACCTGAAAAATTGCATCAATTTAAAATGGGGGAAAACAATTTAATTATGCTATTGCATGATCATTTAATTTAGGGAAATAATAATTTTTCACAAATATAAAACCAACCTAGGGTTTAACTCATGTATGTTGCATTCATGCTGGAGCATTTTTTTGTATTGTTTGGAGTTTACTGAAGTTTCAAGCATTTAAAACCCCATTCAAAATTTCATTTGAAAACCTAATTGAAAAATGGCTTTGAAAAATAGAGGAGAGAAAAGAGCAGAACCCTTCCTCCTCTCTCTGGCCGCTGCCGGCCTAGGTCAGCTGGCCGAGGCCCAGCTCGGTCTGCCCTGCCTTTCCCCCTCTTCACCTCTATGAAGCCCAACAGCAGGCCGGCCCAACCAGCAGCAGCCGCGCGCAGCATCTCCCCTCGCTGCCGCTGACAGCCGGGGCCCGCGCCTGATGCCGCCGACATCCCGGGCCCGCGTGGCAGCCTCTCCCCTTTCTTCCCTTCCCCTTCCCCCCTGGTTGCACTGAGAGCAGAGAGCACCACCGCGGCCAAGCGTGTGCGCGCGAGGCTTCACTCTGCGGCTCACAGCCCTGGCCTGCACGCGGACTCGCTGCCGCGTGGATCCCACCGGTCAGCATCTCCCATCCAGCCCCTTCCCCGTTCGTTGGAGCGGCACAGAGAACCAACGTGCCGAGTTCATCGCGGGGTCGGGTTTGATTCAATCTCCTAATTTCTAGCGTCCCTATCGTCCGCCTCGGGAGTATTTAAGCAGGCACCGTACCCCTGCCGCCACCACGCAACCCTAGCAGCAGCACCCGCCCTCGCCCCGCGCAAACAGAGCCGCCGCCGGAGCTCCAGTCTACCTTCGGGAGCAATTCGACGAGTTCGTCGTGTTTTATTTTCCGTAAGCTCTTCTAAAAGCTTCGTATGGCTCTAACGAAGTTTTCGAGCCAGTTTTATTCGTCAATCGTGCACTGACATGCCCTCGCCACCGTCACAGGATCTCGCCGCCCACCTCCACCCGTCTCCGAGTCGCCTCCGAGCCATCTCCGCCCTCCAAACAGCCCTGTGTGAGTTCGCGCTTAATCCCTCTCTCTCTCGAGCCATTTAGTAAGTCCGATAGTGCACTGCAGCGCCGATTCGTCGTCTCCGGCGATGCACTGGTGATGGCGCTGCCACCCAGCTCCCTGTTCCGGCGGCCGGGACCCTCCCTCTTCCCCAAGATCTAATCTGGACCGATCGTTTTAAATCCAACAGCCCAGAGAGTCCGATACCCCTTCGGCCGTCGCTTTTGCAGAGAAGCCCCTGCCCTTTTAATGATAAACCCGCAGTCCCTTGGCGCATTCTCTGGTTTACGCCTTTCGGTTTAAAAAACGTACTTCCCCTCGGTATATATAAAAATGTGTTTTCTGATTTTTAGATTTGGAATAAAAACTGTTTCGTTTATAATTTCCACGTTTTAGATCCATTTCGAACGATTCAAATTGCGTTAGATTCGTAATTTAAAGATCTATCTGATGGTACCACTATTTCCCATATTACTTATTGTTTAATTTCGAGATTATATATAATATACTATTTATCCATTATAAATCTTCGGAAAATCGTATCCTTTACATTCTAAATCCGTTTTTAGTGATCTTTATATCGATGTGATCGTAGCAACGAGTAGATTAGTTTAATGAAATTTTAAATTTATTTCCTCTCTGTTGGTGTACTATTCTAATATAAACTCTTGTTTGTATGCATGATTGCCCCTGTATGCGTGTGTGTTGATATGATGGATCGAGTATAGATGGTGAGCCGTACGTGGGTGATCAAGATCAGTACTTCGACGACTTGGATCACCAGGAGTTTGCTAATCAAGGCAAGTATTAGTATGGACCATCCTTGTTGTCCTGTTCACCAAATAATTAATTACATATGCATGTGTCTTCCTTGTTAACTATCGTTACTTCCTAGTTTTGTTACCCTGTTCCTTGTCACCTATGGGATTATGCATATGGTAATTGATGCTAGTGCGCTATTGGGATCATGATCGTGTAAACTTGGTTAATTGAATATGCAATAAGATTAAAAGATGCCTTTTTAGTAACATGGAACTAGGGGATTCGAGCATAGTCTTGTGATGCTCTAAATTCTTCACCCTTGGTAATGATTTGTCAGCAAAAGCTAGGACTTACAGTGCAACTATGAGGGCTACATGGCTCTGGTTTTAGTCAAGTATAGGCATTTCTTCTAGCTTGTTAGCGGTCACCGAAAGGCGTGACGGGGCCTGACGACTCGGGTGTGGTGCGGCTTCTGTCCGAGTGTGTACAATTGTCACAAGTTGAAGTTTCTGTGCTGTCTGTTAATCTGGAACAGTTTCGAATCAAATCTGTTTTTGATAAACTTAATGACAGAATCTGGAAAGATGGTCTGAATAAAAGTTGTAGAGTTTTTCTCATGATTTCCAACCATATATTGCACGTCTCCGTTTGACCTTGGGAACTTTAGATATGACTATTTTTCTGCTCTACTGATGTTGGATCACGCCCAGAAATTTTTGTTCTATACTTTCAAGTGATATAGTATTGGAAAAAAAATTCTAAAATCTCACTCAAATGATTTGAACAGCAGATGGCCAACACCAGGAGGAACGCGAGGAGTGGTGGTGCACTTGAATACAACATTGACCCACCACCTCCGCCACAGCCTTCAATGGAGCAGCTGATGATGATGCAAACTCAGCTGATGCAGCAGATGGCTCAGAACATTCAGCTGTTGTAACAGAATAACGCAATGGGAATCCACCTCCACCACCCCATGATAAGAGGAGCGAGTTATTGAAGGGACGCCCGCCCACCTTCGACCATTCAAGTGATCCTCTCCAAGCTGATTATTGGCTGCGTGCAATAGAAAGGCAGCTGGAGATCGCCCAATGCAATGACATCGAGAAGGCTCTCTATGCATCTAGGCAGTTGCAAGGAGCTGCTCTGGATTGGTGGGAGTCCTTCCGCTTTGTACGTGCCGACCCCATCTCTTGGCAGCAGTTCCATGATGGGTTCCGCAATCATCATGTGCCTGCGGGTCTAATGAAGCTGAAGAAGAAGGAGTTTCTTTCTCTGAAGCAAGGAGGCATGCTAGTTGCTGAGTACCATGACAAGTTCATCCAATTGTCGCGGTATGCGCCAAAAGAGGTTGAAGAGGATGCCAAGAAGCAAGAGCTCTTCTTGGAGGGACTGAATGACCATCTCCAGTACCAGTTGCTCTCTCACACTTTCGCCAACTTCCAACAGTTGGTGGACAAAGCCCTGATCATCAAGAGCAACCACCGTGAGATGGATGAGAAGAAGAAGAAGAAGAAGAGGAAGTTTCAAGGGCAGTCGTCTGGAAGCAACAGCTGCTTCCGCAACAATCAGCAGCAACAGCGCTTCCAAGGACAATCTAGATTCAAGAACAATTTCCAGAACCAACAGCGTTCACAGAACCAGCAGCGTTCCCAGTACCAGCGACCAGGTGGCAACCACGCGCCACAATTGACTACTCCCAACAACATCCCAGTGAAGAATGGCGCCCCCAACAAGTGTTTTGGCTGTGGCAAAGAAGGACACTTGTCCTACAATTGTCCTGAGAAGCAGAACCCCCAAGCCTCCCAGAAGCAGAACAACCAGCAAAGAGTGCCACCGCACACCGGGAGAGTGAATCATGTGTCGACTGATACAGCACAGGAAGCGCCAGAGATCATGATGGGTACGTTCAATATCAACTCCATCCCCGCTACAGTCCTTTTTGATTCCGGTGCTTCGCATACTTTCATTTCGCACACATTTGTTAGAAAGCATGGTATTCCCCTTAGTGTCATGAAACATCCTATTATGGTTTCTTCTCCGGGTGGGGTTATGCAAGCTACTCTTCAGTGTCTCCCGACTACTGTCTCATTAAGGGGGGTAGAATTCGAGATAACCCCTAATGTGCTGAACACTGCCGGAATTGATCTTATCCTGGGTATGGATTGGATGATGAAGAACGACATCAATATAAAGTGCAAGGAGAAGGTCGTGACTATCAGTGCACCAAAGGGAGATGAGGTCAGAGTTGAGGTTGTTTTGCAAGTTCAACAGAAAGCCACAGTGCATCAGCTCAGAGAAGAAGTGCAGCCGGATAACTCAGTGGTGGATGAGTTTAAAGATGTGTTTCCAGATGAGTTGCCAGATATGCCACCCGATCGTGACATAGAATTTATTATTGAGTTATTACCTGGTACTGCACCTATAGCTAAACGTCCATATAGAATGGGAGTTAAAGAATTAGAAGAACTAAAGAAACAAATTAAAGAGTTGTTAGAAAAAGGTTTCATTCATCCTAGTTCTTCACCTTAGGGAGCTCCAGTTATTTTTGTTGATAAGAAGGATGGTAGTCAAAGGATGTGTGTAGATTATCGGTCACTTAATGAGGTCACCATTAAGAATAAGTATTCGTTGCCTAGAATTGATGACTTGTTTGATCAGTTGAGAGGTGCTTGTGTGTTCTCCAAGATTGATCTTCGTTCAAGCTATCACCAATTGAAGATTCGTGCCTCTGACATACCAAAGACAGCATTCACCACTTGGTATGGATTGTATGAGTATACAGTGATGTCTTTTGGATTGACCAATGCACCTGCCTACTTCATGTACCTGATGAACAAGGTGTTCATGGAATACTTAGACAAGTTTGTTGTGGTCTTCATCAATGATATTCTGATCTACTCCAAGAATGAAGAAGAGCACGCTGAGCATCTAAGGTTGGTTTTGCAGAAGCTCAGAGAACACAAGCTGTATGCCAAGCGAAGCAACTGTGAGTTCTGGTTGAGAGAAGTTGCATTTCTGTAGATCCAAGCTAGGTGACAGATGTGTTGAATTGGAAGCCACCAACCGATGTGACTGGGATTCGTTGCTTTCTTGGTTTAGCTGGTTACTACCGAAGGTTCATTGAAGGATTCTCCAAGCTTGCGAAGCCGATGACTGCCTTGCTAGAGTAGAATGCCAAGTTTGTGTGGTCTGAGAAGTGCCAAGCTAGTTTTGAAGAACTGAAGAAGAGATTGACAACAACCCCAGTGTTGGTTTTGCCGGACCTGAGTAAGAAGTTCTCTATCTATTGTGATGCTTCCCGCCTAGGTCTTGGTTGTGTTCTCATGCAAGAAGGAAGAGTTGTAGCATATGCATCGAGACAGTTGAGGAAGCATGAGTTGAATTATCCTACTGATGACTTGGAGCTAGTAGTTGTGGTGCACGCTCTGAAGATTTGGAGATATTATCTTATTGGTCATAAGTGTGACATCTATACAGATCACAAGAGCTTGAAGTACATCTTCACCCAGTCAGAGTTGAATTTGAGGCAACGTCGTTGGTTGGAATTGATAAAGGACTATGACTTCAAGGTGCATTATCATCCAGGCAAAGCAAATGTTGTGGCTGATGCTCTTAGTAGAAAAAGTTATGTTAATGAGATTTAGACAACAACTATGCCAGCTGAGTTGTGTGCAGAGATGGAGCGTCTCAATTTAGGAATTGTGATCAATGCTGTTGAGATGGAGGTTGAACCAACATTGGAGCAAGAGATACGCAAGGCTCAGTTGGAAGATGAGAAGCTTAAGGAGATAGCAGCGAATATTGTGGTTGGAAAATCACAGGGATTCAGGCTAGATGAGAATGGAACCTTATGGTTTGAAAAGAGACTCTGTGTACCTGAAGTGAAATCCATCCATGATGCTATACTGCGTGAAGCTCATGAGTCACCATACTCTATACACCTAGGAAGTACCAAGATGTATTTGGACCTGAAGGAAAAATATTGGTGGGTTGGACTGAAGCATAATGTAGCAGAATATGTGGCTATATGTGATACCTGTTAGAGAGTTAAAGTTGAACACCAGAGTCCTACAGGATTGCTACAACCACTGAAGATACCTGAGTGGAAGTGGGAAGAAGTCGGTATGGACTTCATAGATGGGTTGCCACGTACTCAGAGAGGTTATGACTCAATCTGGGTAATCGTAGATCGATTGACCAAGGTTGCTCATTTCCTCCCCGTCAAGACCACCTATACCGGAGCAAGACTTGCAGAGTTGCATATGGAAAGGATTGTGTGTCTACATGGAGTTCCAAAGAAGATAGTGTCCGATAGGGGTACGCAGTACTCCTCACAGTTCTGGCAACAAGCACATAGATCATTGGGAACAAGGTTGAATTTCAGCTCTGCTTATCACCCTCAGACTGACGGTCAAACTGAACGGATTCATCAGATTTTGGAAGATATGTTGAGTGCCTATGCTTTGCAGTATGGAACCAGTTGGGATAAGAGTCTACCATATGCAGAGTTCTCTTACAATAACAGTTACCAGAAGAGTCTCAAGATGGAACCTTTCGAAGTATTGTATGGACGCAAGTGCAGGACACCCTTGTTTTGGAGTCAAACAGGAGAAAGTCAAGTGTTTGGACCAGATGTGTTAAGAGGCGTAGAAGAGCAAGTCCAGACGATAAGAGAGAACTTGAGAATAGCACAATCTAGACAGAAGAGCTATGCGGATACACGGAGAAGAGAACTAGCTTTTAATGTGGGAGACTATGTGTATCTTAAAGTGTCCCCGATGAGAAGTGTAAAAAGGTTCAACAGTAAGGGAAAGTTGGCACCAAGGTATATTGGCCCTTTCAAGATCTTAGAGAGACGTGGAGAAGTGGCTTATCAGCTAGAACTTCCGGAAAGTTTGGCAGGTGTGCAGGATGTGTTCCAAGTATCTCAGCTAAGAAAGTGTTTGAGAGTACCAGAGGAGCAGGTGCCTGTTGAGGAAATAGAGTTCAAGGAGAATCTCACTTATGAGGAACATCCAGTGAAAATTTTGGAAACCGCAGAAAGAGTTACAAGAAGTCGAGTTATAAAAATGTGCAAGGTGCAGTGGCATCGATATTCAGAAGAAGAGGCTACCTGGGAAAGAGAGGAAGATCTCAGGGAAAAGTATCCAGAGCTGTTTGAGTAGGCACCAACCGAATCTCGAGGACGAGATTATTCTTAAGGGGGGTAGAATTGTAACACCCAAAAAATTGCATCAATTTAAAATAGGGGAAAACAATTTAATTATGCTATTGCATGATCATTTAATTTAGGGAAATAATAATTTTTCACAAATATAAAACCAACCTAGGGTTTAACTCATGTATGTTGCATTCATGCTGGAGCATATATTTTTTGTATTGTTTGGAGTTTACTGAAGTTTCAAGCATTTAAAACCCCATTCAAAATTTCATTTGAAAACCTAATTGAAAAATGGCTTTGAAAAATAGAGGAGAGAAAAGAGCAGAACCCTTCCTCCTCTCTCTGGCCGCTACCGGCCCAGGTCAGCTGGCCGAGGCCCAGCTCGGTCTGCCCTGCCTTTCCCCCTCTTCACCTCTGTGAAGCCCAACAGCAGGCCGACCCAACCAGTAGCAGCCGTGCGCAGCATCTCCCCTCGCTGCCGCTGACAGCCGGGGCTTGCGCCTGATGCCGCCGACATCCCGAGCCCACATGGCAGCCTCTCCCCTTTCTTCCCTTCCCCTTCCCCCCTGGTTGAACCGAGAGCAGAGAGCAACGCCGCGGCCAAGCGTGCGCGCGAGGCTTCCCTCTGCAGCCGACAGCCCTGGCCCGCGCGCGGACTCGCTGCCGTGTGAACCCCACCAGTCGGCATCTCCCATCCAGCCCCTTCCCCGTTCGTTGGAGCGGCATAGAGAACCGACACGCCGAGTTCGTTGCGGGGTCGGGTTCGATTCAATCTCCTATTTTCTAGCATCCCTATTGTCCGCCTCGAGAGTATCTAAGCAACGCCGTACACCTGCCGCCACCACGCAACCCTAGCAGTGGCACCCGCCCTCGCCCCGCGCAAACAGGGCCGCCGCCGGAGCTCCAGTCAGCCTTCGGGAGCAATTCGACGAGTTCATCGTCTTTTCTTTTCCGTAAGCTCTTCAAAAAGCTTCGTATGGCTATAACGAAGTTTCCGAGCCACTTTTATTCGTCAATCGTGCACTGACATGCCCTTGCCACCGTCACAGGATCTCGCCGCCCGCCTCCACCCGTACCGAACCACCTCTGAGCCATCTCCGCCCTCCAAACAGCCCTGCGTGAGTTCGCGCTTCATCCCTCTCTCTCGAGCCATTTAGTAAGTCCGATAGTGCACTGCAGCGCCGATTCATCGTCTTCGGCGATGCGCCGGCAATCATGATCATGTAAACTTGGTTAATTGAATATGCAATAAGATTAAAAGATGCCTTTTTAGCAACATGGAACTAGGGGATTCGAGCATAGTTTTGCTCTAAATCCTTCACCCTCGGTAATGATCTGTCAGCAAAACCTGGGACTTACAGTGCAACTATGAGGGCTACATGGCTCTGGTTTTAGTCAAGTATAGGCATTTCTTCTAGCTTGTTAGCGGTTACCGAAAGGCGTGACGGGGCCTGACGACTCGGGTGTGGTGCGGCTTCTGTCCGAGTGTGTATAATCTACGTGACCTTGTGCCACGACGAAGGAGGGCCCTACATTTGCTTGCCGGGTCCCTAGCGGCCCTAACTTGTTAGACGAAGTACTTTGAAAGACTTCATAGTGAAACCCTGCTCGCTCACCTTGCTAGTGTTATGGGAGTAATTAACCCGAGCAACTAGGAATGACGGCTCATAGTGAAAGTGCACAACCTCTGTATAGTGTAAAACTGGTATACTAGCCGCGCTCACGGTCACGAGTGGCCCGGAAAACTCACGGAGTAGTTATCTTTTTGGGGTGATGTTTACTTGTTGCTAATCTACTTATTGCTACTCATTAATTATGTTTACTGATGATCATGAGAATGGGCTTATTCACTTGTTCCTATCCAACTGCATAAAAGGTGATTAATTAAAAGCAACCTGCTGTCAAACCCGTGTCAACCTTTTGAGCCTCATGAACCCATGCTAGTTTTGTTGAGTACGACATGTACTTATGCTTTTTCACTTTTCATTACTTGAATAAAAATCCCGGATGGGTAACAGATGGTGATAATGATGAGGACTACCCAGAGGACTACTAGACTTGTGCCTCACCAGTCGACATCCCTATGCAATGGAGCTACCGTGAGAGTTATCTTTATTTTCCATTGTGTAATGACTTTGATATTATTCTATGATACATTTATTGCAATTTGTTGGCTTATGTGTGTGACTAATCTTTGGGCGCACATATGTTTATGCATCCCATTTTATCCTTAAAATCGGGTGTGCCATACGAGATTTGGAAAACTTATGATAAATAAAAGCATCTACAACCTCTACTGCAAAGATTTTGGATACAAGAAGAGTGAAGGGGTTGTAGATCTCTTGTTGGGTAGTGGTAGAAAGAAAGATTGAGTCGCGAAATTTCTCAAATGAGCAAGGACTTGATGAGAGGATCAAAGGATAACTTCCATACTTATTGATGAAATTCTCCATCTCAAGGAGTGGGTGAGCGATTTTCTTCTCATGACATTCCAAATCCTCCTCAAGACTTGGATATGTCAAGGTTGTTTGCGCAATCATCTTAAGCTCACCCCTTGGATCAAGAACAGCATTGGATTCTACCCTTGTGCTAAGAGGTTGGAAGACCAAACAAGTAGATATTCTTTGCCTATTCTATGACCAAGCTTCTCATTTCCCAAAGCATTGTCCAAGATTCGCATGATTGGCCTTCCAATGAATGTAAGATGAAAGGAAAGCCCAGGAAGGTCAAAGATGTGGAAATCTAGGGAGATTTTTAGATCATCAATTACTACAGGTACATCTTGAAGAACTCCTAAACAATCAAGGACTTGACCATTAGGGAGACTAAGACACTTTTGGGATTGGAGTAGGTGATTCTTTGATGAACTTTGAACATGGAAATGAGGAATGATGTTGATACCGAGGCTAGGATCATAGCAAATTTTACTATAAATGCCCATTACTTGACAAGATATCCTTCTTACATGAGTGGGCATTTTAGCAACCTTCATTGATACTTTGGCCTCATATAACCATTCTTTACTTACAATGGTAGATAGATTCACTAACCGTTATTATTGGTCAGATTTATGGGCCTTATGACTCTCATGCCTCGGGTGTCTTAATGATTCTCTGGAGTCAATGATTAGATCATCATAAGACTTTGAAGGAAGGGCACAATTGTGATCATCGGGATCAAGGATGAGTATAGAAATGGGTTCAAAGGACATGGCGGATGTGGGCATAGGAGAGGAGAGGATAGATTTTTCTTCTAAGCATTTTGGCTCTCCTTCTATGGGCACAGTCAGCATTCCTTTTGGAGGTTCATCCAGGATCCTAGATATTTCTCTACGTGCCACATGGGAATTCAAGGCTTTAGATGATGCTAATTTGGGAGATTTTTGAAGAGATCCTTTCTTGAGAGGTTTAGAAAGTCTCTTTTGGATAGGATAATTTAAGGCACTCCCAAAGCCAGCAAGATCAGATAGGAGATTAGCCTAATAATCGAAGGAGCAATTTATATGACAAATTTCTTCCTCCTTCGATATTTGTGGTATTTGTGGTTCAGGGTCAATGGTGGAATCTTTCGATGGGACTGATTTTGATTCGGCCATCGGGATTTCTTTTTGCTCGGGGATTAATTCCTTTTCTTCCTCAGGAGGTTCACCATACATGTGAGCGTAGGAAGTGTTTTCAAGAATTTTAGCAAGAAGTTTCTTCCCTTCACCCACGGTACAACAAAGGAATGCTCCTCCAAAAGATATATCAAGGAATTATGCGGAATCTTTGCTAAGACCGAGGTAAAAATGTTGTAACAATGTTGGCTCGGTTATAGCAAGATCAGGACCAAGGAATACTAGATCTGTGAAACGGGCCCATGCCATACCTAGAGTCTCCTTCTCGTTTTGCTTGAAGGCTAGGATCTCTATTCGAAGATGAACAACACGAGAGATAGGGAAGAAAGCTAAGCAGAATTTGTATTAAAGGCTTTCCCACTCTCCATGTGCACTCTCTACGTGTCGAGCATACCAATGTTTAGCTACCCCCGTCAAAGAGAACAGGAATAGCTTCCATTTCAAGGTCTTTTGTGTCATGCCCTGAATGTGAAGGCATGAACACAATTGCTCAAAATCACGTAAGTGAGTGTAGGGGTTTTCATCATCTTCCCCAGCAAAAGATTGTTCCTGAACCTTAGCTATGAAACTAGGGCGAAGCTCATAGCTAGGAGAAAGAATGGGTGGTGATGATGGTGGTGGCTCCAAACAAGCGCCCTTTGGAGCAGCAAGATGGGAGATGGATGATTGGTTCATGGTGTGGAAAGGATAAGAATAAAAGGAAGAGAAGAGAAGGATAACTCGGATGACTCGATTCTAGTTAAGACAGCTACCGTTCCTCGGCAACGGCGCCAGAAAGCTTGTTGACACCAAAAGTGGCAAACGGATATACCACAAGCGTACGGTAGTCAATGTAGCCTTCACCGGAAGTATTCCAGGTATTGTATTTTCCACAGGGAACGTGAAGTGTTCTAACTAGGTTCAAGACCGTCCAGTGATGAGACAAAGGATCTATGATAACTAGGTAGAGAGGTTCTTATGTAGCAAAGATATCTGGTCTTGGTGTTCTAAGTATAAAGAGATTTACCACCTCCTCCCTTTACAAGAGGCGACAGGCGAAACAATAGGAGATATAACTCCTACCCGAGGCGGCTGTGCAGTTGTATTGATGCCCTGCCATTTTAATAACTTGTCTTACACACGTGGTGGGATACTAAGACCAGACAAGGCTGTCACCACTTGCTGGCACCCACAAACAATCTGTGCGACAAGCAGCCTACACTACTAAGATGTAGCCTAGACACCACGTCTACACTACACTTACTACTCTAACCTTCATGAGAGACTAGAGCACATCACTAAGTAAAGCAATGTACAGGTAAAGTAAGTATATACTTATAGTACCAAGACTAGAATATCAAATACTTAAAAGAATTCAGATGTAAAACTTACTTGAAGATTCGCATCCGCTGAGGTACACCATGGAGAAGATTCCCGACAAGCCCGGGGCTTTCTCCTGAAGACTTCCCTCACTCTCTCCAAACTAACACAGCACTATAGCAGAGCTAAAGCTACTACATAGTGGTTTCCCCAAATAATGACAAGTACATATGGAACCAAGTTATTTGTACCTAAGTCACTATGTGTTTGGTGGTTTCCTTCCAGAAAGAATGTCTTGTTGACGGTTTTGATGGGGTAAAAACATGGTATAACTACCGTCAATAAGATCCCCCACACTTAAGTCTTTGCTCGTCCTTGAGCAAAGGTTAGAGAGAATGATAAAATAAGATTATGACATTTTCAAGGTATTAGCAAACACAAAGCTTTACTCAAGACATATCTCATACAAGTGAGTTATGTGGTACTGTCTAGCATATATCCTTCAGATGTTGAAAAATGGAATGGTTCTCAAAGCAAAGTCATCTTTCCATTTTTATATCCTTAGCAATTTTTTGATAACAATTTCAAAAGAAAGCACATAGTTCATTCTTACTCCTCAAATAGTACTCTCAAATCACTCAGTAAGTATATGATTCCTCACCAAGGCATAGCATAAGATTACCTTCTTTTGTTTCATTCTACATCTATCGAGCTTATGTGGGGCTCATGTAGGGATAAGATAGCATACTTGCATTGCATATATTGTAAAGTCAAAACAAGGATCCAAGGAGAAGACTGTCATAATCATAGATCAAGATGTGCGAGTGTGTGGAATATGATGGAAACTAATACTCCTTTATTTGTATGATCTCTCTCTACTTCATGAGCTTAGACTTGCTCATATTTTCTTTTTCTTATCTTTTGTATGGACTTTCACATGTCCATTTTTCTTTCTTTTTATTTCATTTTGCATAGGCCTTTGTCTCTTCTATCATATCAGCTGTTGACGGTGGATAACGTCAACTTTTATTAGAACTTTAGACACCAAAGTATACAGGAATACACACTAGTCTAGGGTTTTAACTAACAGTTTCCACGAGTTTTGCATGTTCTGTATTTTACAGGGGCTATTCCAGAAAAGCATAAAAGAAGGGTTAAAGAGCATGATTACCACGTAACTTAACCACCAAGGAAACATCATCACGAGAACACTAAAAGCATCTGCAACACACCCGAAGCACCGGGGCCCGAGACCCACCAGGGTGGGGCCGGCCGGCGCCCCCCTGCTAGGGTTTCGGCCCACCTTCTGGAGTCTTCTTCCTCTACCTTTGTGGAGTCATCTCAGCCCTTGTTTCAAGTCGGTTTGATCCTACGGCGCACATGCATCCCACCGGGCTATAAATAAAGGGGAAGACCCCCCTGGAGGCATCAACCCATCATTCATTCAAGGCATCAAGTCCTCAAGCCATCAAGAGCCTCCTAGTTCATCAAGAGCCTCCTAGTTCATAGTTCTAGCCTAGTTAGATTAGAGAGTAGAGGAGTTCTAGTTCTTCGGCGGATCTGGAGGCCCGGCTTTGTCTGGAGCACGGAGTTTGGTATAATTCTAGTTCTTTCTCTATTATTGTATTCTTCATTGTGATTAGGGAAACATTATTCTTAATAGTTCATATGTTCTTTATTACAATAGTCTTTGTCTACTTTGATTATATGTCTTGTATAGTTGGTTTGATCTTATTGAATTCATGTAATTGCTCGTATAGCGTTTATTCATGCGTACGACGGATTGATGATGAATGATATGTAGACGTGGTGTCTAGGTATTTTGTTTATCTGTGAGTGCACCCTGATGTGCCGGGTCTTGTGGTAGATTGCATTGGTGACAGCTACGTTGAGTCCTCTGTAGTCCACCCCACGTATGTAGGCCAGCAGGCACGGTCGCGAAGTTGGATGATGACTCTGTTTCACATCCTTCCAAGATGATGCCCTTTTGCATGTGATCATGATATAGGATTAGTCTAACAATGATTGCTAGATGTAATTGCACTAATTAGAGTTATTCATTGATGTAGTTATACAATTACCTTTGATATTAATTCCTTAGTTTATCCATTGGCTAGCTATTACTATGAGTAGAGAAGTGCTCTGATGATTATCTTTTATTTATGACGCTTGATCATGTTTATCACCTTTATCTTTATTTACCTTGTGACCTCTACCTGTTATGAGTAGAGTAAATGACATCGGTAATGTCACTTATCCAATGTATACCATCACTATCAATATAATAGATTTAAGTTTATCTTAGTCCTTCCTAGTGGTATAAATATAAATTGACAAACTGGTAGAACTCCCTAGGTAAAATGCTACAATGGTATAATTATCTGTCCGCTTGTAGAACTAATCTTATTTTATATTATTTATGTTCATTTCTGCCTTGTCACATAGATTAATATATAAAACCTTTATTTATTCTTGGCATTTTTAATTAGGGATGACAACCTAGTTCTTGCATAAGAATGTTGGTAATAGAAAAGTGGCTAGTTGCTAATGACAAGTTAATTAATTACCATTCATCTTCTAATCTCACCTCTCGCATTAAAAGTTATATAATTATATTTGGCGACGTTAGTAGATGTCAACAAGCATTTTTGGCACCGTTGCCGGGGAAGGCACATTAAGCTTAGGAAATATTGATAACATATGTATACACAATGGATAAGATTGTATTACCGATTGATCTCGAACTCAAACAGGCACACCCCTGTTTTTTTATCATTTACTTATCTTATGCAGGGTGATGAATGAATGGTTTTTCTCTTCCAAATAATTTCACTGACGATCCAGAGAAACTTCTGAGAAGAAAGAAGTTTGTAGAGACGAGGGAAGATCCCGAATCACTATCAAAAACACCCATCGTTTCTCGAGCTAGTTTATCAAAGGAGCCAGCTCCAATATTGGAAGAAGAACACTTAGGAAAAGATTTATCTCCTGATTTGAAGACATGGCTGAGAAGACGCTGCGCGAGTTCTCTGCCCCAACAATAGAAAACATCCGGACTGGACCAGCAGTCAACACGGGGGACAATGGATTTGAGCTCAAGCCTGCTCTTATCACCATGGTTCAAGCCAGCCAGTTTTGTGGAAAAGTTCATAAAGATGCAAGTGCACACTTACAACACTATTTAGAGATTTGCAGCACCTTCACGATTAGAGGAGTACCAAGAGATGCTATTTTACTCCGTCTTTTCCTATTTTCAGTTTTGGGGAAAGCCAAGTAGTGGTTCTACGCCAACAAAGACAAGAACACTACATGGGACCGATGCTCAACTGCTTTCCTTGGAAAGTTCTTTCCTACAGGCAAGACAAATGCTCTACGTGGGAAAATCTCAAGTTTTCAACAGCAACATGACGAATCATTCACTGAAGCATGGGAGAGATTCCAAGATTACATTGAAGACTGTCCTCATCATGGGATAGAGGATTGGCTACGATTGTAGACCTTCTACCACGGGCTTATCTCAAGCACCCGTGAGTCCATAGATGCTGCAGCTGGAGGAGCTTTCCTGTCACTTAAGCTTCCAGAAGCTCAAGCACTCGTTGAGAAGATGGCCTCAAATTCAAGCTGTAATGAAAAACATACTCAACCTCGCAAGAGAGGAGGAGGCATCCATCATCTGAAGGAGACTGACATGGTCACTGCCAAGCTAGACATCATCATGAAGAAGCTAGACATAGAGAAGAAGGAAGTCATGCATATCAATGATTCCCGCATGACCTGTGAAGAATGTGGAGATTACGGACATTCAGCTGTCAACTGCCCTACGTTGCAAGAGGATGTGAACTTCATCAACAACAACACCTACTATCGTCCTGAGCAAAATCAAGGATGGAACCAGCCAAACCAAGGATGGAATCAGCAACCTCGACAAGGTAGTTACCAAGGTAACAACCAAGGTAATAATTACAATAATTATAATCTTCTGCCTTTAAGAGATTTAGTTGCTGGTCAATCTAAACTGTTAGATCAAATGTCTAGAAAGGTAGCCTCAAATGATAAAGCTTTAGAAAATATAAATACTAGAATGGATACCTTTGCTTCTGCTATAAAGAATCATCACAGCTTTAATAAAATGTTAGAATCACAATTAGCTTAGCTTGCTGCTGCTATTCCTCCATTTGAGAAAGGAAAAATTCCGGGCCAGCCGGAGGATTTAGAAATTGCTAACCTTGTTGATATTCACAATGCAACACAATACTAAATTGAGCCTGCAGATATACAGTGGATAGATCACTCACTACCTGAGAAGATGGGAGATCCTGGAAGACCTGTGATTCCTATCTCCATAGGATGTCACAGCTTTCCAGAGGCTATCTGCGATTTCGGCGCAAGTGTCAACATAATGCCCAAGGTAATCTATGAGAAAATTTTAGGTGATCCTTTATTGTACACAGATATGCATTTGCAGCTTGCAGATCAATCCATTTGCTACCCCGAGGGAGTACTAGAAGAAGCTGTTATCAGAGTGGGGCAATCGTATGTCCCAATTGACTTTGTGATCATGGATACCGGAGAAGATGAGAAGGCACCCATTATCCTGGGTCGACCATTCTTATACACAACTAAAGCCATCGTCTATGCGGAACACGCCAAGATTGTCCTCTCCATCAAAGACAAGAAGGAGAGATTTTCATTCAAGAACCGCATCCTCAAGAATCCAGCAGTCCCGAAACAATTCCATCAACAAGAAGAGCAACAACAACAACCAGCACCCAAGAAGAAGAACAATAGAAGAAGGAGGAAGAACAAGCCCCAGCATGTACCTGAAGGAACCGCTCAGCTAATCAATGCCATATACACAGAAAATGATCATATGCTCCTGAAACCATTCCAACAAAGAAAGGTGACCCAGGTGTACCAATCATCGAATGCACAATTAGAGACATCACTTTTCCCGACACCATCTGCGACACTGGATCAGGCGTCAACGTAATGTCTAAAAAGGTATATGATGAATTATTTGATGATTTACCATTATATCCAACATATATTCAGTTGCAGATGGCAGACCAATCACTTAGATTCCTTGAAGGCATAGTCAAGGACGTAATGGTAAGAATTCAAAATAAATATATACCCGTTGCTTGAGAAGAGGGGGTTCTATGCAAAAGGATCATCCTCACATGGAAAGATCCAAACCGACCTCCAAAGGGCTGTTTACACTTGCCATCTGTGTTGATCGTAGGTGGGACCGTCCTTGGGGAACCGCCCAACACCTGTCAGAAGAAAACTGGGCCCGAGAGGCCCCACCAGGGGTGCGGCCGGTCCTAGGGGCGGCCGGTCCCCTAGCTAGGCCATCTGGCCATCTGGACTCCCTGGGCCTGGACCTCTCCCGTGGTTACGGATGGATCTAGTTCGGTGTTGGGGTGGACTTTCTTGTTTTCCTTGGTTTGCGCCTTTTCTGAATACGCTTCCGGGAAGTGTGCTTTCTTGTGAATTTTATGCATTTCCACATGTCAGACCTGCATGTTAGATACACAACAAAACTCGTGGAAAGATTAGATAAAAGCCCTACCTTCTATTTGTTTTAGTATTAAAATGATGTTGTATTTTAGTTGCTAAGGACCGCCAACACCCATGTAAATACACCTATGGTAACCCTGTAGGCATATTTACTGTGGTGGCATAAAAATAAAAATAAAAATAATGATCTATATTCACTTTATTGCATTATAAATCCTAAGCCCCATGGAAATAAATATTCCCTGTGGTGGCATAAAAATTAATATATAGCATGTATACATATTTAATTTCTGCATAAGAAAAATATATAATCCTAAAAAGAGAAACCTATTGGAATCCTGCTAGAATCTATTAATTAAAATCAACTCAAAGAATAATCAAAGTGCTCATTGGCTGACCGCTAACCCCTTGATAAATTCGAGCCTCGAGTTTTGGTTTTTCTTTTTGGAGTATAATTATGCAGGAATAATATTATGACTAAGGAGAGAGTTTATTAGTGGCACCCACCAGGACTGCTACTAACCAACTCACTCTGAAGATCATTCAAGCACCAAGTATTGCAGATATCAAACTTGGGGGAGGAGCATCCCCTAGTTACCTGGTAACTTTACCTATGCGATTATTAAGTCTACTTTATAAAAAATAACAAAAATATGTGGTCACGTGAAGGTCCACACCTTTTAGACAAAAAATACTAAAAATATGTGGGCACATGAAGGTCCACGCCTTCCAGAAAAATACCAAAAATATGTGGGCACATGAAGATCCACACTCTTAGAGAAGTTTTCTAATTGGGTAAAGAAGCTTAAACTTTAGCTGGAAATATAAAATTAATCACTTAACATGGAGTGGTATTAAACCTAACCCCTCTCCATAAGATTTGGTATTTTTATTGGCAATTGAGTTTCATAGGATAACATAAGATCAAGGAGCTAGTCAACCCGACGCCCTTACACTGTCGATACACCTGCTCCCAAAAGGATCACTTAATTTGCAACATCAAAGACCCTGTCAAACGTCAAGCTTGGGGAGGGCACCCTCCAATTAAAATCCAGGTAAGTATAAGTTTCCTATCCTATTTATCATTATTACTATATCGCTTTTTCACGTGAGTTAGCTAGTAAGATAAAATTTGAAAACCAAATAAATATCTATCTATATATTAGAGTTTGTTTAGAGTCAGTCTAGACTAGAACTAAATAAAAAATGATGCACATTAAAATTTTGTCTTAGAGATGATGAATAGTTGCTCTGTCACAATACTTTTCAAATGCCTAGTTGTCAAACTTAAATTCTCCTAAGTTTTAAATATTGCTGTTTTAACTTAAGAATTTACTCTGAACTTGAAACTTGTGGAGGCATATGTTTGAGCTAAGTCTAGGTAATTGATTGATATGATTCACGAAAGTTGAGCTACTATTTATCTTATTCCTAGCATTACTAAGTTCTGGAGATTTATTTTGAAAATTTAAAAATTTACATGATGAGCTCTTGTATGACAAAATGTGAATTCCTACCAAAGCCATATATATGATACATCTAGATAGTAAAACCTTTGCACATTCATGCTACTTGCTTTACATTGAGTTTAGTCAACCTTTGTTGTATACCATATGAGAGTCTTGTCATGCTTTTAAAACCAAGATCACGTACACGCTTCAGCACATATGCATTATTCCTACCCTGGGAGTAATCGTAGCCATTTCCACTTTCATCAATGTTCATCATGATAATGTTTTCTCCTACACTAGGAGTAAACATCTAAAAATATATAAACCCCATAGGATAGCCCTGTTATAATTGCTCTAAGTTCTTATTATTATCTCTCCAGTTATTTATATTCAAAGGATACATGTGGCTATGCAAAAATATAAAAAGGGAGTAAAAGATGGACAAGTGTCCCAACATTAAAACAATGGGTACTAGATGCCCGCCTCCCAAAAAAAAGAGTGAAAGAAAGAGAATAAGGATAGCCCATGTGTTCCTCCAAGTTACAAAAGAGAGTGAATATTTTCAAAGAGCAAAAGTAGAGTTAGGAATAGCCACTAAATATCACATATACACCTATCCACCATATTCCATACACATGCAGATCTTGCTTTGATTGTATGCCTCGATTCTCTGTGGATCCATTGTTTGACTTTACAACATATGAATTGCAAGTATGCTTAAACCTTGTTATTGCCACTCCTATCAGCTCCACTATAATCCTTAGTTATAGGAAGGCATAACATTAATGCCTTAAGTGAGATCCACAAATACCATATATACTGAGAGACTTGAGGGTGTCATACAATTATATCTCTGAGTTTTATTTTGAAAACTTGCAAAACTCCCGGATATTGGTACTGTGAAGAATTTGCTATATAGTGCATGACTTGATTGTTCTTTCTCTCAATTATTCAAGACTAAGGCAAGAATTGTAAAGCCCCATAGTTAAGGGTAAAATGGATAAGTTTAAAAGTTAGAGCAGTTTTATCTAATTCGGAGGAGAATCTATGTTTGAAGCATGTGTACTTGGGACGTATGAAAGCATTATAGCAACTCCTGATCCAATTACATTAGTAATTAGGCTTAGTTCGTTTGCCAAGGGACTGGCAAACAGGTAAGCTTGGGGTGTTGTTGACGGTGGATAACTTCAACTTTTATTAGAACTTTAGACACCAAAGGATACATGAATACATACTAGTCTAGGGTTTTAACTAACAGTTTCCATGAGTTTTGCATGTTCTGTATTTTCCAGGGGTTATTCCAGAAAAGCATAAAAGAAGGGTTAAAGAGCATGATTACCACGTAACTTAACCGCCAAGGAAATATCATCACGAGAACACTCGAAGCATCTGGAAGACACCCGAAGCACCAGTGCCCGAGACCCACCAGGGAGGGGCCGGCCGGCGCCAGGGTGGGGCCGGGAGGCGCCCCCTGCTAGGGTTTCTGCCCACCTTCTGGAGTCTTCTTCCGCCGCCTTTGTGGAGTCATCTCAGCCTTTGTTTCAAGTCGGTTTGATCCTACACTGCACATGCATCCCACTAGACTATAAATAAAGGGGCAGACCCCCTGGAGGCATCAACCCATCATTCATTCAAGGCATCAAGTCCTCAAGCCATCAAGAGCCTCCTAGTTCATCAAGAGCCTCCTAGTTCATAGTTCTAGCCTAGTTAGATTAGAGAGTAGAGGAGTTCTAGTTCTTCGGCGGATCTGGAGCCCCGGCATCTGTCTGGAGCACGGAGTTCGGTATAATTCTAGTTCTTTCTCTATTATTGTATTCTTCATTATAATTAGGGAAACATTGTTCTTAATAGTTTATATGTTCTTTATTACAATAGTCTTTGTCTACTTTGATTATATGTCTAGTATAGTTGGTTTGATCTTATTGAATTCATGTAATTGCTTGTATAGCGTTTATTCATGCGTACGATGGATAGATGATGAACGGTATGTAGACGTGGTGTCTAGGTATTTTGTTTATCTGTGAGTGCACCCTGATGTGCTGGGTCGTGTGGTAGATCGCGTAGGTGACAGCTACGTTGAGTCCTCTGTAGTCCACCCCCCGTATGTAGGCCAGTAGGCACGGTCGCGAAGTTGGATGATGACTCTGTTTCACATCCTTCCTAGATGATGCCCTTTGCATGTGATCATGATATAGAATTAGTCTAACAATGATTGCTAGATGTAATTGCACTAATTAGAGTTATTCATTGATGTAGTTATAGAATTACCTTTGATATTAATTCCTTAGTTTATCCATTGGCTAGCTATTACTATGACTAGAGAAGTGCTCTGATGATTATCTTTTATTTATGACGCTTGATCATGTTTATCACCTTTATCTTTATTTACCTTGTGACCTCTACCTGTTATGAGTAGAGTAAATGACATCGGTAATGTCACTTATCCATTGTATACCATCACTATCAATATAATAGATTAAAGTTTATCTTAGTCCTTCCTAGTGGTATAAATATAAATCGACAACCTGGTAGAACTCCTTAGGTAAAATGCTAGAATGGTATAATTATCTGTCCGCTTGCAGAACTGATCTTAGTTTATATTATTTATATTTATTTCTGCCTAGTCACATAGATTAATATATAAAACCTTTATTTATTCTTAGCATTATTAATTAGGGATGACAACCTAGTTCTTGCATAAGAATGTTGGTAATAGAAAAGTGGCTAGTTGCTAATGAAAAGTTAATTAATTACCATTCATCTTCTAATCTCGCCTCTCGCATTAAAAGTTATATAATTATATTTGGCGACGTTAGTAGATGTCAACATCAGCTAAGAGAGATATTCTATGACTTTAGAGCATGGAGCATTTATTTGGTGGAAATGAAAGGCACGTTGTTGCGTACTTCTAGTGTAGAAGTAGCATGAAAATGTGGTGTGTATGTGATCTTGATCTTTGGACTATGACATACTTCTCAACAAGGGTCAACAAGATTTGACCAAACTCAATGCAATTGCAAATAGCATATATGGCTTTGGTAGGAATTTCCTTACTATTCACTATGGTTTTATGACATTTTCAAAAATAAATCTCTAAGCACTTTGAATAGAAAAGGTATGAATCATGAGCTAACAACTATATCACATTTGTCAACAACTAAGTCAATATGATATTCCTATCAAGATATGTGACCCACAAGTATAAGCATATGCAAGAATTAAACTTTGTGACGCTTTTACCCTTAAATGTCATAAATCATGTCACTTTTTATTTTCAGATGCAAGCCTTCTTGTTTTTATTTTTATTTTATTTCATCTAAGGAAAGCAAATAAAAAGTAAAAATGAAAGAACAACGGGGAGTAGGAGTGGCAAACCAGTCAGGAAGCAAGTAGACGCTGGGTGGAGGCTGACTAGTGGGTCCAGAGGTCCCAGATGGGGTCGGCCGACCCCACCATGGACCTTCTGGCCACTCCGGTGATCACCATTCGAATCCTTACTTTTGAAGGTGCTTCTACACTTGCTTTTTTCTGTTTTGTGTTCATGTGCCCGTCGCCCGACCTGCCTTTAAAGACTTCTTGGGCCAGGTTTTGTCGAGCAGACATGTCTCATTGTGAACATCACTATGGTATGTTCAGAATTGTTCCAGAGTGTGTTGGGGAGGTCACCGACCTTCCCCCACACTTGGCTTGCTGCATACTGGATTAGAGAGAAAGGAAATGTCAAGTGCAGGGGCCTTGCTGGTGGCAACACACCAGTAGAACCAAAATTTTATTTAATATAGGCACAAGTTACTAGGAAATAAACCTAGCTAAGTGCCTTTATTATTTGTGAAGAGATTTTTTTAAAGATATCTAACGTGAAAAGTGGATAACCTCACGCCCCATGGCCTTAGAGATACACTTCATCTTTGCACTAGTGCTAATGCGAAGAGTGCGGAAGTTATCTTCTAAATCCAAGTGAGCCATCTTCAACTTTCGCTACTTTCTCCTCTAAGGCACTATTGTGGTTCCTAGATGTGGAAACCACACAAAGGAACTTCTCCACGACACTCTTCTCGGTGCGGATATCCTCAAAGTGCCTTGACAGCGCAACTACTTCTCCTCGTATGTGAGCTGGGGAACAAACATATTCCCTTGTCCCAGCCTACCATCAATGACCTTGTGGTTCTTCATGAATGGTGGGCGTCGAATGCATGTAGGGGCTGGTAAACTCCTAAAACACCTTGACCTCCATGGCAACCTTTAGGGTCTTGAAAAGTAATCTCTCGGATTTAAGGGGTCCTTACCAAAGGAACAATAGCATTTTTACTGGTGGGGGCCATGGTGGAGTCTCTCTTATAGACTTGGGAGGTACAAAGGAGGTTGTGAAATACTAGAGTTGAGATGAGGAGAAATGGGAAGAGGAAATAGAGGAGGAGAGGTTAAAGGGAACTAGGGAAGTGTGCCAACATTCTCCCCATCCGAATTCGCAAGAGTTTGAAGAGGGAGCATCGGGGGGACGTTGGCACAATGTTCTAGAGCGAACAGATCAGGAACAGGAGCCCAAGTGGATCTGATCGCCAGGTTTTCGTCACGCGTTCCCCAAACTCTCCTCTACCGATAAAAGTTTGTGGGGTGCCAAATGACGGGTTGGCCGACCCCCCTTTGGAAGGTTCAGAGCGAACGAGTTTTGGATTTAGGCTTCCCTCAAAGTAAGAAATGGTTTGCCAAAACTTGGCCACCAAAAGTGGGTCAGCCGACCCATGTCTAGAGGCTTCTTGGGCCTAGTTTTGACATGGAGACTAGTCTAATTATGTGCTTTCTAAACTAGTGCTTAAACCATAAAGAAATGAAAGAAGTAAAGACATGTAGATTTTAGTTGTGTCAAATCATTGTCAATGATGAATTCTAGCATTTTAACTTCTTCTTCAGTGGTTCATGTTCATGGAAAACTCTAAGAGGGTGGCCATTTACCTTAAAGATGATACCGTCGTTGTTTTAAGGTGTGGCGGCACCATGAGTTGCAGCGTTGGTTGCGAGGACTGGCCCTTGCCATTTGCTTATAAGTTTTCCTTGGCCAAATGAATTGACCCTTGAGTTGAACACATGTGGTTGTCTCCATGAATGATCTTTACCCACTAAGATGTTGATGTCCTTGCTGCATGGGTTAGTCCAAAAGTGCAACCAAGTTCTATGTAAGTATATTTTGATTCGATAATCAAGATTAACACCATGTCATGTTTGATTAAGGTAGTCTATTTAATCTAAGCACCATGCTTAATTTAAAAAGACTATGGAGGTATGATTGAATCATACAACCAAACCCAAGCATACCAGCATAAAATGGAAGCATGAGATGATATACAAGATTCATTCTACTAGAGACAAGAGCATGAGTGGTGAAGACAAAAGTAGGAGGAATGCACTAAACAAGAGGAAGGAAAAGTGTCAAACCAGTCAAGAAGTATGTCTCAACATAGTGGAGATTGACTGGTGGGCTGAGGGTCCCATGATGGGGTCGGCCGACCCTACCATGGGGGCTCCAGCCACTTTGGTCCTCTTCTGGTGCATTCTTACCTCTAGTAATGTGTTCCTACACCGATGTTTTTTGCTCAGGATATCCTTCAATGCCTAAATGTGTTCGAGGGGGTCAAATGACCCCCCCACACTTGGTGTGAGGTGTGCCCTGAGTTATAGAAACCAAGACAACATCAAGTGCAGGGGTTCTACTGGTGGCAGCACACCAGCAGAACCTCAAGTCTTGCTAACCTACTCAAGTTAGGCACACAAGTTGTATGATGTTAATTTGAAGCCAACTTGTGGGGGCCTAACTGCAAGAACTCATACCACTACGATGTAACACCCGAAAAATTGCATCAATTTAAAATGGGGGAAAATAATTTAATTATGCTATTGCATGATCATTTAATTTAGGGAAATAATAATTTTTCACAAATATAAAACCAACCTAGGGTTTAACTCATGTATGTTGCATTCATGCTAGAGCATATTTTTTTGTATTGTTTGCAGTTTACTGAAGTTTCAAGCATTTAAAACCCCATTCAAAATTTCATTTGAAAACCTAATTGAAAATTGCCTTTGAGAAATAGAGGAGAGAAAAGAGCAGAACCCTTCCTCCTCTCTCTGGCCGCTGCCGGCCCAGGTCAACTGGCCGAGGCCCAGCTCTGTCTGCCGTGCCTTTCCCCCTCTTCACCTCTATGAAGCCCAACAGCAGGCCGGCCCAACCAGCAGCATCTCCCCTCACTGCCGCTGACAGCCGGGGCCCGCGCCTGATGCCGCCGACATCCCGGGCCCGCGTGGCAGCCGCTCCCCTTTCTTCCCTTCCCCCTCCCCCTGGTTGCACTGAGAGCAGAGAGCACCACCGCGGCCAAGCGCGTGCGCGTGAGGCTTCCCTCTGCGCCTGACAGCCTTGGCCCGCACGCAGACTCGCTGCCGCGCGAACCCCACCGGTCAGCATCTCCCATCCAGCCCCTTCCCCGTTCGTTGGAGCGGCACAGAGAACCGACACACCGAGTTCGTTGCGGGGTCGGGTTCGATTCAATCTCCTAATTTCTAGCGTCCCTATCGTCCGCCTCGGGAGTATTTAAGCAGCGCGGTACCCCTGCCGCCGCCACGCAACCCTAGCAGCAGCACCCACCCTCGCTCCGCGCAAACAGAGCCGCCGCCGAAGCTCCAGTCCGCCTTCGGGAGCAATTCGACGAGTTCGTCGTCTTTTCTTTTCCGTAAGCTCGTCTAAAAGCTTCGTATGGCTCTAACGAAGTTTCCGAGCCACTTTTATTCATCAATCGTGCACTGACATGCCCTCGCCACCGTCACAGGATCTCGCCGCCCGCCTCCACCCGTCTCCGAGCCGCCTCCGAGCCATCTCCGCCCTCCAAACAGCCCTGCGTGAGTTCGCGCTTCGTCCCTCTCTCTCTCTCGAGCCATTTAGTAAGTCCGATAGTGCACTGTAGCGCCGATTCGTTGTCTCCGGCGATGCTCCGGTGATGGCACCGCCACCTAGCTCCCTGTTCCAGCGGCCCGGACCCTCCCTCTTCCCCAAGATCTAATCTGGACCGATCGTTTTAAATCCAGCAGCCTAGAGTGTCCAATACCCCTTCGGCCGTCGCTTTTGCCGAGAAGCCCCTGCCCTTTTAATGATAAACCCGCAGTCCCTTGGCGCATTCTCTGGTTTACGCCTTTCGGTTTAAAAACGTACTTCCCCTCGGTATAAATAAAAATGTATTTTCTGATTTTTAGATTTGGAATAAAAACTGTTTCGTTTATAATTTCCACGTTTTGGATCCATTTTGAACGATTCAAATTGCATTAGATTTGTAATTTAAAGATCTATCTGATGGTACCACTATTTCCCATATTACTTACTGTTTAATTTCGAGATTATATATAATATACTATTTATCCATTATAAATCTTCGGAAAATCGTATCTTTTATATTCTAAATCTGTTTTCAGTGATCTTTATGTCGATGTGATCGTAGTGACGAGTAGATTAGTTTAATGAAATTTTAAATTTATTTCCTCTCTATTGGTGTACTGTTCTAATATAAACTCTTGTTTGTATGCATGATTGCCCCTGTATGCGTGTGTGTTGATATGATGGATCGAGTATAGACGGTGAGCCGTACGTGGGTGATCAAGATCAGTACTTTGACGACCTGGATCACCAGGAGTTTGCTGATCAAGGCAAGTATTAGTATGGACCATCCTTGTTGTCCTATTCACCAAATAATTAATTACATATGCATGTGTCTTCCTTGTTAACTATCGTTACTTCCTAGTTTTGTTACCCTGTTCCTTGTCACCTATGGGATTATGCATATGGTAATTGATGCTAGTGCGCTATTGGGATCATGATCATGTAAACTTGGTTAATTGAATATGCAATAAGATTAAAAGATGCCTTTTTATCAACATAGAACTAGGGGATTCGAGCATAGCCTTGTGATGCTCTAAATCCTTCACCCTTGGTAATGATCTGTCAGCAAAAGCTAGGACTTACAGTGCAACTATGAGGGCTACATGGCTCTGGTTTTAGTCAAGTATAGTCACTTCTTCTAGCTTGTTAGTGGTTACCGAAAGACGTGACGGGGCCTGACGACTCGAGTGTGGTGCGGCTTCTGTCTGAGTGTGTATAATCTGTGTGTCCTTGTGCCACGACGAAGGAGGGCCCTACATTTGCTTGTCGGGTCCCTAGCGGCCCTAACTTGTTAGACGAAGTACTTTGAAAGACTTCATAGTGAAACCCTGCTCGCTCACCTTGCTAGTGTTATGGGAGTAATTAACCCGAGCAACTGGGAATCACGGCTCATAGTGAAAGTGCACAACCACTGCAGAGTGTAAAACTGGTATACTAGCCGCGCTCACGGTCCCGAGTGGCCCGGAAAACTCACGGAGTAGTTATCTTTTTGGGGTGATGTTTACTTGTTGCTAATCTACTTATTGCTACTCATTAGTTATGTTTACTGATGATCATGAGAATGGGCTTATTCACTTGTTACTATCCAACTGCATAAAAGGTGATTAATTAAAAGCAACCTGCTGTCAAACCCGTGTCAACCTTTTAAGCCTCATGAACCCATGCTAGTCTTGTTGAGTACGACATGTACTTACGCTTGTTCATTTTTCATTACTTGGATAAAAATCCCGGATGGGTAACAGATGGTGATAATGATGAGGACTACCCAGAGGACTACTAGACTTGTACTTCACCAGTCGACGTCCCTGTGCTATGGAGCTACCGTGAGAGTTATCTTTATTTTCCGCTGTGTAATGACTTTGATATTATTCGCTATGTATTATACATTGGTTATGAAACATTTATTGCAATTTGTTGGCTTATGTGTGTGACTGATCTGTGGGCACACATAAGTTTATGCATCCCATTTTATCCTTAAAATCAGGTGTGACAAATTGGTATCAAAGCCGTGTTGACTGTAGGACGCAAGCCTAGTTAGCACTGGACAGACCTTAGCTTTGTTTATCTCTTTTACTTGTTGTTTAATTTGCTACAAAGTTTTTTCTTATATCCTACCCATCTCTATTGCAAAATTTTGATCTAATCTTAGCTCAAATCTTGTAGATGGCCAACCTCAAGCGCACTGCTCGCAAGCGTGTCATGCCAGCTAGGAGGTACCTGCAGCACTTCAAGTCTGGCAGGCGTGTTCCCCAGCACCTAGTGGAGATGCTAAGGAACCAGCAGGAGGAGCCCAAAGAAGCCGTGCCCGTGGAGGAGCCCCAGGAAGCTGTGCCTATGGAGGAGCCCATTGAGGAGCCTTTGGAGGACGACCTCGACGACGTACTCTTGGAGGATCCCCTGGGAGACGACCAAGAAGACGAACTTGAAGAAGCGGAGTAGCCAGGTGGCCAGGATGGTGCTGGCGATCCTGATGGTGGAGATGACCGCGACGACGACGACTCCGACTCCGACTCCGACGATCCCGACGATAACAACGATGATGGTGGTCAAGGTGGAGACAACTGGGTGGGAGAGATCCTCTATGATCCTCATGGTGATGACTACTACCACCCATTGCTCCTTGACTTGGTGCGCCGCTTCTACCCCAATGCTTCGGTGTTGTACAAGACGGAGCAGAGACGAAGGTGTACATCAAGGAGGGGACCCGAGCGAAGAACATCCACCATGCTATCTCCGTTCGACTCCCCCTCGCCGCCTCCACCAAAGATGCAGCACGACAGGATCTCATGGTCCACCGCCACGAGAATTGGGACTTCATCAAGTGGGAGACACACCGCTATCTTCCACGTCGTCAGAGTGGCCAGGCCAACTGCAACTCTAGACTCCGGGCTGCCTTGGAGTGTTTGTCCCAGACCAACACTTTTTTGGACCAGACACTGGATGAGCTGAACGCCAGGATGGAAGCTAACTACAGGCTCAGCCGGACACTTGACGAGTTGCGTAGACAACTCGGAGTTGGACCCCCTCCACTCTCAGCAAGGTGCCTAGCTAAGTTGCCAACCAGGAACCGAGGTGACCATGGAGGTGCTCACACCCGCAGCAACTTAGACCCTTAGATGAGTTACCCTAGTTGTAATAAAAGACGCTAGTAGCGCAGGTCGAGTCAAGTTCGTGTCTTGTGAACTTTTGTGCTTAATTGCTTTTGATTATGAACAATAGTTGATTTGGAGTTTGTAATGAGTGCTGAGATTGTGGGCATGTCCGCAAATTTTATTTTTGTAGGTTTGAATTAATGCATAATAGTTTGAGTTGGTTATCTTAGTTTCCAGCCATGCTGTTTTTCAGACCTCTCTATCTTAGTTATTTTGCCTATTTAATTATATAAGACCAAAAATCGCGAAATGTTTTCGAGAAAAACTAGACTTCTGTAGTTTTCCCTAGCCGCAAGAATCATCTCAATATCAGTTATGGTTTGGGAGAAACAATTGTCACAAGTTGAAGTTTCTGTGCTGTCTGTTAATCTGGAATAGTTTCGAATCAAATCTGTTTTTGATAAACTTAACGACAGAATCTGAAAAGATGGTATGAATAAAAGTTGTAGAGTTTTTCTCATGCTTTCCAACCGTATATAATATGTCTCCGTTTAACTTCGGGAACTCCAGATATGACTATTTTTCTGCTCTACTGATGTTGGATCAGGCCCAGAAATTTTTGTTCTATACTTTCAAGTGATATAGTATTGGAAAAAAATTCTAAAATCTCACTCAAATGATTTGAACAGCAGATGGCCAACACCAGGAGGAACGCGAGGAGTGGTGGTGCACCTGAATACAACATTGACCCACCACCTCCGCCACAGCCTTCCATGGAGCAGCTGATGATGATGCAAACTCAGCTCATGCAGCAGATGGCTCAGAACATTCAGCTGCTGTAACAGAATAACGGCAATGGGAATCCGCCTCCACCACCCCGTGATAAGAGGAGCGAGTTATTGAAGGGACGCCCGCCCACCTTCGACCACTCCAGTGATCCTCTCCAAGCTGATTATTGGCTGCGTGCAATAGAAAGGCAGCTGGACATCGCCCAATGCAATGACATCGAGAAGGTTCTCTATGCATCTAGGCAGTTGCAGGGAGCTGCTCTAGATTGGTGGGAGTCCTTCCACTTTGTACGTGCCGACCCCATCTCTTGGCAGCAGTTCCGTGATGGGTTCTGCAATCATCATGTGCCTACGGGTCTAGTGAAGCTGAAGAAGAAGGAGTTTCTTTCTCTGAAGCAAGGAGGCATGCTAGTTGCTGAGTACCGTGACAAGTTCATCCAATTGTCACGGTATGCGCCAAAAGAGGTTGAAGAGGATGCCAAGAAGCAAGAGCTCTTCTTGGAGAGACTGAATGACCATCTCCAGTACTAGTTGCTCTCTCACACTTTCGCCAACTTCCAACAGTTGTTGGACAAAGCCCTGATCATCGAGAGCAAGCATCGTGAGATGGATGAGAAGAAGAAGAAGAGGAAGTTTCAAGGGTAGTCGTCTGGAAGCAACTGCCGCTTCCGCAACAATCAGCAGCAACAGCGCTTCCAAGGACAATCTAGATTCAAGAACAATTTCCAGAACCAACAGCGTTCACAGAACCAGCAGCGTTCCCAATACCAGCGACAAGGTGGCAACCACGCGCCACAATTGACTGCTCCCAACAACATCCCAGTGAAGAATGGCACCCCCAACAAGTGTTTCCACTGTGGCAAAGAAGGACACTTATCCTACAATTGTCGTAAGAAGCAGAACCCCCAAGCCTCCCAGAAGCAGAACAACCAGCAGAGAGTGCCACCGCACACCGGGAGAGTGAATCATGTGTCGGCTGATACGGCACAGGAAGTGCCAGAGGTCATGATGGGTACGTTCAATATCGACTCCATCCCCGCTACAGTCCTTTTTTATTCCGGTGCTTCGCATACTTTCATTTCGCACACATTTGTTAGAAAGCATGGTATTCCCCTTAGTGTCATGAAACATCCTATTATGGTTTCTTCTCCGGGTGGGGTTATGCAAGCTACTCTTCAGTGTCTCCCGATTACTGTCTCATTAAGGGGGGTAGAATTCGAGATAACCCCTACTGTGCTGAACACTGCTGGAATTGATCTTATCCTGGGTATGGATTGGATGATGAAGAACGACATCAATATAAAGTGCAAGGAGAAGGTCGTGACTATCACTACACCAAAGGGAGATGAGGTCAGAGTTGAGGTTGTTTTGCAAGTTCAACAGAAAGCCACAGTGCATCAGCTCAGAGAAGAAGTGCAGCCGGATAACTCAGTGGTGGATGAGTTTGAAGATGTGTTTCCAGATGAGTTACCAGGTATGCCACACGATCGTGACATAGAATTTATTATTGAGTTATTACCTGGTACTGCACCTATAGCTAAACATCCATATAGAATGGGAGTTAAAGAATTAGAAGAACTTAAGAAACAAATTAAAGAGTTGTCAGAAAAAGGTTTCATTCGTCCTAGTTCTTCACCTTGGGGAGCTCCAGTTATTTTTGTTGATAAGAAGGATGGTAGTCAAAGGATGTGTGTAGATTATCGGTCACTTAATGAGGTCACCATTAAGAATAAGTATCTGTTGCCTAGAATTGATGACTTGTTTGATCAGTTGAGAGGTGCTTGTGTGTTCTCCAAGATTGATCTTCGTTCAGGCTATCACCAATTGAAGATTCGTGCCTCTGACATATCAAAGACAGCATTCACCACTAGGTATGGATTGTATGAGTATACAGTGATGTCTTTTGGATTGACCAATGCACCTGCCTACTTCATGTACCTGATGAATAAGGTGTTCATGGAATACTTAGACAAGTTTGTTGTGGTGTTCATCGATGATATTCTGATCTATTCCAAGAATGAAGAAGAGCACGCTGAGCATCTAAGGTTGGTTTTGTAGAAGCTTAGAGAACACAAGCTGTATGCCAAGCGAAGCAAGTGTGAGTTCTGGTTGAGAGAAGTTGCATTTCTAGGACATATTGTCTCCAATGGTGGAATTTCTGTAGATCCAAGCAAGGTGACAGATGTGTTGAATTGGAAGCCACCAACCGATGTGACTGGGATTCGTTGCTTTTTTGGTTTAGCTGGTTACTACCGAAGGTTCATTGAAGGATTCTCCAAGCTTGCGAAGCCAATGACTACCTTGCTAGAGAAGAATGCCAAGTTTGTGTGGTCTGAGAAGTGCCAAGCTAGTTTTGAAGAATTGAAGAAGAGATTGACAACAGCCCCAGTGTTGGTTTTGCCAGACCTGAGTAAGAAGTTCTCTATCTATTGTGATGCTTCCTGCCTAGGTCTTGGTTGTGTTCTCATGCAAGAAGGAACAGTTGTAGCATATGCATTGAGACAGTTGAGGAAGCATGAGTTGAATTATCCTACTCATGACTTGGAGCTAGCAGCTGTGGTGCACGCTCTGAAGATTTAGAGACATTATCTTATTGGTCATAAGTGTGACATCTATACATATCACAAGAGCTTGAAGTACGTCTTCACCTAGTCAGAGTTGAATTTGAGGCAATGTCGTTGGTTGTAATTGATAAAGGACTATGACTTGGAGGTGCATTATCATCCAGGCAAAGCAAATGTTGTGGCCAATGCTCTTAGTAGAAAAAGTTATGTTAATGAGATTCAGACAACAACTATGCCAGCTAAGTTGTGTGCAGAGATGGAGCATCTCAATTTGGGAATTGTGATCAATGCTATTGAGATGGAGGTTGAACCAACATTGGAGCAAGAGATACGCAAGGCTCAGTTGGAAGATGAGAAGCTTAAGGAGATAGCAGCGAATATTGTGGTTGGAAAATCACCGGGATTCAGGCTAGATGAGAATGGAACCTTATGGTTTGGAAAGAGACTCTGTGTACCTGAAGTGAAATCCATCCGTGATGCTATACTACATGAAGCTCATGAGTCAGCATACCCTATACACCTAGGAAGTACCAAGATGTATTTGGACTTGAAGAAAAAATTTGGTGGGTTGGACTAAAGCGTGATGTAGCAGAATATGTGGCTATATGTGATACCTGTTAGAGAGTTAAAGCTGAACACCAGAGTCCTACAAGATTGCTACAACCACTGAAGATACCTGAGTGGAAGTGGGAAGAAGTCGGTATGGACTTCATAGTTGGGTTGCCACGTACTCAGAGAGGTTATGACTCGATCTGGGTAATCGTAGATCGATTGACCAAGGTTGCTCATTTCCTCCCCGTCAAGACCACCTATACCAGAGCAAGACTTGCAGAGTTGTATATGGAAAGGATTGTGTGTCTACATGGAGTTCCAAAGAAGATAGTGTCTGATAGGGGTATGCAGTACACTTCACAGTTCTGGCAACAAGCGCATAGACCATTGGGAACAAGGTTGAATTTTAGCTCTGCTTATCACCCTCAGACTGACGGTCAAACTGAACGGATTAATCAGATTTTGGAAGATATGTTGAGAGCATGTGCTTTGCAGTATGGAACGAGTTGGGATAAGAGTCTACCATATGCAGAGTTCTCTTACAATAACAGTTACCAGAAGAGTCTCAAGATGGCACCTTTCGAAGCATTGTATGGACGCAAGTGCAGAACACCCTTGTTTTGGAATCAAACAGGAGAAAGTCAAGTGTTTGGACCGGATGTGTTAAGAGACACAGAAGAGCAAGTCCAGACGATAAGAGAGAACTTGAGAATAGCACAATCTAGACAGAAGAGCTATGCGGATACACGGAGAAGAGAACTAGCTTTTAATGTGGGAGACTATGTGTATCTTAAAGTGTCCCCGATGAGAAGTGTAAAAAGGTTCAACAGTAAGGGAAAGTTGGCACCAAGGTATATTGGCCCTTTCAAGATCTTAGAGAGACGTGGAGAAGTGGCTTATCAGCTAGAACTTCCGGAAAGTTTGGCAGGTGTGCAGGATGTGTTCCATGTATCTCAGCTAAGAAAGTGTTTGAGAGTACCAGAGGAGCAGGTGCCTGTTGAGGAAATAGAGTTCAAGGAGAATCTCACTTATGAGGAACATCCAGTGAAGATTTTGGAAACCGCAGAAAGAGTTACAAGAAGTCGAGTTATAAAAATGTGCAAGGTGCAGTGGCATCGGTATTCAGAAGAAGAGGCTACCTGGGAAAGAGAGGATGATCTTAGGGAAAAGTATCCAGAGCTGTTAGAGTAAGCACCAACCGAATCTCGAGGACGAGATTATTCTTAAGGGGGGGTAGAATTGTAACACCCAAAAAATTGCATCAATTTAAAATAGGGGAAAACAATTTAATTATGCTATTGCATGATCATATAATTTAGGGAAATAATAATTTTTCACAAATATAAAACCAACCTAGGGTTTAACTCATGTATGTTGCATTCATGCTGGAGCATATATTTTTCGTATTGTTTGGAGTTTACTGAAGTTTCAAGCATTTAAAACCCCATTCAAAATTTCATTTGAAAACCTAATTGAAAAATGCCTTTGAAAAATAGAGAGAAAAGAGCAGAACCCTTCCTCCTCTCTCTGGCCACTGCCGGCCCAGGTCAGCTGGCCGAGGCCTAGCTCGGTCTGCCCTGCCTTTCCCCCTCTTCACCTCTGTGAAGCCCAACAGCAGGCCGACCCAACCAGCAGCAGCCGCGCGCAGCATCTCCCCTCGCTGCCGCTGACAGCCGGGGCCCGCGCCTGATGCCACCGACATCTCGGGCCTGCGTGGCAGCCTCTCCCCTTTCTTCCCTTCCCCTTCCCCCTGGTTGAATCGAGAGCAGAGAGCACCGACGCGGCCAAGCGCGCGCGCGAGGCTTCCCTCTGCAGCTGACAGCCCTGGCCCGCGCGCGGACTCGCTGCCACATGGACCCCACCGGTCAGCATCTCCCATCCAGCCCCTTCCCTGTTCGTTGGAGCGGCATAGAGAACCGACGCGCCGAGTTCGTCATGGGGTCGGGTTCGATTCAATCTCCTATTTTCTAGCGTCCCTATCATCCGCCTCAGGAGTATTTAAGCAGCGCGGTACCCCTGCCGCCGCCACGCAACCCTAGCAGTAGAACCCGCCCTCGCCCCGCGCAAACAGAGCCGCCGCCAGAGCTCCAGTCCGCCTTCGGGAGCAATTCGACGAGTTCGTCGTCTTTTCTTTCCCGTAAGCTCTTCTAAAAGCTTCATATGGCTATAACGAAGTTTCCGAGCCACTTTTATTCGTCAATCGTGCACTGGCACGCCCTCGCCACCGTCACAGGATCTCGCCGCCCGCCTCCACCCGTGCCGAGCCGCCTCTGAGCCATCTCCACCCTCCAAACAGCCCTGCGTGTGTTCGCGCTTCATCCCTCTCTCTCTCTCGGGCCATTTAGTAAGTCCGATAGTGCACTGCAGCGCCGATTCATCGTCTCCGGCGATGCGCCGGCGATCATGATCAGGTAAACTTGGTTAATTGAATATGCAATAAGATTAAAAGATGCCTTTTTAGCAACATGGAACTAGGGGATTCGAGCGTAGTTTTGCTCTAAATCCTTCACCCATGGTAATGATCTGTCAGCAAAAGCTGGGACTTACAGTGCAATTATGAGGGCTACATGGCTCTGGTTTTAGTCAAGTATAGGCATTTCTTCTAGCTTGTTAGCGGTTACCGAAAGGCGTGACGGGGCCTGACGACTTGGGTGTGGTGCGGCTTCTGTCCGAGTGTGTATGATCTGCGTGGCCTTGTGCCACGACGAAGGAGGGCCCTACATTTGCTTGCCGGGTCCCTAGTAGCCCTAACTTGTTAGACGAAGTACTTTGAAAGACTTCATAGTGAAACCCTGCTCGCTCACCTTGGTAGTGTTATGGGAGTAATTAACCCGAGCAACTGGGAATCACGGCTCATAGTGAAAGTGCACAACCTCTGCATAGTGTAAAACTCATATACTAGTCGTGCTCACGGTCACGAGTGGCCCGGAAAACTCACGGAGTAGTTATCTTTTTGGGGTGATGTTTACTTGTTGCTAATCTACTTATTGCTACTCATTAATTATGTTTACTGATGATCATGAGAATGGGCTTATTCACTTGTTACTATCCAACTGCATAAAAGGTGATTAATTAAAAGCAACCTGCTGTCAAACCCGTGTCGACCTTTTGAGCCTCATGAACCCATGCTAGTCTTGTTGAGTACGACATGTACTTACGCTTGTTCATTTTTCATTACTTGAATAAAAATCCCAGATGGGAAACAGATGGTGATAATGATGAGGACTACCCAGAGGACTACTAGACTTGTGCCTCACCAGTCGACATCCCTGTGCAATGGAGCTACCACGAGAGTTATCTTTATTTTCCGCTGTGTAATGACTTTGATATTATTCGCTATGTATTAAACATTGGTTATGATGCTTTTATTGCAATTTGTTGGCTTATGTGTGACTGATCTTTGGGCACACATAAGTTTATGCATCCCATTTTATCCTTAAAATCGGGTGTGCCATACGAGATTTGGAAAACTTATGATAAACAAAAGCATCTACAACCTCTACTGCAAAGATTTTGGATACAAGAAGAGTGAAGGGGCTGTAGATCTCTTGTTGGATAGTGGTAGAAAGAAAGATTGAGTCACAAAATTTCTCAAATGAGCAAGGACTTGATGAGAGGATCAAAGGATAACTTCCATGCTTATTGATGAAATTCTCCATCTCAAGGAGTGGGCGAGCGATTTTCTTCTCATGACATTCCAAATCCTCCTCAAGACTTGGATATGTCAAGGTTGTTTGTGCAATCATCTTAAGTTCACCCTTTGGATCAAGAACAGGATTGGATTCTACCCTTGTGCTAAGAGGTTGGGAAGACCAAACAAGTAGATATTCTTTGCCTATTCTATGACCAAGCTTCTCATTTCCCAAAGCATTGTCCAAGATTCGCATGATTGGCCTTCCAATGAATGTAAGATGAAAGGAAAGCCCAGGAAGGTCAAAGATGTGAAAATCTAGGGAGATTTTTAGATCATCAATCACTACAGGACATCTTGAAGAACTCCTAAACAATCAAGGACTTGACCATTAGGGAGACTAAGACACTTTTGGGATTGGAGTAGGTGATTCTTTGATGAACTTTGAACATGAAAATGAGGAATGATATTGATGCCGAGGCTAGGATCATAGCAAATTTTACTATAAATGCCCATTACTTGATAAGATATCCTTCTTACATGAGTGGGCATTTTAGCAACCTTCATTGATACTTCGGCCTCATCTAACCATTATTTACTTACAATGGTAGATAGATTCATTAACCATTATTGTTGGTCAGATTTATGGGCCTGATGACTCTAATGCCTCGGGTGTCATAATGATTCTCTGGAGTCAATGATTGGATCATCATAAGACTTTGAAGGAAGGGCACAATTGTGATCATCGGGATCAAGGATGAGTATAGAAATGGGTTCAAAGGACATGGAGGATGTGGGCATAGGAGAGGAGAGGATAGATTTTTCTTCTAAGCATTTTGGCTCTCCTTCTATGGGCACAGTTAGCATTCATTTTGGAGGTTCATCCAAGATCCTAGATATTTCTCTACGTGCCACATGGGAATTCGAGGCTTTAGATGATGCTAATTTGGGAGATTTTTGAAGAGATCCTTTCTTGAGAGGTTTAGAAAGTCTCTTTTGGATAGGATAATTTAAGGCACTCCAAAACCAGCAAGATCAGATAGGAGATTAGCCTCATAATCAAAGGAGCGATTTATATGACAAATTTCTTCCCCCTTCGATATTTGTGGTATTTGTGGTTCAGGGTCAATGGTGGAATCTTTGGATGGGACTGATTTTGATTCGGCCATCGGGATTTCTTTTTGCTCGGGGATTAATTCCTTTTCTTCCTCAGGAGGTTCACCATACATGTGAGCATAGGAAGTGTTTTCAAGAATTTTAGCAAGAAGTTTCTTCCCTTCACCCATGGTACAATGAAGGAATCCTCCTCCAAAAGATATATTAAGGAATTGTGCGGAATCTTTGCTAAGACCGAGGTAAAAATGTTGTAATAATGTTGGCTCGGTTATAGCAAGATCATGACCAAGGGATACTAGATCTATGAAACAGGCCCATGCCACACCTAGAGTCTCCTTCTCGTCTTGCTTGAAGGCTAGGATCTCTATTCGAAGATGAACAACACTGAGAGATAGGGAAGAAAGCTAAGCAGAATTTGTATTGAAGGCTTTCCCACTCTCCATGTGCACTCTCTACGTGCCGAGCATACCAATGTTTAGCTACCCCCGTCAAAGAGAACGGGAATAGCTTCCATTTCAAGGTCTTTTGTGTCATGCCCTGAATGTGAAGGCATGAACACAATTGCTCACAATCACGTAAGTGAGTGTAGGGTTTTCATCTTCTTCCCTAGCAAAAGATTGTTCCTGAACCTTAGCTATGAAACTAGGGCGATGCTCATAGCTAGGAGAAAGAATGGGTGGTGATGATGGTGGTGGCTCCAAACAAGCGCCCTTTGGAGCAGCAAGATGGGAGATGGATGATTGGTTCATGGTGTGGAAAGGATAAGAATAAAAGGAAGAGAAGAGAAGAATAACTCGGATGACTCGATTCTAGTTAAGACAGCTATTGTTCCTCGGGAACGGCGCCAGAAAGCTTGTTGACACCAAAAGTGGCAAACGGATATACTGCAAGCGTACGGTAGTCAATGTAGCCTTCACTGGAAGTATTCCAGGTATCGTATTTTCCACAGGGAACGTGAAGTGTTCTAACTAGGTTCAAGACCGTCCAGTGATGAGACAAAGGATCTATGATAACTAGGTAGAGAGGTTCTTATGTAGTAAAGATATCTGGTCTTGGTGTTCTAAGTATAAAGAGGTTTACCACCTCCTCCCTTTACAAGAGGCGACTAGGCGAAAACAATAGGAGATATAACTCCTACCCGAGGCGGCTGTGCAGTTGTATTGATGCCCTGCCGTTTTAATAACTTGTCTTACACACGTGGTGGGATACTAAGACCAGACAAGACTGTCACCACTTGCTGGCACCCACAAACAATCCGTGCGACAAGCAGCCTACACTGCTAAGATGTAGCCTAGACACCACGTCTACACTACACTTACTACTCTAACCTTCATGAGAGACTAGAGCACATCACTAAGTAAAGCAATGTACAGGTAAGCAAGTATATACTTATAGTACCAAGACTAGAATATCAAATACTTAGAAGAACTCAGATGTAAAACTTACTTGAAGATTCGCATCCGCTGAGGTACACCATGGAGAAGATTCCCGACAAGCTCGGGGCTTTCTCCTGAAGACTTCCCTCACTCTCTCCCAACTAACACAGCACTATAGCAGAGCTAAAGCTACTACATAGTGGTTTCTCCTATGAATCATGCTCTAAAGTGAAGGCCTATGGGGGGTATTTATAGGGGAAGGTGGAGTAGAGGCTACTCCACTGCCATGTCATCAATTTGCGTGACCTCCATCATGCACCGTTGGATCAAACCGTCATATAACCGCCTTAGGATCAAGGGTGGAGCTTTTCCATCACGTGTTCAACATGAGGAAGGCGGTGGAGGTTCAACCGACCAGGCTGGGCCCAAGGAGGGGGTCGGCCGACCCCCTATGGCAGGTGGGCCCAGCCAGGGTCTTCTAGAAGGTTTTCCCACCTCGCTAGAGTGCAGCTGAGCTTCGGGGCCCATAAAGGTGGGGCCGGCCGACCCATCTTTGGTGGAATCAAAGGTCCATCTTCTGTAGGTGGCTTCTTCATGCAATTCTAAGCACAATGGTGGTGCTGGCTTGCCTAAGGTGGGGATCGGCCGATCCCATCAATGTGCCCATCTTTTGCACATTATCTCCAAAAGCTATGATATTAATGATTATGAAGTTGGTTTGTCATTTGGCCATACTTGGTTGGTTGCCCAACCTTCATATTGAGCTTCCGGACACTGAAAAATACCTGTTCTGAGTGCTTGCAACCAAATAAGAGAAGTACATGTGGAACCAAGTTATTTGTACCTAAGTCACTATGTGTTTGGTGGTTTCCTTCCAGAAAAAATGTCTTGTTGACGGTTTTGATGGGGTAAAAACATGGTATAACTACCGTCAACAGTCATCTGGTGTCCTGCAGGTTGGGCTGCCAGGAGATTTGCATACCAAGCACTTGCAGCACGCCGGAGTTGCTAAGCTACAAACAAGGGCTTCTGATACTCTGTGCAGTGAATCAGACCAAACTTTTTCTCCATGGTATGGAGCCAATCATCGGCCTCTAGGGGTTCATCGGCCTTGGTGAACACAGGCGGACGGGTGTCAGTAAAGTCCACATACGTGGTCTCAAATTCATTGTGGCAGCCACGGTTCCCACCACGGTTGTCCCGGTTTTGTGCAAGCAGTGCGGCGGCGTTGGCCAAGGCTGCGATGGCATCAGCCAAGGTAGGCGGAATCGGCGGGGCGTCCGGAATAGCCCCATCCTCAGAGGTCCCAGCACCAGACGAACGAGTGTTGACAGGTATCTGTTTAATAACGAACCGAACTTAGGACTTGCATTACTTAAACGAAACATAGTGGCAGTACACTTAAACATTACAACACTTAAAGAACACTCCTAACACCTAGATAAAGTTCCCAAACCTGACTAAGGTTCATTGGCAAGTGTTGACACTTCTTAGCGCAACCACCAGAAATAGGGTGTTAGGCTATCTCTGATAACGGCGCCAGAAGTGCCTGAGGGTATTTCTTATGTCTATTGGATAATTCTGCAAGCACACAGAATATACCGCTGTAGCACGTCACCCAGGAGTATTTCAAGGTATCGTTATTTATTTTTATCCCAAGGGAAATCGGTTGCTAGGAATAATTAATAAAAAGAGAGAGATCCTTAAGTCTATAGCAACTTAGTATCAACTAGTGATAGGGGGGTAAATCGATATATAGAGGAAAGGGTAATGACACCAAAACACAACAAGGTTTTAGGATAACTAAAGATAACTAGTAGAGTATAGCTAGGTGGGAGGACAATGAGTGAGTATAAGACTCCTATGACACTTACTTTACTCTTGTGAACTATCTTATCAAATGGATGAATTATACTAAGACAGCTACCTTACTTCTGGTGTGTAGGGGATAGGCGAGACAGTAGGGGATATAACCTCTACCCGAAGCGGCTATTCTCTTATGGGAGCCTACATTTTAAGAACTTGCCTAAAACACGTGGAGGGATACTAAGACTAGACAGGGCTGTCACCACCTGCTAGCATCCACAAACAATCCGTGCGACAAGCGGCATTCAAAGGCAAGATCTAGTCTAAGCACCACGCTTACACTAAGCCTTACTACTCCAGTTGCGTACCAACAACTAAAGCACCCTATGACAGGCGATGAACTACACATGTGAGTTGGTAACAGGATCACTATCCAATATAACTCAACTATAAGTTAAGACAAAACACAACAATACTATAAAGAATAGTAATGCACTAAGTAGAGACTTAGTAAAGTAAAGTAAAGATAATATATTGATAAAGGTAATGTCTTACAGAAGGAAAGGTACAAGAGCTATACCAGACTCTCTAGCAGACGACTTCGGAGACTCCAAGCGTAGCTCGACTCGACTCTAACTCCCATACTAGACTAATACAACTACTAAAGAGTAGAACACTTTAACTCTTGTGTTTCTTGTGTATCTTGGGTGTCTTGAAGAGTGTGATGGCAGCCTCTATTTATAGAAGAGAGAGGGGAGGTGCCACATCAGCGATCCGTGTGCTCCATGCCTCTACACCCTTGGATGAACCGCCTCAAGATGGACGACAGAGGGGATTCCATCATGTGGGATACATGCAGGAAAGCAGTGGAGGCCAACCGACCTGGCTGGGCACCAAGGGGGTTCGGCCAACCCCCCTATGGCAGGTAGGCCCAGCCAGGGTCTTCTAGAAGGAGTCCCCACCTATCATGGAGTGCAGCAGTGGCCTGGTCCCACCTTGGGTGGTTCGGCCGAACCACCTTTGGTGAGTTGGGCCCACCACTGTGGTCCCCATCTGTCATTGATTGTCCCCGTGTGTTGGTTCCACCTTGGTTGCATGTTTGTCACGTTGAATCCTTGTGCTTTGTTTCTCCACCGTTGAATATAAACACATGTTGATCTGATGGATGAAATGAGCTGGGTGGAGGGTCACATGGATCATGCCACGTCACCAGAGCCAGGTGGGCCCCATGTAGGGTTCGACCGACCCACACATGGGCCCACCCTGGGCTCTCCTCTCTTCTAAGTGATATTGTGCATCATTTCTTGATGTTTCTTGTCCTGTTGGATCTTTGCTGCATTCACAAACTTAAGAGTACAAGTGAAACTCGTTATTGATAAAATATGTTCACGATATGTTTATTCTCCCTTGAATCCGAGACCTGTTGATGGTGTTTGAATGTGGAATTTTAGGGTATATCCACCGTCAGCAAGATCCTCCAAGCTTAACCTTTGCTCGTCCCGAGCAAATAATTAAAATTAGCCTCGGTGTATCAGGAGTTGCTACAATGTTCATGTTTCAATAATATCATGTGCACAACAGAATACTTCTCTTTTGAATAGAAAAAATTGGCTATAAAAATTCACCCATTTTACCTTAGTCCTTCATGAGGCTAATGACCTTTCCTTTGCCTTAGGTGGTTGAGAGACAGAACAGTTTAACTTGAGCACTACTTTTCTCATTCTTTGCAAGTTTCATACTGGAGGTTTTAGCAATGTTTTGCAAAAGACAACTTATTGTTCCTCATATGGTTCTCTCATGTCGCTCAAATGGTGTATAATTCCTTGCCAAGGCACAAAGTAAATGTTGCCTTCTCTTTATCTTCCTACTTCTAAAAATGGCTTATGTGGAGCTTAAGGTAGGAATGAAAGAGTATAGCATACTTACTTTGCATATGTTGTAGAGTCAAAGCATGGATCCAAAGAGAGAAGTGTCATGCCCTTAGATCAAGATGTGAAAGTGTGTGGAAAGTATGAACTATAATGCTCCTCTATTTGAAATTGTAACTCTCTCTAATAAATTTTTAGAGACACGGCTATCAATTTTCCTTTCTTTATTCATGAGCCTAGACTTGCACAAATATTTTTTTTCTTTTCTATGGACTTTCTTGTGCCCATTTCTCTTTTCATTTTGCATAGCCTTTTGTCTCTTCTACCAAATTAAATGAGAGAGATATTTTATATCTTTAACACATGGAGCATTTATTTGGTGGAAATGAAAGGCATGTGGTTGCGTACTTCCAGTGTAGAAGTAGCATATTTATGTGGTGTGCACGTGATCTTGATCTTGGGAGCATGATAAGTCTCTCAATAAGGGTCAACAAGACTTGACAACACTCAATACAAAGCAAATAGCTTATGTGGAAGGTTTTAGACATGTGTAGCATATATGGCTATGGTAGGAATTTATCACCATTGAGGAACAATAAGGTTTTGATTGATTAAGAAATAAATCTCCAGTAATCATGCATGCTTAGAACAATATTATAGCAGCTCTTGTTTCACTATATCATATCTCACAACAACTTAGACTTAGTTCTAGCACTTAGCATCCATAAAGTTTTCAGGTTCATGATGATTTAAATGGGCCAAGTAGTCCATACTCAAAGAAATACAAGTTGTAAACTTGGCATTAAAGAAACATTAACAGAGCAACTATTCATCATTTCCATGAGGAAGACAAACATTCATGAGACATATGGAAATAAGGGAAATATTTTTGGTATTTTTATCTTATGCATTTTTTATATGCAATAAATTAAAATAATGTAAATAGCTAGGATAGAATACTTACCTTGGAGGGGGAGAGGATGTCCCCAAGCTTGTCCTTTTGCTCATTGTGGTGGCGGGTAGTATTGGAACCATCCCACCCTAGCGTTGCGCTTCTTCGTCTTGGATAGCTTGCAAGAGTTGGGCATTTTGTTGTGCCATACTCAGAGTTGCATCTTGCTCAACTTGCATTACACCCATGTCATTGATGAGTTGGTCCATTTCTGACCCTTGGCTTCGACGACCCCTCGCCCGTGCGGACGGACGGGGAGTGCGCACTCTTGGAGTGTGCTGTTGAGGCCGTTCTGTGGACCTTGAAATATCCATGGAACTTGCCTCATCGCCTTCTTCTTCATATCTCCCTGCCGCTCGTGATGTGCCGCCTTGCTCAAATTGAGTGGCTTGTAACATGCTCCTTGTCACCCTTCTTGATCTTGCAATATTTTGGCTTCTTGCCTCTCGGTCCCAATTTATGGTTAGTGTGCGTAGTGCATACAACCGACGCCTCTCACATGGAAGAGAGATTTCGGTTGTATGGCTAGGAAAATCATTTTTAGATTACCATTTTGATCTCTTTTTAGGACTTGAGCACTTATGAAGAAATCTTCAGTTACAATATCTCTAGGAGAAGCAATGTATTCGAAGTAATGTTTTCAATCTAGCAAGTCCATTGTTTCCGCAATGCGAGTGAAAAAAGAAGTAAAGAATATGGGCTCGCTTCTATGGAAAATACCAAGCCAAAAGTGGACTAACATCTTAGCAGGTGAAACTTTTATTTTCTTTGTCATGGCATAGAGCAGTCATAGTTTATCATTGTAAAGAACTTGCACATTGGAGCCAGAAAGAAAAGTTATGGCCATCCAATAACGGATCAAGCGCAAAGTAGAATTATGGATTTCATTAGTTTTAGGATCAGAGCAATCGTTGGATCCAGTTATAGCTTTCCAGAATTCAGCTTTATCAAATCTTCTTGTTGCATTAATAAGGTCTAGATGACAGTCATTATCAAAACCAAGTGCCATGCTAAAAACTCCCCAAGTTAAATTATACTCTTGGTTGAACATGCGAAAGTAGACATTATTTTCAGTGGCTTGTAAAGAGCATAGAAATTCAATGGTGAGTTTTTCTATTCCAAGTTCTTGCACTTCCCAAAAACTTCCCCACCCAATTGTATTGAAAACAGTATTAAATTCTGTGGTCATACCTATGCTGTCCAAAAGGACAGGGTCGATGATGCCGGTATGTTCATACCCTCGGTGTCGGATGGAGGTGTACCTTTGGTACTCTTCTTGATTTAGCATGAGGCCGCTCTCGGGATAGAACGTCCTTTTGGAAGGCACTCCAAAGCTTTGTCTTGGTGGAGCTTCTCTTCCTTCATCTTCATCATGGCGGGGTCGTCGGGAGGAACTCCCTACGACACTCTTGGCCTTCTTGAGTGCGGAGGAGAACTTCATCCTGCAGCAATGAGATCACACAAGAACACACTACAACAACAGGGATTAGCGTTCGTGTTAGCCTTAGCTATCCCACTGTTAGTAGTCCTTGCGGGGTATGGTTACCTCCACAAACAAGATATTGAGAGCAAAGATGAGAGTGAGACAAGCTTCTACTACTACAATATTTTCGGGTTTTTGGTTTGAGTGGCTAAACTACAACTAAACTTGAGAAAGAACTTACTCAAATGGAGAGAAAAAGGGAGATTGTGTGCTCAAAAGAATTCAGCTGGTTTGGGTGTGGAATTGAGCACACAATGCAAGGGTATTTATAGGGGGAGAAGGGTTGGTGGCCAGGCCACCATGGCCAGTTCGGCCGACCTCCCTAGGCCTATTCAGGGCTGGTCTCTCCTTTGGACAGGGAATCTATTTGAATTCAAACTCAACCTTGCTGATGTAACACCCTAGTGTTAGTTACTATTTTCACACTTGCATTTGCATGTCATCAAGCATAGATCATGTCATTTCATGCATTATTATCATTGCATTTTATTTGATTCCCTTTTATTGCTATATGTTTGTTTATATGTCCATATTATGCAAAATGTGTTGACATGCAAATGTGATGCTTGTTTACGGTTCTAAATGCTTTATACATGTTTAGGATAACATTTGGAACAATGTTCATGTTGGTGAAATCCCCAAAATACCCCTCTAGCTCATAGTTGACTAGAGAGCCCCTTAAAAGCTATTCTATTTGACCAAACAAGAAGGGCATTTTAGAGATTCTGCATGTCAGTGCACCCTTAATCAAAGTTGTGTAGAATTTTATAAGCAACAAACTTTATTTTTGGGTCAACTCATGAAAATGAGTGGAAGAAGGTCAAAAAGTTGAATTAGTGCAGATTTGGAGCTATTTTGGAAGTTTTCAAATTTTCCTAAGTCTAAACCGGTTTTCAGTTTCGGTGTACCCCTGTTCATCGACTTGTATCTCTCAATCCAGGCCGAACTAGAGTAAAGTGCCTTAATATGAAATGATCTACTCGTATAGCTCTTCAACCCATATTAGTGCAGTTTTCGCTGAAACGCTCTGGATTGCGAGTTATAGATCGATGAAAAATCGAGTTTCAGTCGGGTCCGCGGAAACTGAATCGGAGCCGATTCAGTTCGACCCTCGGGCGAATCGCGCGACCGCGTCAGGCCTCGGCCGCCAGATGGCGCCGTACGCCGTCGTTGCTGCCGCGCGGTCGGCTTACAAAGGGGAACACGCAATCCTGTCTCCCGCACGCTCGCCCTCACTCTCCCCGCTCTCTCGCCCTCTGCTCACTCGCTGCTCTCCTCTTTCCCCTCCGCCGTCGCCATTTCCGCCGTCGCCATTTCCGCCGCGCCACCGCCGCGGTGAAATCCGCCGCCACCGAGCCGTCTCCGACCGCTCCACCCTCGGCGCAGCTGCGGCTTGCTCTGCTCTTCGTTTCCGACCCGTTGCCGACCTCAGCCGACCTAAGGTACAGCTCCAGCAAGCTTTCCGCCGTCCGCCATTGCCGGAGCGCCGCCGAGCTCTCGGGTCGCCGCGACGAGGGCGATGCCGGGGTCGGCTTCCCTCTCTTTTGCTCGTCTAAGAGTCCTCGTTAGCCGTAGATCCATTCCACACCGTCGGTTAGGTCTATCTCGCCGTAGTTTCGCCGGAACCCGAGTTCGCCGTGAAACCGCTCGCCACCGTGCCGCCATGCGAGCGCGGTCAGTGAGTTTCCGTGCGCAATAGTTCGATTAGTCGCGCGCACAGGTCCGCTAGGGTTGCAGGAACACGGAACGAGGCCGAGCCGCGCGAGCAATGGCCGGAATCGGCCGGCGCAAGTTCGCCGGACCACCGCCATCCGCCATTGCCACCGTCGAGCTCGCTCCAGTGGAGTACGACCCTCGGCAGTTGGTCCATCGGGTTCGTCTCGTTGCCGCGAGTCGGTAGGTAGCCTCGGCGTCGCCAGAGACCTCGCCGTCGGCGAGCTCTCGCCGGTCAGCGCCGGCGGCTCTGTTCCGCTCTCTGACGCGTGGGGTCGGGTCGACCCCAGGGCCCGCGAGTCAGCCGTTCGGGTGCGCCTCTGGTTCACTGAGCCGGGTGCACGTAGCAGTTCTATCGGGTTTAGGTTTTTGATCTATAAAATGAATTTCCAGAAAATGTGTAAAACCTTCCAAAATTCATATCTGGAGCTAGGAATGTCCAATTGGGGTGAACCAAATTTTGTTGTGTTTGTATTTCTGAGCTCTATCAAGGAAAAATATAAAATGTACTTTTTGAATACTTTTTATGTGCAGTTATAATTAAATTGTTAATTGCTTGCAAACTTGATAAATGCATAAGTAATTGTAGAAATGTGCTAAAATGTGATTCCACTTGCATTAATCTTTTTTAGGGAAGTAGAATCTATGAAAAATATTTTTGCTGGTGTTTCACTGTTATTTATATGATGTCTAGTATAATGTGCCTTTTATGCTTTAATCTTGCAAAAATCACCATGCTTAATGTGTTAAGGTTATGGACATGAATATTTTTCCTGGGCTATGTTATGTTGGAAAGAAGCTAATAAAATTAGGAAATCTATTGTTTGATACTTTTCACTGTGTTAAGTATTTTCCATTGTTTAAAAGGCTGGTTGCTTGTTATTTTTGTGTAGACTGTTATACTTGTCCAAATGACTTGAAATTTTGTCAGTAGGCTAATCTGGATGTGTAATAGCTACTGTAATTTCTATGGATTTTTCTGGTCACAGTAAACAGTAGGTCCAGTTATAGGCTAGGGTTTATTTAATTGTTTCTAAGCAAATATCTTTTGGTTGTGGTAGGTTAGTTGATGCATGTTAATTATTAAGTGCAGGTTGTAGACCTCTCACCCAGGACGAGAAATTGTTCTATGCTTTGCTTAAGAAGGGTGAGTATGAGTTGGTTGTCTAGGAAAGAAATAAATGAGTGTGGATTGTTAAACTGATTGCATATCATGAGTTAATTCGTGCATTTCTATCTTGCATTTCATGTGCATTCTCAGTTCTCATATATGCATATCATGCATACAGGATCACCGGGAGGCGTGACGCTGTTGCAGTTCGATCCACCGGAGGAGGGAGTTCCGCCGGAGATTGAAGTGCCAGAGGTTCCCGAAGGTCAATAAGAAGAAGCTGAACTTCCGGAGTGCCCGGATCACCAACCCACTAACTTTATGAAAGGCAAGCCCCGGAGCATTCCTAAGTCTCCACCTACTCTTTTTACAAATACACTGGTCTTTATTAAATCGTATGATTGTGCACTTAAGTATAGGAGTTGATATGATACCGTTGCTGCATTTATTCCTTGTCCACTTATATTTGATCCTGAAGTTATTACTAGACAAGGGGATGGGTTCGATCTTATGCTTAGCCATGCTTAGACCGGTAGAAGTCGAGGGATTTCCTGTCCTTCGCGAGCATAGGTGGTTACTAATGATGATGGGGTTGGATTCCACATGATGGACTATATGTGCCACCATGCCACAGTGTCTAATGAGAGAATCAAGGCTAGGTAGCGGGGAGCCGCATGACATGGTTGAGGTCATGCCGTCTTCGGTGCTGCTTGCGGCCGACTAGGACTGAGGCCACCAGACATCAGTTGAGATTGAAAGACGTCGTCACATAGCTGGCCAGATAAGTCGTTCTGACCGCGAAGCCGAGTATTTCTTTCTGAGCCGGGAATTGGGCGTGATAAGGCAGACATATTCTGGAGGTAGGAAGGATGTGCGGAGACACCATCTTACCAAGGGCAGGTCAGGGACCTGATGCATCCTAGAAGTGGGTTTGTCTCTGAGAATATGGACCCCTCTAAGCCCGCGATACATATTATGTCTCAGAAAGATTTAACGGTGGCCCAAGAAGCCAGTGGCTCGGCTGACAGGGTTTGTGATTGGCATAATTGCCAGCTGGTACAATCGATTCGAATCGCCATCTCTCCTGGTTAGTGAGAAACTGAACTGATCTTCTGGTGAGGTAGAGGCTAATAACTTGAACATAATGATTATGGTGAGATGAGGTTGATATCTGTGGATATCGGAAATCATATGGTTTTATTGATTACTACAATATTCAGTGAATGCTTAGTATAGTGGCTAATCCTAGTAAATAGTTTAACTGAAATCGAAGCTTATCACAATTCAAATGAATAAGTTGAGGTTCTACTGTAGTAATGCTTTTGATGCAAAAATGATGCTACCCTTTGAGCTCCACCAAATAAGCCTTGCATATCCTTGAGAGTCTTTTTTTATTTACTCCCTGTCGGGTAAGTCTAGCTGAGTACAATTGAGTACTCAGGGTTTTATTCCCATTGTTGCAGATGGTGTAGTCTACTACGCGTATTGCAGGAATTGCTTCACCCCTGCGGGCGAAGAAGACTAGACCCGAGGGCAGGGTCATTATCTATCTTTAGTAGTTGTAAGAATGTTGTGACAGGGTCATGTGATGGTACTCGTATTTTAACTCTGTGGTGTAAAACTATGTTGACTTCCGCTACTACCCTATTTGTGTAAAAGACTATGTTGTACTCTGATGTTTAAATTCGGTTGCGAACTTATGTGTCATGTGATCGGGTATTGCTGAATGAATGATCCTTGGGGTATGAAATGTTTGAAATCCTTCGAGATTTCTGGACTACCGGGTTTATATTGGCTCAAGTGCGACTGGATTGCGGCTAAAATGCGATCGTTGTACTTGTGCTCGTATAAATTGGTCGGTTCTGTGACAGCTGACAGCTCTTTATTGATGGGTCGGCCGAACCAATTATTACTTGATCAGAGTTGCTTTTGCCTTTGGACAGGGAATCTATTTGAATTCAAACACAACTCTGCAGACAGGACCTCAATTATGGGTCGGCCGAACCCCCCTGTGACAGGTTCAGTGTTGCTTTTACCTTTGGACAGGGAATCTACCTGAATTCAAACACCACTTTCTTGAGGGGAGCCAAAACGTGGTTCGGCCGAACTTCCCCTTTCAGCTTTAAACAGTGTGTCCAAAAAAGTAGAGACTAGTGGTGGACCAAAAGTTTTGAAATTTTTAGAGATTCCCTTGTCTAGTGTTTTGTGAAGGTAAAAGATGTACGACTGTTGGCGGTTCCTTAAAGCCTATTTCTTACCGCCAATATGTTACTAAAATAAATAGTAGGTAGGGCTTTAAACTAACATTTCCACAAGTTTTGGTGTGTACTTGACTTGGAGGTGTGACATGTGGAAATGCATAAAAACCATAAAGAAAGCGCACATCCAGGAAACGTATTCAGAGAAGGCGCAATCCAAGAAAATAAGAAAGCCCACCTCAAACACTAAACTGGATCCATCCGTAACCGCGGGGGAGGTCCAGGCCCAGGGAGCAACTGACCACCTGAAGGCGGTGGGCAGAGGGCCCAGCCAAGGGACCGACCGTCCCCAGGTGCGGCCGCCCCCCTTGTGGGGCCTCCCGGGCCCAGTCTTCGGTGGCAGTGCTCTAGGCGGTTTCCCAAGGGCGGTTTCACCTCCTTCCAAACTTAGAGACGCCAAACCGCCCTACTCTAGCTATAAATAGATGGTGCTCCTTCATCATTCAACACACACCATCATTTGGAGCCATTTACCTCACCTCTCACTTGTATTCTTTAGATTAGTTTTAGTATTAGAGCAAGGCAAGAGCTAGCAAGGAAGAGTTTGTATCCTTGGGAGAAGAAGGAACACCTCGATATGAATACAATGCAGTTCTCTTCCAAGTTCAAGTTCTTATCTTATTTATATAGCAATGCATATGAACTAGAGTATAGTCTTGGTCATATTATGATCATGATATATGAACTAGCATATAGTTTATGTGTTATGTTCTTGATATGTTCATCGTTGTTCTTCACCGTTCATTGCCTTGGTATGAATAGAGGAAGAACTAGGGATGAGGTGACGGTTCGTCATGCCTTCTCGATTGCTCTTAGCCCAGCCTGTCACTCCGAAGGGTTAGGGGTCCTAGGGGGTTAGGAGTTGTTTCCAAGTACGCGAGTATGGTGCTCGGGTATACAGAGATCGGCGAATATGTCGGTATCCCACGGGCAGAGGGGTAGGTGGACAGGTGGTGACAGCCCTGTCCATCCCTAGCACTCCCCCACGTTCGGATATTGGGTAGGAGTTCGTAAAGTCTCTATCGGCTGGCAGACCAGCTGCGGGGATCTCCCTGTCATCCCAGACCTAGTCCTGATACTAGACAGGCTAGTTAGATGTTTACTAATAGTTCTTTGCATAGTTATATATGACCAATGCCTGCTCAATTAGATATATTCTTTTATTCTTTATTTCTCTTTTATCCTTGAGGTCGGCTCAGATGTGTGTCCACTATCTTTGAACTATGATTCACCCCTGCCTATGCTATGTCTACCTATGCATTCAATAAGTGATCACGTTTATGCCAAAGCTAGATGCATTCGTCCTGCCCTCCTACGGCAAATTATAAATACGACACCCCTGAATACTCACGGGTTGAAATGCTACAATGATAGTTTCATGCACTTGCGGATTTATCTATACTGAGCTATCATGATTGGCATACCTAAGTACCATTACCTAAGGACTGTAATTCTTGTGGCACCCCAAGGCATCGTGCTTCAGTTTTGCATATCGTAAGTAATGATGGTTGGGAAGGCCAATCAGGCACTTCTAACTGTTATTACCAGACTGCATTATCTTGGCCGGCGCCGTTAAGGGCTGAGAGTTACCTTTCTAAGTAATGGTGGTTAGGGATGTCAACACACATTTCTAGTATCAGTTGCTAGGGATGGGATTTTAGTCTATCTTTAGTAAGGACGCTAAGAAACGCCAAAAATGACAAAAGTGGGGACATGTTTAAAGTGATTCCCATGGACCATGGGAACACTAATGCATGCCAAAGTGTCCACTTTTTAGAATTGGATGGTAGTGGATGTTGGATTCTCCTTAGAGTAAGTGAAAGTGGTCATAACCAAATGTGGTCGGCCAAATTCAAAAGGAGATGGTGCTCAAAATTCAGGAAGTGAATCACTACACCAGGCTAACACCACCAGAGGTGGGTGGGCGCCATGATGGGGTCGGCCGACCCCACCTAGTTGGTCCCACCACCTCAAGTGTGAGCCACTACTGTTCATTCTCAAGTTTTATTCATCTAAGTATTTTTTTTGACAAAATAAATTATAGCAAAATTTAAATATGAAATGCAATGAAGAAAATGCAAAAATTGAAATGCAGGAATTAAATATGAGATAAATACAGATTTACCTTACCAGCAAGAGCTCCATGTTTTAGGTCCGTAGAGCAGGACCTCTCCGTTTCGGGTTCATTCTTCGGGTGCTTCGGTTGGTCCCGGAGATGGAGACCGTTATGATCGCACCTCTTTCTTCCGCCATTCCTTCTTGGTTGATGCTTGTGATTCAGCGGAGTCAGCCTTACTTACCAGTTCGGCCTTTTTAGCCCTTGGCAGTTGATTCTTTCAGCGGGGTACATATTGTGGCTTATTTCTCCACAGGTTCTTCCTTGCCTGTTGCATTGATTTATAACTATTGAAAGGATATTTAATTCTCTTACCTAGGAGTTGGAAGTGGACTTGGCCGGATCACACGTAGATGATGGCGTTAACGGTGTTGAGGAACGGCCTTCCCAGGATGACGGGGACTTTGTCATCAGCCCCCATGTCAAGAATGATGAAGTCAGCGGGGATGTATTCGTCTTGAACTTTGACAAGGATGTCCCTTGCCAATCCCTCGGGGAACCGGATGGATTGATCGGCCATCTGCAATTTGACAAATGTGGGGTACAAAGGTCCCCCTAGCAAATTCTCATACATTACCCTGGACATGATGTTCACTCCAGATCCAAGGTCGCAGAAGGCGTTGTTGAAGATGTGCGGCCCAATTTCGCAGGTGATGGTAGGATGACCAGGGTCACTCTTCTTGGCCATGAATGGCGGATCAAGAAGACAACCCGGGTTTTTCCTAACCGGAGGCTTACCAAACCTCGTGGAAATTAACTTGACACCCTCAATTGGTTCCTCAGGTTTCCCTGGGATCTTACCTTGTTCGAAGGATGGGACAGCTGCTGCTATTAGAGCTAATTGAGTTTCTTGTATTTTATTGAAGCTCAATTGATTTTTCATAGCAGTGTTAAAGCTATCCATTTTCTCACTAAGATTTTCAAGAATCTTATCATTAGCAATTATTTTCTTGTTTATACTATCATTGATTTTAGATTGACGTAAGACAAGATCTTTAAGAGAAGGTTAGTTACCATAAGAATTATTAAAATTATTGCTGTAACCATTACCTTGATTTCCTTGGTAGAAGGGGCGCGAGTTCCATCCTCCTTATTGCTGAGGTCGATACCCATTGTTGTTGTTGTTGTTGATGAAGCTCACTTCCTCCTTCGTCTCGGGACAGTTGTTGCCCGAGTGATCTTCCCTACCACATACCTCGCACCATGGGTCAGCTTCGATTGCTCGTGCGGTGGCAGTGGTTCGAATGGCCTCTTGTTCCTTTTTAGGAACCTTCCTCAATCTTTTTCATCAAGAGGTCCATTTTTGCTGAGAGCATGTCCACCTCATGAACGGTGTGCATACCCCTTTTCTTGGACTAGAGTCGCTCCTCATTCTATTCTTGGTTGATAACCTTCTTTTTCAATGAGGTCTTTGGCATCCTTGATATTGTGTTGTAGGAATGCTCCTCCAACGGCAGCATCAAGGTGACTGAGGGCTAATCCAGTCAGCTCATGGTAGAAACCTTGGATTAGAAGCCATTCTTCGATTCCATGATGAGGACAAGCACAAATGTACTCCTGAAGACGTTCCCATGCTTCGGGAATCGTCTTGTTAGCTTGCTGTTGGAACCTTGAGATCTTTCCACGAAGAGCGCTAGGTTTTGCCCATTGGGAAGAATTTCTTGAGAAATGCATTGGCGCACTTCTCCCAGGTGGTAGCTTCATTCTTGTTGGCATAAAACCATTGCTTCGCGTTCCCAAGCAGTGAGAATGGGAACAGGCGAAGACGAATGGCGTCAGCCGAGACATTCTTGATAGTGAAGGTACCACACACCTCCAGGAAGTGCTGGAGATGGGCGTTGGCGTCTTCATGTGGCTTCCCACAGAATGGATTGGCTTGCACCATGTTGATCAGAGTTGGTTTAAGCTCAAAGGTAGCATCCCCCAAGTTAAGCTGCGGACCGGTGGCAATGTTGTCAGCCAACGGTGAAGAGAACTCAGAGATGGTCTTTTGGGCCATAACTTCCTCGGTTGATAGTGCGGAGCCTTTTTGCTTGAATGGATTCAGGTTTGAAATGAACCTTTGAGGTGGAACTTGATGAGGATCTGCTGGACATTCAAGGTCCAATCACAAGAGCACATGCGTGACAATTAAATTTAGAGGTTAACTCGTTCCTAAGTAACTCTTTATATGATTTTGAGAATAGACTACTACCTAATCATGTCATATATCTTAGGAATATTGGAGAGGGTCATGAATAGCTTGGGAAAGGTGGTGGAGTCTAGCAAGACCATCAAGGGCGCGCAACACAAGCCGGAGGTCCAGCCCAACACGAGTTCGAGTTAGTCTCGGCCTACAGGACCAGTCTGCATTAAAACTGGTCAAAACATATGCAAACGGACTCCGTTTGCAACGAACCACATATGGTTGGAAAGCTATTTCAATAAGGAAGCTGACGGAAGTGGTTCTGCATCAAAACTCCTTTGGAATCCATAGAAATTGTCAAAACAAGTCAGCGTCCAAAATCTGTCCCGGTGCTGTGACACCGTTTTTGGTCCGTTGGGCCGTGTATCCTCGTTGAGCCCGTTAGGGGCGCGTGTCTAGGGGGTGTGACGACCCTTAGACCTTATATTCAGTAGCCGTTGCACTTGTTAGGGTTTGGGTTTTGCTTAGATTATTCTGTCAAGAACAGTTTCGCCGCCGTCGTCGGTTTGTGAGACCCCAACTCGTGAGATTAATCATTGATCTGCAATTTGGTTGCATTCTTCCGTGTTCTTGCTTGTGTTCTTCGATTCACAGGCAAGGATTAGCCTTCTTGGCGAGGTTAACCGTGCAACGCCGGTTAATAACCAGAGGAGACGTGGTGCTGCGATTGCGGGGTTTCGGATCGATGTTGTTCGGAAGCCGGATCGAACTTGTGTCGCGTGTTCCACCAAATCGAGAGTTACCAGAACCTTTCGGAAGATCGGGACCCTAGTCCACATTAAGTGATAATCAGAGCTTTAGGTGTACCATCAGGTTCACATCTATCTACCATTAGTTTCGAGTGTTTTCGCCTTCATCCCATAGTCCAGTGCCATATTTGTTTCCTTCCCTATAACCTTCCGCGCCATTGCCTTTGCATTTTTTCAGATTCACAGTTCGTCGTGTTGAGTTTGTGTCCTAGTCGAGGTCTTGTTGCTGGTTAGTTTGTTTTAGAGTCCAGTTCGTGTGATTTCCCCTATCGTTTCCATCAAACCCTAGCCGCCGTGACCAGTTTTGCCCTCATTGTCCCCGTTTTGCCCTCTAATTCAGAGTCGGTTTTTGAAACTGGTCCAGTTTTCGCATACGGAGTCGGAATTAGACGTTCTATATATCGAAATCGATCGGCACAAAATTTCAGGATTTGGTTGTCCCTAGGACTTACTGGGGTCCAAAAATTTTAAAATTGTCAAAAAATGGTCACAAGGTCCTCTTTTCGTGGTCACAATCTTTTCGGTAAATTTTACTGCATCTTCTGAAAATTCCACAGGCCACACCTTTCACTTGTTTCACCTCAAATTTTTTGTGGTTACTTCTTGTTTGCTCCTAAGTCAGAAAAAATATCAAAAAATAAAAAGAAAAAGTCAAATTTTCCAAAAAAAAACAACGATAGCCCAAAAAAATGAGAAAAAAAGATAGGAACAATATCTAGAGGAGCACATAGAGAAGACCATCTGTTACGTTTGGTGAGTGTGTACTGTGTTTACCCTTGTTCCCATTGTTCTTGCCATCTTTTACACTTGTTTCTCCATACTTGTTGTCACACACTTGGCACTTGGGACATGTTAGACCAGCAACGAGAACAAGTACTTTGGACTACAATTCAGCATTACTATCTGTTTCTGATTTGTGTGCCACATATACACATTTGTTACTTTTTATGCCTCCCAAGCTCCATAGAATCTTCTGAACAGCATAGGTTTTGCATCCTTGCAATCGCGGTCTACGTCTTCCAGGTATCCTTTGCCTTGCTGGTAAGAACTCTTGTAAGAGCTTGGTAAGGTGTCTGCCCTTGCAGATCTTGATTAAGAGGCACCACTCCACCTCGTAGTGTGATTATTAGGGATAACCTTCACGTTTGTTGCTTGTGTTTTTGGTGTCCACAATGCCAGATGATGACGAGGCACCACCCACAGATTTTTCAGAATGTGTCAGCCAAGAGCAACTACAATCAGTTTTGGGTAATGCTCAAAAGGATTTGAACGAGGCAGTCACAAAGGCTGTAACTGCTGCCCTCAGTAATCTCCATCTTGGCAGCACCATTGAAAGAATAGAAAGACGATTGTCCACGCTAACCGACAAGGTTGACGCCTTGGAAAAACAAACACCTCCCATCGAAGAAGACTATGAAGGCAGCAACCACGGTGACGAAGTATATGATGAAAACGGTAATGTTGATCAAGCAGCAACAAGGGAAAACAGACTACGTCAGAAGCTTCAAAAAAACACCACAGGTATGGGTGGCGGTCACCGCAACAACCGCCAACGAGGTAATCATTTTCATGCTTCCGATACCTTCCTTTTCGAGACATTATGATGCTGAGGGATATCTTGATTGGGAGATGACAGTAGAGCAAAAATTTAGTGCCCACCAAGTGCCTGATCAACATAGAGCTAGACAAGCCACTAGCGATTTTGAAGACTTTGCTATCATTTGGTAGACTGGTTTAATTGCAGAGAATGTAGCACCTAGTACTTGGGAAGAACTTAATGTTGCCATGCGTGATAGATTTGTACCACCATCATATCATAGAGAACTACGTAAGAAATTAATGCGCTTAGATCAGGGAGATAAATGTGTGCAGGATTACTATGGTGAGCTTCAGAAGGGTTTGATGCGATGTGGCATAGTTGAGGGACCCGAGGATTCTATTGTTCGTTTTTATTCCGGACTGAGGCGCGAAATTCAGGACATAGTTGATTATAAGGACTTTAACACCATCAACCAGTTGTTTCAGTTTGCTGTGCTTGCAGAGAAGGAGTTGGAGGGGCGTGAGTTGCAGCGCAAGAGCAAGGTTGGCACCGCCTACCAGCCGCGCACGGGGCCATCTTCAGGGCTGCCCAAAGCGTCCTCCTTTCGAGCACCTCTGCCATCCAACAAGCGGCCAACAACTTCTGGAGTTCCCGCACCTTCTTCACGACCATCCGGGTCAGGTAAAAGTTCTGTGCAGGAACCTTCGAAGAACACATCCTCCATTGCCTCAACGGGACGCACTCCTAGCGTTCAGTGCCACCGCTACCATGGATATGGACACATACAGAAGGATTGCCCAAGCCAGCGGGCTTACATTGCTACAGATGATGGTTACATCAGCACCTCTGACGTGGAAGATGATGAGGAAGCAGGGGGCGATGAGGAGCATGGAGAGGTCCTTGGTAGCGACGACACATCCGCCTACATGAGCGTTATTGTGCAGCGGGTACTCAGTGCACAAGTACAACAACCTGAGAAGCTGCAATGCCATAACTTGTTCCAAATCTTCTTTGTCACCAACAATCGGCGGGCACGTGTCATCATTGATGGAGGTAGCTGTAATAATTTGGTGAGTTCAGATTTGGTCAAGAAGCTTGGCTTAGCCACACGCCAACACCCGCATCCGTACCATATTCAATGGTTGAATGATTCCGGTAAAGCTAAGGTAACACAAACTTGCAGAGTTTCCTTTTCCATTGGTACCTATGCTGATTTTGTAGATTGTGATGTAGTACCTATGGAAGCTTGTTCACTTTTATTGGGTCGGCCTTGGGAATTTGATAATGATTCTATGCACCATGGTCGGAGTAATACATACACCTTTGTTCATAAAGGAAAGAAAATTACTTTGGTTCCAATGACACCCGCTGAAATTGTGCAAGCTGATAAAGAACGAGCTGCTAGTTTGCGTGATGCTAAATCTGAAAATCAGCAAGTTGCTAATTCTGTTTACCCACCTAAAAAGGAAAAGTCTACACCTAATTCTAAGGTCGAGGGAATTAAATTGAAGGGTGGTGTAATTCTTGCAAGAAAATGTGACCTTGCTGAAATTTCTGATAATGATATTTGCTATACCTTAGTGTGCAAACGAGCTATGTTTTCGCTTGATGATGTTGTTAGCTCGATACCTCCTGCTATCACTAACATTTTGTAGGAGTATGAGGATATTTTTCCAGCTGAGATACCCCCGGGGCTGCCACCAATGAGAGGGATAGAGCATCAAATCGATTTGATCCCGGGAGCGTCATTGCCAAACCGTGCTGCTTATTGAACCAACCTTGAGGAGACTAAGGAAATTCAGCGGCAAGTCCAAGAACTCTTGGACCGCGGATACGTACGTGAAAGTCTTAGTCCTTGTGCTGTTCCTTGTGATTTTGATTCCTAAGAAAGATGGTTCTTGGCATATGTGTGTAGATTGTAGAGCCATTAATAATATTACTATTTGATATCGTCACCCTATTCCTAGGCTTGATGACATGCTTATGAATTATGTGGCTCTGTAATTTTCACAAAAATTGACTTGCGTAGTGGCTACCATCAAATTAGAATGAAACTTGGAGATGAAAGGAAAACAGCTTTTAAAACCAAATTCGGGTTGTATGAGTGGTTAGTAATGCCTTTTGGTTTGACTAATGCACCTAGCACTTTCATGCGCTTGATGAATGAGGTTTTACGAGCTTTCATTGGACAATTTGTGGTGGTTTACTTTGATGATATCTTGATTTACAGCAAGTCTTTGGATGAACATATGGATCACTTGCGTGCTGTTTTTAATGCTTTGCGTGATGCACGCTTATTTGGTAACCTTGAGAAGTGCATCTTTTGCACGGATCGAGTCTCTTTTCTTGGCTATGTGGTGACTTCACAGGGAATTGAGGTGGATGAGACAAAAATTGAAGCCATTAGGAGCTGGCCGGTACCCTAATCTATCACACAGGTGAGGTGTTTTCTTGGTCTTGCAGGTTTCTATCGCCGCTTTGTCAAGGATTTCAGCACCTATGCAGCCCCATTACATGAGTTGACAAAGAAGGGAGCGGTGTTTCGTTGGGGTAAGTCACAAGAGGAGGCCTTTGAGACATTCAAGGGTAAGCTTACACATGCACCATTGCTGCAACTTCTAAACTTTGGTAAGACTTTTGAGTTAGAATGTGATGCTAGTGGAGTTGGCATTGGAGGTGTGTTGATGCAAGATGGTAAACCCGTAGCATACTTTAGCGAAAAATTGCATGGGCCTATTTTAAATTACTCTACGTATGATAAAGAATTGTATGCACTTGTATGTTCTTTAGAAACGTGGCGTCATTATTTGTGGCCTAAAGAATTTGTTATTCATTCGGATCATGAATCGCTGAAGTATCTTCGTTCACAAAATAATTTGAATCGTAGACATGGCAAGTGGGTTGAATTTATTGAATCTTTTCCTTATGTTATTAAACACTAGAAAGGGAAAGATAATGTGATTGCTGATGCTTTGTCTAGACGATATACTTTGCTATCCCAACTTGATTGTAAGAGTTTTTGGACTTGAGACAATAAAAGAACAATATGCGCTTGATCCTGATTTTAAAGATGTGTTGCTGAATTGTAAAGAGGGACGTACATGGAACAAGTTTGTGATCAATGATGGATTTGTGTTTAGAGCTAACCGTCTATGCATTCCAGTTGGTTCCGTTCGTCTTTTGTTGATGCAGGAAGCGCATGGAGGAGGATTGATGGGACATTTTGGAGCTAAGAAGACGGCGGATGTTTTGGCCATGCATTTCTTTTGGCCAAGGATGAGGAGAGATGTTGAGAGGCTCATAGCACGCTGCACCACATGTCAAAAAGCTAAGTCTCATTTGAATCCCCACGGTATGTATATGCCTCTTCCCATCCCTTCTATTCCTTGGGAGGATATTTCGATGGACTTTGTTTTAGGATTGCCTAGGACTAAGAGGAGAAGGGATAGTGTTTTTGTGGTGGTGGATCGATTTTCTAAAATGGCATATTTTATACCATGTCATAAAAGTGATGATGCCGTTCATATTGCTGACCTCTTTTTCCAAGAGATTGCTTCGCTTGCATGGTATGCCTTCTACTATTGTTTCAGATCGTGATGCTAAATTTTTGAGTCACTTCTGGCGCACTCTATGGAATAAGTTGGGTACAAAATTGTTGTTTTCTACTACTTGTCACCCACAAACTGATGGACAAACAGAGGTAGTGAACCGCACTTTGGGAGCCATGTTGAGAGCTATTTTGAAGAAAAATTTAAAGATGTGGGAAGAATGTTTGCCTCATGTGGAGTTTGCTTATAATCGGGCAACACATTCTACCACCAAGGTAAGTCCTTTTCAGGTAGTGTATGGATTTAATCCCCGTGCTCCAATTGATATTTTGCCTTTGCCTACTAGTGAGAGAATTCATCATGATGCTAAGGAACGTGTGGATTTTATCTTGCAAATGCATGAAACAACAAAGCATAACATTGAGAAAATGACTGAAAAATATAGAATTGCTGGTAGTAAAGGTAGACAAGAAGTTAAACTTGAACCGGGTGATTTGGTGTGGTTGCACTTGAGAAAGGATAGATTTCCAGATTTGAGAAAATCTAAGTTGATGCCTAGAGCTGATGGTCCATTTAAAATTCTAGAGAAGATTAATGATAATGCATATAAGCTCGAGTTGCCCCCCGAGTTTGGGGTTAGTCCCACCTTTAATATTTCATATTTGAAGCCATATTTGGGAGATGCATGTGAGCTGGAGTCGAGGACGACTCCAATTCAAGAGGGGGAGGATGATGAGGATCTGCTGGACATTCAAGGTCCAATCACAAGAGCACGCGCGCGACAATTAAATTTAGAGGTGAGCTCGCTCCTAAGTAACTCTTTATATGATTTTGAGAATAGACTACTACCTAATCATGTCATATGTCTTAGGAATATTGGAGAGGGTCATGAAGAGCTTGGGAAAGGTGGTGGAGTCCAGCAAGACCATCAAGGGCGCGCAACACAAGCCGGAGGTCCAGCCCAACATGAGTTCGAGTTAGTCTCGGCCTCCAGGACCAGTCTGCATTAAAACTGGTCAAAACATATGCAAACGGACTCCGTTTGCGATGAACCACATATGGTTGGAAAACTATTTCGATAAGGAAGCTGATGGAAGTGGTCCTGCATCAAAACTCCTTCAGAATCCATAGGAATCATCAAAACAAGTCAGCGTCAAGAATCTGTCCCGGTGCTGCGACACCGTTTTTGGTCCGTTGGGCCGTGTATCCTCGTTGAGCCCATTAGGGGCGCATGTACAGGGGGTGTGACAACCCTTAGACCATATATTCAGTAGCCGTTGCACTTGTTAGAGTTTAGGGTTTTGCTTAGATTATTCTGTCAAGAACAATTTCAGCCGCCATCGTCGGTTTGTGAGACCCCAACTCGTGAGATTAATCATTCATCTGCAATTTGGTTGCATTCTTCCGTGTTCTTGCTTGTGTTCTTCGATTCGCAGGCAAGGATTAACCTTCTTGGCGAGGTTAACCGTGCAACGCCGGTTAATAACCAGAGGAGACATGGTGTTGCGATTGCGGGGTTTCGGATCGTGTTGTTCGGAAGCCGGATCGACTTGTGTCGCGTGTTCCACCAAATCGAGAGTTACCAAAACCTTTCGGAAGATGGGAACCCTAGTCCACATTAGAACTTGACGGCATCTAGTTCTCCTCAACAATTGCTCAGGATCTTCAATGAAATTTGACTGGCAATTGGAAACCGTTCATGCACTGTATAGCTTCACGATAATGAGAAACACAGACAGGGGTAAGCCCCTAACACTAATCGATAACTAAATTGATAGTAGACTCCGAATTCAATTTTTATTAATATTCCTAGACTGATGCTTTCCCAGGCAATGGCGCCAGAAATGCTTGTTGACATTTCTTAGCGCAACCACCAGAGACAGGGTGTTAGGCTATCTCTGATAACGGCGCCAGAAGTGCCGTGAGGGTATTTCTTATATCTATTAGATAATTCCGTAATCGCACAGAATATACCGCTGGAGCACTTCACCCGGGAGTATTTCAAGGTATCGTTATTTATTTTTATCCCAAGGGAAAGCGGTTGCTAGGAATAATTAATAAAAAGAGAGAGATCCTTAAGTCTATAGCAACTTAGTATCAACTAGTGATAGGAGGGTAAATCGATATGTAGAGGAAAGGGTAATGACACCAAAACACAACAAGGTTTTACGATAACTAAAGATAACTAGTAGAGTATAGCTAGGTGGGAGGACAACGAGTGGGTATAAGACTCCTATGACACTTACTTTACTCTTGTGAACTATCTTATCAAATGGATGAATTATACTAAGACAGCTACCTTACTTCCAGTGTGTAGGGGATAGGCGAGACAGTAGGGGATATAACCTATACCCGAAGCGGCTATTCTCTTATGGGAGCCTACCTTTTAAGAACTTGCCTAAAACACGTGGAGGGATACTAAGACTAGACAGGGCTATCACCACCTGTTAGCACCCACAAACAATCCATGCGACAAGCGGCATTCAAAGGCAAGATCTAGTCTAAGCACCACGCTTACACTAAGCCTTACTACTCCAGTTGCATACCAACAACTAAAGCACCCTATGACAATCGATGAACTACACACGTGAGTTGGTTACAGGATCACTATCCAATATAACTCAACTATAAGTTAAGACAAAACACAACAATACTATAAAGAATAGTAATGCACTAAGTAGAGACTTAGTAAAGTAAAGTAAAGATAATATATTGATAAAGGTAAAGTCTGACAGAAGAAAAGGTACAAGAACTATACAAGACTCTCCAGCAGACGACTCCGGAGACTCCGAGCGTAGCTCGACTCGACTCTAACTCTCACACTAGACTAATACTACTACTAAAGAGTGGAACACTCTAACTCTTGTGTTGCTTGTGTATCTTGGGTGTCTTGAAGAGGGTGATGGCGGCCTCTATTTATAGGGGAGAGAGGGGAGGTGCCACGTCAGCGATCCGTGTGCTCCATACCACTCCACCCTTGGATGAACCGCCTCAATACCACCTCAAGATGGACGGCAGAGGTGATTCCATCACGTGGGATACATGCAGGAAGGCGGTGTAGGCCAACCGACCTGGCTGGGCACTAGGGGGGTTCGGCCGACCCCCCTTTGGTAGGTGGGCCCAACCAGGGTCTTCTAGAAGGAGTCCACACCTGTCATGGAGTGCAGCAGTGGCCTGGTCCCACCTTGGGTGGTTCGGCTGAACCACCTTTGGTGAGTTGGGCCCACCACTGTGGTCCCCATCTATCATTGATTGTCCCCGTGTGTTGGTTCCACCTTGGTTGCATGTTTGTCACGTTGAATCCTTGTGCTTTGTTTCTCCACCGTTAAATAGAAACACATGTTGATCTGATGGATGAAAGCTAGGTGGAGGGTCACATGGATCATGCCACGTCACCAGAGCCAGGTAGGCCCCATGTAGGGTTCGGCCGACCCACACATGGGCCCACCCTGGGCTCTCCTCTCTTCTAAGTGATGTTGTGCACCATTTCTTGATGTTTCTTGGCCTGTTGGATCTTTGCTGCATTCACAAGCTTAAGAGTACAAGTGGAACTCGTTATTCGTAAAATATGTTCATGATATGTTTATTCTCCCTTGAATCCGAGACCTGTTGACAGTGTTTGAATGTGAAATTTTAGGGTATATCCACCATCAACAGCAAGCACAGACATTACAACACAAATCCAAGCAACAGGCTGTCATTACTGGCACTACGACTAGTCTAGTCGTCATCTATCACGATCACATCCTCGTCGTCGTCATCCTCCACAACAACGTCCTCCATAGGGTCAACTGCCTCCTCAACGTCGTCCTCCTCAGTCTCCTCCTCCTTAGGACCAAGGACAACTCCCATCTTGGGATCCTCAACACGTGACTCCAGGATAGGGTTAAGCTAATCATTCAGCCTATGCACCTCCTCATGCAGAGCGTCATTGTAGTCCTCAATCTACTCCACATAGATCTCCAACTCATGGACCCTTGCCCGGGCCACATCCTCACGTGCCCAAGCCTCTTCCTTCTCGTGGGTCAAACGGTCCACCTCAAGCTACAGCTCGGCGACCATCTTCACATCCCTTGTAGTGGTCCCTACAGGCCACCTTGAAGTCCTCAGTGAGCAGCTTGATCTCCTCCTTGAGCTCCGCTTGGCTGCGGCAGGGACGGCGGCTGCCAGAAGCCTCCCCGTCGCGTGGCGCCAGCTGGTGGCACAGGAACTCCCTTAGGACCTGTCATCTTGCGTGCGGTCAGCTTGGTGCGTGCTAGCTGGAGAAGGTGAGTTTGGATTAGTAAAGATATTACAGGCTAGCAAGAATAGGTTTGATAGATCCTACCCCATATACCACTTTAAGGAGGAAGTTAATTAACATGTGAATTAACCATGATGCATGAACCGTACTTATGAATTTTTAAACCAATGCAAGGTAACTAAATGCATAATAAATTTAACATAGGGCTAGTACATAGGTTACTGTAATACCCCGGGTATTACGGCTAATTAATTATGCCATGTCATCATGTTTATTATTAAGCATCTGCATATGATTGTGCTTAGGGATTTTAGAGTGACTTATTTATGGATTTTATTGGTGTTGCAACTGAATCCCTAATTGGCAAGAAAAATTAAATCAAAAGAAAAATCTGAATTTAAGCCCTAATCGGACCCAAAACCCTAAATCAAAATCTACTTAGAATCTGGTGATAGTGCCTTAATAAAAGTTGTAGATCTTTTAAAATGGAACAACTTTTGTTTTGAGTGTTTTTGAAGTCCCTTAATAGAAATTTAAATTAAACCCTAATTACTACTTTGAAATTCAAATTTGAAATGCTAATTTGAAAACTATCAAGAATCTGACCAAACTTTTTTAATCAAAGTTGTGAAGCTCCACAAATAGAACAACTTTTATTTTTAAAGATTTTGAAGTTATTGAGAAAAATCCTAGAGAATTTAACAGGATTAGAAATGGATTTCAAATAGTGGTTTTACCCCCTTTTAAATGTTTTCAAAATTATTCAAAATCCAAACATGGTCCCAAAATCAAAGTTGTTCATAATTTGGAACACTACAACTTTTGTGTTTGCACTTTTTCTAGTTGGTGCACAAAATCTCGTGGGATTGATCAAAAACCGAAATGGGGCAAATGAATGAGCTACAGTGCCCTGCTCCTCTTCTCTGTTCGCACACAGGGCCGGCAGCCGCCCATGCCGAGCGTGCAACGCCGCCCAGTGCCGGCCGGCCGTGTGCCCCTCCCCGGCACAGCCGAGCTAGTAGGGGACCCAGTGCGGCCCTGGATCACCCCTATCTCCCCTCTCCTCAGCCATATAATGGCGGCCGATTGCTCCTCTGTCCCCCTCTCCATTCCGGCCGCCGTCGTGCTCACCTCGGGTCCCCGTCCAAATTAGCCGTTCCCACTCCACCATATCCAAATTGCTCCCACCTCTAGCCTCCCCATTTCCCCGGAACTGGTTGCCTCATCTTGCGCAGACGTTCGTGCTCCGAAGGCCCCAGAACACTGGTTGCCGTCCTCGCGGCCAGGTCGGAGTGCCACCGTAGCCGTTCCCCTTTCGACGAGTTTGTAGTGGTGAGCCTCTCCTCCCTCGGTCTTGCGTTCTGGGCTCTCTGGTTCATGGTGATGCTCATGCACGTGGTGGTTTGTCGTGTTATGCCCTAGGTCCGCCGGAACAGGGAGAGTGCCGTCGGTGAACGCCGCCGTGGGACTGCTCGGTGCCAAGCTCGTCGTTCCGCGCCGCCTCTGCTTCAACCGTCCACTGGTCTGGGACTGTGGTGAGCTCCTGGTCCTCCTCGGCTCCTTTCTTTTGACTTTATCGTACCCTAGCGGCCGGAACAGGGTAGCCGCGCCGCCGCATCCGCCATGGGCGAGTTGGAGCTCATCGGAGGCGATGAGAGTAGGGGTTAGGTAGGAGATGTAGTCCGTTAGGCTCTAGGCTCCATGTCTTGGCGCTTGGTTTCGCTTCAGGGATCGCCGGCGGCGAGGTTCCCAGGCGGGCAGACGTGTACGCGCGCGCGCGACGGGAGTAGAGAGGAGGAGCTGACAGGGGGTCCCCACCTGTCAGCGTCCCCGAGAGAGGGAGAGCAGCACGCGGCCGCGCGCTTGGGCCGCATGGGCCGGCCTGGGAGTAGCTGGGCCGTTTCAGGGTTAAATCTCTTTTCCATTTTCCCGGGGGATTTAAAAAGGCTTTTCTATTTTAATTTTTGATGAATAGTACTGCTATTTGTTATTTTCATAGGAATATTTCTGTTGGGTTAAAAATCATGAAAATAATTGTGTATGCTCTCTGGAAAATATAGTATTTTATAAAAATATTAAATATAAGATTTGGACACTTTCTATAGGAACTAAAAATCAGCATATTAATTAACAAATGCAACTTTGGGCAATTTTAATAAATTCCAGATTAATCCAAAAATCATGAAAATTTATGTGGCACTATTTTACGATAGAACCTATCTGTTGGTTAAGTTTGGACTCAATTGGAAACTGTTAGGTCACTTGTTAATTAAATATTAGGTTAATTGGATAATAGGATTGATTTAAACAAATAATCCCTGTTGGTTGGTGTGATTTTGGATTGATTGGGTTCATGGATCTTTTACCATAGTAATCCTTGACAAAAGTAACGAAATCACTTGTTAGTTGTAATAAAGCTGTGCAGCGGCTTTCTATGATCGTTAAAATGGTCAATAAAACAAAATATGAAAACACCATTTTACTTTCTGTAAAACGTGTACAACTTTACCGTGAAGGAAAGTTGTACTCAAGGTCTAAATGGTTTACTTTTGAGCATTTCATTCATTATCCTCATACCATGCTAAGCATGCATCATTACATGTGTAGTGCCCGTCATCGAGGAAGTCCAAGTCGAGGCCGCTGCCGAGGAGGTCACTCCGGAGGTCGTCCAGGGATTCGACATCTGCGGGACCGAGCCTGACTCGACGCTGTACGCAATCCAAGACAAGCCCCGGTGCATTCAACCCCGCCTTGTGTTTTATAAAATATTTATAACTTGAGTTAATTATTGCATTAGGTTATTAGGAGTTGATTGTCACCTATATTGTTGCATTACCTGCCTTGATATATATTACCCTTGAAACCTGTTTAAAATAAAAATGTTCGAAAAATGCTTAGCCCTGTTTAATCAATTTTGATTTGCATAAAAAGGCTATTTTTGACTTATGGGGATATGATATTAATGAATCATGAGAAAGGAAAGGGATATGAGTCCGTTCGGGAAATTGTGCATTTGGGTAGCAGCCCCAATGCATCGTTACCGATGGAAAGGGTTTTTCCGTTCGTTGGTTATGAATTTGGGTTAGAGTCCCAATGCTTGACCATCGGTGAAAAAGGGATCTGAAAACCGTTGGGACACTTGTACTTGGGTTAGAGTCCCAATGCAATGTCGCCGGCGGAAAAAGTATTAGGGACTGTTCGTTGGAGGCCTGCTGTGATCGAGACTTTGCAACTAGCCACATACTACGGAAAGCTCTGACTCCGGTGGCTCTACTATTTGAACTGACAACCACGCACTGGGAGTGGAGAGATGGCGAGAGCAGCGTGTACCCTCGTGGCCGGCGTGCCTTGGAGAGGAGAGGAGTACTGTGTTCTCGGGTGGCGCAGGACCGGTTTAGGTGTAGAAAAACCGTGGTAGCCGGAGTTGGTATATGCAAGCTTAAGTGCTACATATGCAGTGTGGATAGGGATCCCTAGCTGGGTACTAATCGATTCGAATCATCGTTGCTCCTCGGATATGGAGACTTGATCCTTTGACCTACAACTGAAAAGTGGTTCGGAACTAGGTGTTTTGAGAATGATTAAAGAATTTGAAAGTATGATGATATATGAGAATAAATTTGGAATTATAGATTATGATTAAATAAAATTGAGTAAAATATTGAAATAGGATAGTAATGCTTTTCTGCAAAACCTTTGACTCTTGCTCAAGCCTTACCTTGACTCCCTCTAGCCTGCATTCCTGAGTCTCATTCTTTTTTCTTAGTCGGGTAAGTCTTGCGGAGTACCCCGATACTCAGGGTTTGTTAACCACATGTTGCAGGGATACAGCAGTCGGAGGTTTGTCTCGCCCCCTACTGTGTGACAGTGGTCCAGGAGGGAAGTGAGGAGGAGTAAGGTTGAACCCATGGGCAGGGTTCTTACCAATAAATACTTAATTATGTTGTATCGTCATTCCACTGCTACTTATTTTATTTATGGTCTGTAATATTTGCACCTTAATCTTATTTGGACAAATGGTTTGTAATTTAAGTACCTTATAATCTTTCCGCGCTTTTACTCTGATGTAATTTGTCAAAAAAATGTTGTAATTCTGTAATGGCTTCGCAATGGGATCCTGTCGGAGGAAATCAGGCGCTAATGTAGCCCGGCAGGACCTTCTAGATCATTTGGGACACGGGCCCGGCTGTCAGAGGTCATTAGTGACAATGACAGGTGCCTGTGGGCCATGTGATTTAGGCAGTTCTGTTACAGTCCACTTGCTACCATAGCTATATTACGGAATAAGATAAGAATAAGAAATTTGGACCAAAATAGCAAGTAAAATTTTTATGATTCAAAACATTTTGAAGTTTTGCAAAGTAATACTATAATGATTTAGCAATGGAACGCTCTGATACCAGCTGTAACAGAACCACCTAAATCATATGGCCCAGAGGCACCTGTCATTGTTACTAATGACCTCTGACAGCCGGGCCCGGGTTCCAGATGATCTAGAAAGCTCTGCCGGGCTACATCAGTACCCGTTTCTCCGACAGGATCCCATTGCGAAGCCATTACAGAATTATAATATTTCATAATAAAATACATCAGAGTAAAGTGTGGAAAGGTTGCATAGTACTTAGATTATAAACCAGGTGTCCAAATAGAATTTAAGTGCAGTTATTACAAACCATAGATAAGTATCAGTAGCAGTGGAATAACCAAATAGATTATAACTAGATAAAGATAACATGAACCCTGCCCAAGGGTCTTGCTTCACTCATCATCACTTCCTTCCTGAACAATGGTCACACAGCAGGGGGCAAGACACACCTGCTACGATGGTTCTCCTGCAACAAGGGTTAACAAACCCTGAGTACGGGGTACTCTGTAACACCCCTGGTGTTACTGTAATTAAAACCTGCCATGTCATCATGATTGCATACAAATTATCCCGTATTTAACCCTGTTAAGATGCATCAACTAAAATAAGTGTTGAGAGACAACTGATTAGGTTTAATTTGAAGAAGTAAATTTTAAAGCTTTTAAGTGTTGAGAGATAACTGATTAGGTCAAATGAGAATCTTCCTTATAACAGATAGGAACAGAAGTGGGGGCTAGTAGCTTATCAACTCAAGCATCTGAACACCAGTCAGCTGCGCAGGATATATTGCATGTATCACCACTTGAGAAGTGTATTTAAGTGCCAGATCGAGTTATTGACTTGGTAGGAGTTGAAATGAACCAGATTTGATACACTCCAAGTATTCAGTGTGAGTCGATCGTAGACCGGAAAGGATCGTGTTACTCAAAGGACCACAACAAGGTGGTACAAAGTACAATGGAATCAGCCTTCAGAAGAAGAAGCCACCCGACAAATCAGAGAATTACTCATTTGAAAACTTTCCTAAGTTCTTTGGTACCCTTTAAAAATAATTTACCCTTTCAAGTTTTACAAAATGTAAAACCCCTACTTGCTCTATAGTTAAGTTTGAAAAATGTTTACTTGACACATTTTATTTTCCATTACTAAAATTAAGGCTTTAGCCGTATCTTAAATCTCGAGACGAGATTTATTTTAAGGGGGGAAGGATGTAACACCCCTGGTGTTACTGTAACTAAAACCTGCCATGTCATCATGATTGCATACAAATTATCCCGCATTTAACCCTGTTAAGATGCATCAACTAAAATAAGTTTTATTCTTGCATTTGACTGTGTGTAGGTGATCCATAGTGTTTTATTATGAAAATGTTGTATTGGTGTGTAATTATCTAAATCCAATTGGAAAATAAAAAGAAAATCAATTTATAAACTCTAAAACGGACTCAAAACCCTAATTCAAAAACAAAGAGAAATTAGATGTTGGGCCCTAAATAAAAATTGTACATCTTTGAGGATTGAGCAACTTCTATTTTTGGTGAATTTGAAGTTGTTAAATAAAATTTCAAATAAAACCCTATCCTATGTTTGAAAATTTAAAGTTGAAATGCAAATTCAAAAACTATCAAGAATTTGACCAAACACCTTTAATGAAACTTGTAAAGCCTTTCAAATTTGACAACTTTTGTATTTGGGGATTTGCATGTTATTGAGATAACTTTTAAATACAACTCAAATTGGTGTTTAAGGATTCAAATTCAAAATGTCATTTCAAAAATTATCAAGAATCTGACAAAACTCCTTTAATAAAAGTTGTAGGGATTGTCAAGTAGAACAACTTTTATTTTTGGATATTTTCAACTTATTGAGTGAAATCTTGAGAATTTGACTGGATTAGAATTTGATTTCAAAATCTCCATTTACCCCCTTTTAAATTATTCAAAATCCATTCAAAAGTTGAATTTAGTCCGAAAACTAAAGTTGTTCAGAATTAAATTTACCACAACTCTTATTCAGGACATTTTTCATGTTGATATACAAAATAAAAAGTAATTGTCAAAAAGAATCGGATAAGACATTGAATCGGCTACAGTGGTCAACTTCAAAAAGGGGGGACCGGCTCCTTGCTCTGCTCGCGTGCAGGCAGCCGCGCGTGCGCGCCGCACGCCGGCGCTGCCCAGGCCCGGCTAGGCCCTGTCGCCGACATGTCAAACTCGTGGGGAGGGCCCCGGCCACGTCCTGCATCCGTTATCCCTCCTTATAAAGCCCGAAGTCCACCGTTGTCCCTGTTTCCCTCCCATGGCCGCCGCCGTCGAGCTTCGGTTCGTCGACGAATTTGTCATGCACAAGCCACCTTCACGCTCTCCATGTTCCAAGACCATAGGTTAGACCTTTGCGTGTCGATTGAACCCGGTCGCGAGACCTATCATCCTCGGAGTCGCCTGCACGCTGTCATCTTCTCCGTGGCCAGCGAGGAGCGCCGCCGTGACCTCGTCACCATGACTAGCCCGCTCCGGTGAATCCCTCTTCCTTTCGCCTTTCGTTCCCACTTCCCATTAACTCATAGATCGTTATCGACCCTCTATTTTTACCTCTTCCGTCCAGGAACCGCCAGAACGGACCTTTCGCCGCTGGAGAACGCCGCCGCCGCCGCTGTCGCCATCGAGTCTAGTGCTCCGGCCCATTCTAGTCGACATCCGTGTGCGCATCTGTTGACGGTGGATAAGTCAACTTTTATTAGAACGTTAGACACCAAAGGATACATGAATACACACTAGTCTAGGGTTTTAATTGACAGTTTCCACTAGTTTTGCATGTTCTGTATTTTTCAGGGGCTATTCTAGAAAAGCATAAAAGAAGGGTTAAAGAGCATAATTATCACGAAACTTAACCGCCAAGGAAACATCATCACGAAGACCCTAGAAGAGTCTAGAACACACCCGAAGCGACCGGGGCCCGAACCCCACCAGGTGGGGCCGGCCGGCGCCAGGGTATGGCCGGCCGGTGCCCCCCTTAGGGTTTCAGCCCGCCTTCTGGAGTCTTATTTCGCCACCTTTGTGCTGTCATCTCGACCCTTGTTTCAAGTCGGTTTGATCCTACGGCACAAGTGCATCCCACCGGGCAATAAATAGAGGGGCAGACCCCCATGGAGGCATCAATCAATCCATCATTCATTCAAGGCATCAAGTCCTCAAGCCATCAAGAGCCTCCTAGTTCATCAAGAGCCTCCTAATTCATAGTTCTAGCCTAGTTAGATTAGAAGTAGAGGAGTTCTAGTTCTTCGGTGGATTTGGAGCCCCGGCGTCTGTCTGGAGCATGGAGTTTGGTATAATTCTAGTTCTTTCTCTATTATTGTATTCTTCATTATGATTAGGAAAACATTGTTCTTAATAGTTCATATGTTCTTGATTACAATAGTCTTTGTCTACTTTGATTATATGTCTAGTATAGTTGGTTTGATTTTATTGAATTCATGTAATTTGTCGTATAGCCTTTATTCATGTGGACAATGGATTGATGATGAACAATATGTAGACGTGGTGCCTAGGTATTTTGTTTATTTGCGAGTGCACCCTGATGTGCCAGGTCGTGTGGTAGATCACGTAGGTGACAGCTGCGTTGAGTCCTCTGTAGTCCACCCCCCGTATGTAGGCCAGTAGGCACGGTCGCGAAGTTGGATGATGACTCTGTTTCACATCCTTCCTAGATGATGCCCTTTGCATGTGATTATATTATAGGATTAGTCCAACAATGATTACTATATGTAATTGCACTAATTAGAGTTATTCATTGATTTAGTTATAGAATTACGTTTGATATTAATTCCTTAGTTTATCCATTGGCTAGCTATTACTATGACTAAAGAGTGCTCTGATGATTATCTTTTATTTATGATGCTTGATCGTACTTATCACCTTTATCTTTATTTATCTTGTGACCTCTACCTGTTATGAGTAGAGTAAATAACATCGGTAATGTCACTTATCCATTGTATACCATCACTATCAATATAATAAATTACAGTTTATCCTAGTCCTTCCCAGTGGTATAAATATAAATCGACAACCTGGTAGAACTCTTAGGTAAAATGTTACAATGGTATAATTTTATATTTATATTTATTTCTGCCTAGTCACATAGATTAATATATAAAACCTTTATTTATTCTTAACATTATTAATTAGGGATGACAACCTAATTCTTGCATAAGAATGTTGGTAATAGAAAAGTGGCTAGTTGCTAATGACAAGTTAATTAATTACCATTCATCTTCTAATCTCGTCTCTCGCATTAAAAGTTATATAGTTATATTTAGCGACATTAGTAGATGTCAACAGCATCCGTTCCGTGGTGCGTTGCTGAGCCTTCCTGTGTGTTTAATTTTAACTCTATCGCTTCGTAGCTGCGGAAACGTGACTCGCCGCCACGTGGCTCGTCGGCTGTCCGCCATGGCTGCAGTGAGCTCACCGGAGGAGTCAAACCGGTCAACCGAGTGCCTAATCAAGTTTGCGGCAGTGTGGGGAGCACGCTGGATGGGTAGCCCTCGCCGGAGAACCACTGGCGGCGAGCCGTCGCCGCCTGCGCTGCCGCGCGCGCGCTCGGCCGTCCGGGCGTTGTTGGAAGGGAGAAGGAGTCCGGCTGGGCTCTGTCGGGCCTAGTGGGCCAGCCCAGTAGCGCGTGCGCACGCTGAGAAAGAGAAGGGAGAGAGAGCGTGCGCTGGGCCAACCTGTAGTTGTGGGCCGACTCGGGCCGAAATGAACTTTCTCATTTTCTCATGAATTTAAATTAGTTTTTCCAATTTCGTGAGATTAAATAGTGCTGCACATTGATATTTTTGTAGGGAATTAATTATTGCTCCAAAAAAAATGAAATAAATTGTGGATGCTCTCTGTGTTATGCTGAATACCTGAAAATATAAAATAAATATTTTGAGCACTTTTCGTACGAGCCAAAATTTTGTATTTAAATTGAAAATGCAACTTTGATGATTTTTAGTAAATTCTGTGCTTGTTCAAAAATCGTGAAATTTAATGTGGCACTATTTTAGGCTAGGACCTACTGGTAGAAAAAGTGTGAGCTCAAATGGTAGTAGTTTAATTGTCTTTCATTTAATACTCTGTTAATGGATTATTTAAGAAGAGGTTGTTAGAGTTGAATTTTAATGATTTGATTAATATTGTAAAATTTGATTAAAAACCTTGGAATACATGAACCCTGATGTTCCAAAGTTTGTTGATCATTTACTTTGTAAGCATGAAATGAATTGCTTTATGTGGTAATTAAAGGTTAAAGCAGGAATTCCAATTGGTAAAATGATTAATAAATGAATAGAAACGCTAATCCATTTATGTTAATATAAACTAAATGCTTTTTGATTAATTAAGTTTCTCCTTAGTAGATACAATTATGTGTGTAACATTGTTGGCTTCTTGGATGCAACTTCATGGGTAAAAAGGGGTGGCTAAGTATGTTTCTTATATTGGGATTTTGTTAGTCCTTTCATATGTACAAATAGGATTACTCGCTTAAATAGAACAATTAAATATCAAAGTAAAACCCTACTTGTTGAGCGACAGGTTGGTTTAGTTGGTTTGCAACTTTATTGTGAAGAAAAGTCGTACCCAACATTCTAAATTAAAGCTTACTTTTAATTCAGTGCACCTCTGCATCATGGCATACATATCATCATGTGATTATTATCTGAAGCATGTCCCGAGTAAGGTCTTCACTTAGTCGACGTGGATCTTTTTCGGTGATCGACTTCAGGATTCTATCTACTCCAAGCAACAGGCAAGTCCCGGTGCATTCAGCCCTCTCCTTGAGATTTGCAAAATGTTTATAACTTGAGTTAATTCACTGCATTAAGTTGATAGGAGTTGATTGATAACCCAATTGATGCATTACCAACCTTGACCACTGAAATATCTGGAAACCATTTAAAAAAATGTTTGAGAATGCATAGCCCTGCTTGAATAATTTAGGTTTCCACAAAATGCTATTTTTGAGCTATTGTGTTATATTATTGATTAATCTATAAAAAAATGGGAATTGGTAATATTCTCGTTCGGTGGCTGTGCTCCTGATCAGTACATTGTCATCGATGAGAAGGGATTTCCTATTTGGTGATCGTAGCTTGGGTTAGAGTCCCAACACATTGTCACCGACGGAAAAGGGATTTGAAAACCGTTTGGTCACCTTGTACTTGGGTTAGAGTACCAATGCATTGTTTCCAACGAAAAAAAGGAATTAGGGACCATTCGTTATAGGCCTGCTGGATCAAGACTTTGTAACTAGCCACATACTTCGGGAAGCCCTGACTCCAGTGGCTCTACTACTTGAACCGACAACCACGCACTGGGAGTGGAGAGATGGCGAGAGTAGCGTGTACCCTCGTGGCCGTCGTGCCTGGAGACGAGAGGAGTACTGTGCTCTCGAGTGGCGCAGGACCATTCAGGTCTTGGAAAAGCCGTGGTAGACGGGGTTGGCATATGCAAGCTTAATGGAAAGAATGAGGATACATGTGAATGAAACTGGAGTTATGGTTAATGATAAAAATAATATTGTGATAAAATATTAAAAATAGTATTAGTGTTGCTTTTCTGCAAAACACTTTGACTCTTGCTAAAGCCTTACCTTGACTCCCCTCAGCCTTGTAGGGTCGAGATGGCGGACTAGAGGGGGGGTGAATAGTCCTTTATAACAATTAATCGCAGCGGAATAAAACCTATTCGGTCCTAGCGACAATTCACCCCTCTAACTAAGACTCTAAACACCTTGCCAAAGATCCTAGCGAGAAGCAAAGGTGCAAGTCTAGCTTGAGCTTCCCTAAACCGTTGTAGCGCAAGATCACACAAACCTAAGCGCTAGTACTTTAAGCACCGGGGAAACTCCTATTAACTAGCAAGCAAAAAGCACTAAGCACCTAAGCTCACTACTTGCTCAATGACAAGGATACACAATCCAAATCAAAGGGCGCAACTCACTTTAGCTACACAAACTAAGTGAGAACTACTTCTAAGCTACACAAGCTAAGAAGGTGAGTGGCAAGCTACACAAGCTAACCGGTCTCACAAGAGCAACTACAACTACACAAATAAAGTAATGCACAATATAAATAACTTGTGTAGAAGGGAGCAAACCACCGCGAAGGATGGGAAGATGTTGACGCGGTGATTTATTTCCCGGAGGTTCACTTGTCGCCACAAGCTACGTCCTCCGTTGAGACAAGCTCCAAGGTTGCCGCCGGTCCTCTTGCTAGTGGTGACCCGCAAGTCACACTCTCCCACGTGGAGCGCTTACCACAAGCTCTAGCACTTGACTCGGCCGGACCACTTGTCGCTCTTCACGTCTCGCTCTACTAGCGATGCTCTTTGCGATCTCCCGCGGGGTGAGCTTCAACCCCTCACAAAGCTTCTCCGGAGCTAAGCACAATCTTCTTGCTTGCTTCCACGGAGCCTCTCGCCACCAAGCCGTCTAGGAGGTGGCGACCTCCAAGAGTAACAAGCACCACCGGCTTGCAACTCGATCACCTAGTGCCACACGATGCAATCTCTCAATGCAACGCACTATCGATCGATCACTCACTCCTCGATTTTGAATTCTATGAGCACAAGTGAGTTGGAGAGCACTAAGCCATGCACAAACAAGGGAGACACATTCCCAAGGTGCAAGACCCATCCAACAACCGGCCACAACCCTCTATTTATAGCCCTCAGCTCAAAAGAGCCGTTGCCAACTGAAAACAGCCGTCGGACCGACCGTCGGACCGAACCAGCGCGCCACCGTCGGACCAATGTCCACGGTCCGACGCTCCCGATGGCCGCCACGTGTCACTAGCCGTTTGAAGTCGAACGTTGGATCACAACGGCTATTTCTCGCGCCGTTTTTCCAACCGTCGGACGCTCAAGCCGATGGTCCGACGCGCGCACAGCTCCAGGCGTCGGACCGTCCGACTCTCACAGACGGGCCACAGCTCGGCCACCGTCGGACTCTCGCGTGGTTAGCCGTCGGACCAATGATCACCACGGTCCGACGCTTCCAGAGAGCTCCCCGAGCGCTCAAAACCGTCGGACTCCAGTCCGACGCTCACCGTCGGACTAAACTCTAGCGTCCGACGCTTTCCCGAACGCCACGCGTCACGCCGACACCGCTCGCCACCGTCGGACCGAAGCGGGCAATGGTCCGACGCTCGTTAACCGAGCGTCCGATGCTCGCTATTGGCCAGAACTAGGGTTAGGCGTCGGACTCTACTCAATGGTCCGACGCTATCCCTCCACACAGTCCGACGCTCCTTTTACTTTGCCAAAAACCTCTGAATCCTGCCTCGCAAGCTCGGCAGGAGGAAGAGAGATCTAAACCACCTTTCACCTTTGCAAATGTGCTAACACCACAAGTGTTCAACCTTAAGTGCAAGTGTGTTAGCTTTTCACAAACATTTTCACAAAGGATTTTCTCTCTTTTCACCTCGCCACTCGATTCTAGCTCGTATGCAAAGTTAGATTACTCAAGTGGCACTAGATGACCGATATGCAAACAAGTTTGCCCCTCTTGATAGTACGGCCATCTATCCTAAATCCGGTCAAACACTTCTCTACTCAACCTTAGACCGGTGAAATGGAAATGCCCTAGGTTATACCTTTGCCTTGCGCTTTCCATTTCGATCACCGTCTTCGACACCATCGATGCCGGTGCAACACATGCACCAACACCTCATGAATGATATGATCCACTTCATATCATCACGTGGCTTTTGGTTCATCGATCCTTGACTTGCTTGCTCTTCACCGTTGCGTTGGTCCATCGGCGCCAAGCCATCACCCGACTTGCCCTTCACACTTGCAACCGGTCCGTCGACGCGAAGCCTCGTCTTGATCTTCTCCACCTAGCCACATGACTCCATGTCATGTCTCATGCGTTTAGCTCCTTCATCTCCATATGTGTGAGCTAAGCAACACTCAACACGCCATATCCACCTCCATGGCATAGTTGCTCACACACATGTACCTGTGGACTAATCACCTGTGTAATCAACACTTAGACACATATTAGTCCACCTAAGTTGTCATTCAATTACCAAAACCAAACAAGGACCTTTCAATCTCCCCCTTTTTGGTAATTGATGACAACTCTACAAAGATATGGAAATTAAGCGCATTAACCAAGTTAGCTCTTCACACAAGTGTAAATTACTAACTTGGGTTGGATTTTATGTTACTTATCCATCTTTAAGCTCAAATCTTTGGACTTGGATAAGCTTCATAAAACCCGACTTGGTAGTGTTAACTCCCCTTACATGTGTGCTCAAATGGTTTGGTTTCAAATTTTCACACATGCATAAATATGGAATTTGTGGGAGTGCCAACACTACTAAGTGATGCTAAGGTGTTTAGAATAAACCTTTAAAGCTCGATACCACATGTAGATTGGCAATGATCGTGCTTGATACCAATTGCTTCATGTCAATTGAAGTTGCACCATTAAGTTCACCCTTAGCATCAAGATTAACTAGACAAGCAAGAATACTAGATACCCCGTGAGATCAACATTAAAGGGCAAGGTTCTAGTAAATACTTGATAAACACAAGTCTAGCTAACAACCTATGCATGCTAGTTATCAAATCATCATTCAAACCTATACTAGCATACACCACACAAGTAAGATACCATATGTAAATAAACTAAATGCAAATGCAAACAAGCATATGAATATGCATATTTCAAATGCAATCAACCATGTCCATGAGCTTGCTCCCCCTACTTGTGTGCTTCTCTTGTCCAAGAATTTTGATCCCCTTGCAATCTTCAATCTTGTGGATCATCCTTCTTGTTGGCCTATTGCTCTCCCATCATCGGCCTTCATGATGGTTCATTGCGTACTTCCATCCATCTTGATTATCTCTTCCTCATCACACAATTTCATATCTTTGTCCAAATCTCTCCCCCTTTGTCATCAATTTCCATAAAAGTCAATGCTCTATTGTGACAAAGGTGTGTGGTAGGGATGTTGAGGGTAGATTCTTGCACATTTGATGGACACCACCATTTTGAGTTGGAATGACACCACTTGAAAAACATCCAAAGAATGAGATACCACATGTAGGACCTTGCATCTCTTGATACCAAATGAATAAGTATCTCCCCTATGTCATATGATCGGTCATCCACTTGAACTTGAGCTCTTTTGGTGTGGGAAGTCTTCATCTTGATGATCACTAAAAGTTGAGGATCAATTGCACATCTTGTCGGATACCACTTGAAAATACCACGTGTAGATGAATATCACGTGAAGAAATAACTTGATATCCATTTTTATTGTTGTCTTGTGCTTCTTGAACTTAGATTGTTTCCAAGAGCTTCTTTCTTGATTAGTTCAAACTAGCAAACTTGCACAAGTAATCTAACTCGGTTTGAACCAAAGACAAGCTTCTTCACTCCACTAGGGGTTATCTTGCCTGTGTTGAATTAGATTCTTTTTGCTTATTTAACTAGATCAAACACTAGGTTCACATGCTCATGAACAAGTCATATTTAGCCACTAGATCAAACAAAACATACAAGCAATAGTGGCATCATATGAACTTAAAATCATTTGATTTCTTTATGAATGCTCATCTATGTATGACTATATGCTCTAATCAAGTCCTTATCAAAATATGGATGCATATGCCATACAATGATACCTTTGCTATCTCGGAGTAGAGGATAGTCATTTTCAATCAATCTCAAAAATAGCAATAGTGAAGTTCATTTGAATAGCTTAGTGAAGACCAATCATCATCATGAATTCTATTCTTCACCCATATGATCAAGTGCTAGCTTCAATGTTGTGGTTGACTTGCTTCCATTCTTGATCAAGCTTGCATGAGAAAATACTACTTGGATTTGCATGAGTACCACTTGTGAATATTTGACTTCTTATTTGGTTTGTTGCTTGCTCTTTAGATCAATCCTTTTAATTTCTTCAACTAAGCATCTTCAATGATTCTTCGGATCACCACTTCCATATTAGCCATCCAAGCATCACCCACTTGGTTTACCTACATAAGGCGGCACGCCCCGACGATCGGGAGAAGTGATCTCTCTCCAAAGAAACATCTTCAATACCTATTTGAATTGCCTTTGCTTGATTGATCTAAGGACTTAACATAATGATCAACTTGAATTCCTTCTTTAAGTCCTTTTCTTTCTACTTCTTTAAGTCCTTTTCTTTCTACTTCTTTAAGTTCTTGTCTTTCTATCCAATTGTTCTCCAATCATCACTAGGACTTAAGCTTCATCTTTTCTTTGCTTGGTCTTGACCTTCCCTTAAGTACCAATATCCATGATACAAAACCAAACAAATGACTCTCAACCACTTGTAATTATATTTCCAACTGAGAGCCTTTCAATGCAAGAGATACCAAAGATTTGCAATAATTCTCTCGTGTGGACAGATTATGTACACTTCAGAGAATAGATCATAACTGCCAATGTACTTGTCCAATGACCATGAAATTTTGTGGAGATGACCTTATTTGAGTCTACTAGCAGCCATAAAAATTTGAGCTTTATTTGACCAAGTATGGACTGCCAACCATTATTTTTCTCTCCACTGCTACATGCTCAAAAACTGCTGTACTATAGTTGACAAGAACTACTCCAAAACCAAAGTAATCCTTATCCAATTCTTATGAAATTTTCACAGCAACTTGTACCATAAGTCTAGAGCATGTATATCAATTTTCAAGCCAATCCAAATAGTTTTGATTACTCAAACATGGCTTTATTCTCAGCTAGCTCAGTTTCACGATTTTGGACAGATTTTGATCAATTGAGCTAAACTTCTTCAAATTGAATCAAACTTGAGGTAAACAAGCTTGAATACTCTCACAAGACATATATCCATTCAATCCACTTACTAAAAGTCATCCTATGATCATATCCAACCAAATCTACTCAAATTTGATCACTAAGCAATTATTCCATTCAAACTTCTTATTGCAAGCAACATATGCATATTTATCCAATTCAATCAACTCATATGCATCCAAATAAGTTTGATCAACAAATGATATACCTTGATAATTTATGATCATCCACTTGCAAGCTTCAACTCAATTGTTTGCAAGTCATCAAATAATTATCCAAAGAACCACCCACAACTTGAACTTTTGCACTTGTATGTTATAGCACTTGGACTTCACTTTATTTGATTTGGCATTGGTTTGGATTTACACTAGTAATCATGACTTGACTCATTATATGATGATCAATATGAATGCCAATTAAATCAAGCCTCCAATGCCATGGTACCTACACGCAATCATCCACTTTTTGATGGTACCCAAACTAGTTTGGGTCCTCTCAAGTTAGGAGCAACATACTTAGACATTGCCTTAGTATGGATAGCGGGATGTTTTGCAATAGCAACCGACTGAGGTACCATTGTCATCCTTCCTAAGCAAATTATTTGCATGTATTGAAATAGGCTTAGGAGTGTTACCTAGGGGACATGAATTAGCCATGTGTCCCCTTTCCCGGCATGAGTAGCACTTTTGCTTTGCTTGAGCCTTCTCTTTCTTGCTCATGTTGTGCTTCTCATTGCCTCGCCTCTCTTGAGTTGCTTGAGCCTTCTTCTCAAACTTGTTAGGACACTTCGAGGCAAAGTGACCCATGTCTTCACATTTGAAACACTTGATGTGAGCCATCTTGTTCTTCTCTTGAGTCTTGCTCATCATCAACTTGGCATCATGAATATGAGTTTGACGCCTTCCTCTTCCATTACCCCTTCTTGTTTTCTTCTTCTTCAAGTCACCATAGCATACTTCATGGTTGGTCTTGACTTGATCTTGGGGTGTCTTGTCTTGTGGCTTTTGTTGAGGCCTCACATCTTCTTTTTTCTTGGGCTTCTCTTTGGTAGGGCATGACAAAGCTAGATGACCCATTTCATGGCATATAAAGCACATGAAATGAGCAAGTCTTTCTCGCTCTTGCTTCTTCTCTTTTCTAGCTCTCTTTCTTTCACCTTTGGTCATGTCCCATTTCTTTTTGATGTACCCAAGGCCACTCTTGTCACCGACAATTTTTGTATTCTTCAACATGTTATTGAGGGTGACACTTGAGTTGTTCCACCTTTCTATTTTGTCACTCATGTTCTTCACTTGACTTTTGAGCTCATTGTTCTCCTTCAAAAGGTGAGTCTCACAAGACATTGAAGTAGAACAAGTAGTGTAAAAGTGAAGAACAAGGCATAGAAAGTAAATCATCACATGAGGTGGATACACTCTTCATACCTACATCACAAGGGTTAGCAATATATGATTGATCATTTGACCCAAGTGATGAGCTCTCACAAGTTTTAGATTTTTTATTGGAAAGCTCCTTAGTGAGAAAAGCATGGTCTTTTACCAAATTCTCATGAGCAACACTAAGCTCCTCATGAGTCAATTTTAGCTCCTCATGTGAACAACTCATGACATAAAGTAGATGCTTTTGTTGTTCACATGTGTCCTTTAGAAAAGAGTTTTCATTAGTCAAATTCTTTGTTTTATTCATCTCATTTTCTAAAGCATTAAAGAGTTTGCACACAAGTTCGAAATTTGGATCATCACAATCAATAACCACATTGCCAATTGATACCTTGCCATCACCAAGTGATGTGTAGCAATGCGATGAGAATGAAGAGCTTGTGGATGCATCACTCTCATAGCCATCATCAAGTGAGCTTGAGGTAGAATTATCATGTGCATCACTTGTGGCTTCATCAACTCCCTTGTCAAGTGATCTTGGGGTTGCATCATCATCACCATCACTTGACCAAGCTGGGGAGCAACTCTCCACAATCATGGAGTTGTGAGGGTGCTCATGATCACCAAGCTTTATGTCTTTGACATCATCTTCATCTTCGGAGAGCGCGCCATAGTTTTCATTGAGATATACCCAAATTTCATGAGCGGTCTCAAAGTGCATGATCCTTCCGAAGATGCTATCATCCAAAGCTCTATGAAACATGTTAATAGCTTGGTAACCGAGTTGTAAGCATTTCCCTTGCGCTTCGGTAGGATTGTCCTCATCAATCGCATGGGAAAAGCCTACATCTACGATCCACCACATTTGGGGAGAAATAAATTTAATATTACATTCCATCCAATTTCTCCAACGTGCAAAGTGTGTGCCATCAAATGTGTATGGACAATCAACATCTAGCCCATAAGTTGCCATCCACTCGGGTCGGTTAAGACCGCAATTGAGAGACCAAGCTCCGATACCACGTGTAGGGTCGAGATGGCGGACTAGAGGGGGGGTGAATAGTCCTTTATAACAATTAATCGCAGCGGAATAAAACCTATTCGGTCCTAGCGACAATTCACCCCTCTAACTAAGACTCTAAACACCTTGCCAAAGATCCTAGCGAGAAGCAAAGGTGCAAGTCTAGCTTGAGCTTCCCTAAACCGTTGTAGCGCAAGATCACACAAACCTAAGCGCTAGTACTTTAAGCACCGGGGAAACTCCTATTAACTAGCAAGCAAAAAGCACTAAGCACCTAAGCTCACTACTTGCTCAATGACAAGGATACACAATCCAAATCAAAGGGCGCAACTCACTTTAGCTACACAAACTAAGTGAGAACTACTTCTAAGCTACACAAGCTAAGAAGGTGAGTGGCAAGCTACACAAGCTAACCGGTCTCACAAGAGCAACTACAACTACACAAATAAAGTAATGCACAATATAAATAACTTGTGTAGAAGGGAGCAAACCACCGCGAAGGATGGGAAGATGTTGACGCGGTGATTTATTTCCCGGAGGTTCACTTGTCGCCACAAGCTACGTCCTCCGTTGAGACAAGCTCCAAGGTTGCCGCCGGTCCTCTTGCTAGTGGTGACCCGCAAGTCACACTCTCCCACGTGGAGTGCTTACCACAAGCTCTAGCACTTGACTCGGCCGGACCACTTGTCGCTCTTCACGTCTCGCTCTACTAGCGATGCTCTTTGCGATCTCCCGCGGGGTGAGCTTCAACCCCTCACAAAGCTTCTCCGGAGCTAAGCACAATCTTCTTGCTTGCTTCCACGGAGCCTCTCGCCACCAAGCCGTCTAGGAGGTGGCGACCTCCAAGAGTAACAAGCACCACCGGCTTGCAACTCGATCACCTAGTGCCACACGATGCAATCTCTCAATGCAACGCACTATCGATCGATCACTCACTCCTCGATTTTGAATTCTATGAGCACAAGTGAGTTGGAGAGCACTAAGCCATGCACAAACAAGGGAGACACATTCCCAAGGTGCAAGACCCATCCAACAACCGGCCACAACCCTCTATTTATAGCCCTCAGCTCAAAAGAGCCGTTGCCAACTGAAAACAGCCGTCGGACCGACCGTCGGACCGAACCAGCGCGCCACCGTCGGACCAATGTCCACGGTCCGACGCTCCCGATGGCCGCCACGTGTCACTAGCCGTTTGAAGTCGAACGTTGGATCACAACGGCTATTTCTCGCGCCGTTTTTCCAACCGTCGGACGCTCAAGCCGATGGTCCGACGCGCGCACAGCTCCAGGCGTCGGACCGTCCGACTCTCACAGACGGGCCACAGCTCGGCCACCGTCGGACTCTCGCGTGGTTAGCCGTCGGACCAATGATCACCACGGTCCGACGCTTCCAGAGAGCTCCCCGAGCGCTCAAAACCGTCGGACTCCAGTCCGACGCTCACCGTCGGACTAAACTCTAGCGTCCGACGCTTTCCCTGAACGCCACGCGTCACGCCGACACCGCTCGCCACCGTCGGACCGAAGCGGGCAATGGTCCGACGCTCGTTAACCGAGCGTCCGACGCTCGCTATTGGCCAGAACTAGGGTTAGGCGTCGGACTCTACTCAATGGTCCGACGCTATCCCTCCACACAGTCCGACGCTCCTTTTACTTTGCCAAAAACCTCTGAATCCTGCCTCGCAAGCTCGGCAGGAGGAAGAGAGATCTAAACCACCTTTCACCTTTGCAAATGTGCTAACACCACAAGTGTTCAACCTTAAGTGCAAGTGTGTTAGCTTTTCACAAACATTTTCACAAAGGATTTTCTCTCTTTTCACCTCGCCACTCGATTCTAGCTCGTATGCAAAGTTAGATTACTCAAGTGGCACTAGATGACCGATATGCAAACAAGTTTGCCCCTCTTGATAGTACGGCCATCTATCCTAAATCTGGTCAAACACTTCTCTACTCAACCTTAGACCGGTGAAATGGAAATACCCTAGGTTATACCTTTGCCTTGCGCTTTCCATTTCGATCACCGTCTTCGACACCATCGATGCCGGTGCAACACATGCACCAACACCTCATGAATGATATGATCCACTTCATATCATCACGTGGCTTTTGGTTCATCGATCCTTGACTTGCTTGCTCTTCACCGTTGCGTTGGTCCATCGGCGCCAAGCCATCACCCGACTTGCCCTTCACACTTGCAACCGGTCCGTCGACGCGAAGCCTCGTCTTGATCTTCTCCACCTAGCCACATGACTCCATGTCATGTCTCATGCGTTTAGCTCCTTCATCTCCATATGTGTGAGCTAAGCAACACTCAACACGCCATATCCACCTCCATGGCATAGTTGCTCACACACATGTACCTGTGGACTAATCACCTGTGTAATCAACACTTAGACACATATTAGTCCACCTAAGTTGTCATTCAATTACCAAAACCAAACAAGGACCTTTCAAGCCTGCATTCCTGAGTCTCATCTTTTTCGTAGTCGGGTAAGTCTTGCGGAGTACCCCATGTACTCAGGGTTTATCAACCCCCAATTGCAGGTAAGTCGAGTGTACAGTTGTGCGTGGTACTATGCCAGTTGACGGATCGTGCATGGATGAAGATGTGTATCTGATATAACCCTTGGGCAGGGTGATTAGTTGTAGACTGCTACTCCACTACGAAACTCTGGTTCGAGATAATGTAATTTATATTTGTAAACCTATGGTTACGTAATACTTCCGCACTCTGTACTCTGATAATTTTGTGTAAACTGTTGTAGCATTGCAATGCTTACAATGAGATCCTCGGGGAAATAAGGGTTTTTGAGGAAACCCGGCAGGCCACCTAGGTTGCAGGGAACTCGTGCACAGTAACTGGAGGTCCTTAGGGACGATGACGGTGCACGTGGGCCCTATGATCTAGACAGTTCTGTCACATACTCTGCAAGACTTACCCGACTAAAGAAAAAGATGAGACTCAGGAATGCAAGCTGAGGGGAGTCAAGGTAAGTCTTTAGCAAGAGTCAAGGTATTTTGCGGAAAAGCAATACTAATCTTGAATCCTACTTTTAATATTTTATCTCAATATTATTTTACTCAATAATCATAGATCTCAGTTCTTCCACATATATCCTTCAATTTTAATTGCTTATTCATTCTCAAAACCTCCTAGTTCCGAACCACTTTTCAAGGAAGGGCAGTGGATCAAGTCTCCATTAACCGAGGAGCAATGATGATTCGAATTGATTAGTACCCAGCTGGGGATCTCTATCCACACTGCATATTTAGCACCTAACCTTGCATATGCCAACCCCGTCTACCACAGCTTTTTCAAAAACTGAACCGGTCCTGCGCCACCCGAGAGCATAGTACTCCTCTCCTATCCAGGTACGCCGGCCACGAGGGTACACGCTACTCTCGCCATCTCTCCACTCCCAGTGCGTGGTTGTCAGTTCGAGTAATAGAGCCATCGGAGTCAGGGCTTCCCGAAGTATGCGGCTAGTTGCAAAGTCCCGATCCAGCAAGCCTACAACGAATGGTCCTTAATTCTTTTTCGTTGGTGACCATGCATTGGGACTCTAACCCAAGTACACAGTTACCCAATGGTTTCCAAATCCCTGCCCATCAGCAATAAGACATGGGGGCGCCGCCCCACGTGCACATCAACCGAACGGACACATTCCTTTTCCATTTCTCATGATTCATCAATAGTATACCACAGTAGCTCAGAAAATAGCATTTTATGCAAATCTAAACTTAATTAAGCATGGCTAAGCATTTTTCAACAATTTATTTTAAATCAGGCTTCACGGATAATATATCAAGGCAGGTAATGCAGCAACTTAGGTGGCAATCAACTCCTGTCAACCTAATACAGTAATTTAACTCAAAGTGATAAATTTTATAAATCACAAGGAGGGGATAATACACTGGGGCTTGTCTTGCAGCGCGAAGAGTGTTGGATCAGGATCGGTGCCGCAAATGTCAAATCCCTGGATCACCTCAGGAACAACTTCCTCAGCAGATGCCTCAACTTTAACTTCCTCGTTGCCGGCCACTACACGTATGCAATGATGCATGCTTAATATGGTGCAATAATACGGGATGCAAGACATAAAGGATCATGCAAACATCAAGTGCTACTTTCCTTAATAAACTTATTTCAAATAGACTTATTCATAAAATTCCCTAGGTCATGAGGGTGTTTGACCTAAGACCACAATCAATCAAAAAATTCACATTATACCAATCCAATAATACTTTCAATTTATTTATTTGCTAAATAACCAAACATTAAATAGCAACTAATAAAACTTATTCCATTTGAACCCAAACTTTACCAATAGATAGATCTTGAGTTCAATCAGTACCAAATTAATTTTCATGACTTTTGGATAAACAAGGAATTAATTAAAATCCCTCAAAGTTGCACTTATCATTTAATCTGCTGATTTTTAGCTCCTACAGAAACTATCCAAAATATTTATTTCATATTTTTACTGCATTCTACACATTACTGAGAGCATCCACAAAAATTCTCATGATTTATAGTGCAACAGAAATATTCTTACAAAAATGATAAACAGAGCACTATTCACATTAATTAAAAATGGAAAAGCTATTTAAATCCCTCAAAAAAATAGAAAACCAATTCCAACCCGAGACAGCCCAGTTAGCCACAGGCCGGCCTAGCGCGGCCCACGCGCCCGCCCGCGCGCCTGCCCGCGCGCTCCTCTTCTCTCTAGGACGCTGACAGGCAGGCCCTCACTGTCAGCTCCCTCTCCCTCCTCTCGCCACACCCTCGCGCACGCGCACGCAGCGGTTCACCGCGAAGCACACCGCCAGCGGTTCCTCCAATGAGGGAGAGACCTCCGACGCATGGCCCAGACCATAGCACACCACCCTAGGGACCTACACAGACCAGCGCAAGCCGGTGACGAGCTCGACGCCACCCATGGCGGCTCGGTCACGGCGGCGCGACACACCCTGGCCATGACGGACAGGTAGAGTTCAAGAGGAAGGCTTAGGAAGAACCAGGAGCTCACCACGGTCCAAGACCGGCTGCTGGTTAAGGCTGGGACAGAGCGGAGTGACGAGCGTGGCGGATGCGGCGGCTCGGCCTCGACGGCGAAGTCCCGTTCCGACAACCCTAAGACACTGAATGAAGAGCATCAGTGAGAGTTAGGGAGTCCAAAACGAGAGAGCGGGGAAGGAGAAGCTCACCCCGGACAGTTGGCTACGACGACAAGACTCGCGGCGGCGCTCTGGCCGGATCCGAGAAAGGCGACGGCATTCCGGTGAACTCAAGACACTAGAGCCTAGGAAGCTAGGTGCAATCGAGACACAGACGAGTGGTGAGGCTATCGATGAGATGGAGAGGGTGGAGATGGATGGGGCGCGGCTAATTTGGCCGAGCAGTGTGGTGAGGTCACCGGCGAGCCGAAAGGGAAGAGCGGGGAGGCGGTGCTCGATGCCTTTAAGAGACGGGAAGGAGGGGATAAGGATGGGTGCTTGGTCCGGGGTCTCCCTGCGACCCAGACGCGGCGGCGACAGGGCCCTGGCCGGCCGGACGGCCAGCGCGTGGCGTGGCACACGCGGGCGTGCCCTACCCACAGTAGGGGCCCGTGTACTGTAGCGCAGTGCAAGGGTCAAACCCTATATTTGCTAATTATTGCCTATTCTAATTTGAATCAGGGAAAACTTCAAAAATAAAAGTTGTGGAAAATTTTGTGTAGAACATTTTTTATTTTTGGACCAAGTTCAAAATATGCACCAATTTGAAATTATTCAAAAGGGGGTAAAGAGGGTTTTTGAAATTCAAATGCAATCCAGTTAAATTCTCCAAAATTTCCTCAATACCATGAAAATCTATAAAAATAGAAGTTGTTCTATTTGTCAAGCTCTACAACTTTCATTAATAGAGTTTGGCCATATTCTTGATAATTTTTTAAATAGCATTTCAAATTTGAATTTCAAAGCATTGTTTTGAGTTTAATTTGAATTTCCACTGCATAACATCAAAATCTCCAAAAATAAAAGTTGTTTCATTTTAAAAGATCTACAACTTTTATTAAAGCATCTTCCTTTGAGTACTTATAGTTTTTTATTTGGGTTTTTGGGGTCCAATTAGGTTTAAATTTGATTTTCTTTTTGAAATTATTTTGGGATTTCAATTATGGATTTAACTACACAATCATCATCATTCATAATGAAACCACTCTAAGGTCCCTAAGCACAATCATATGTAGACAATTAAATTAAACATGATGACATGTTAGGTTTTAATTAACCGTGACACCAGAGGTTACAGTAACCATGGAGGATCTAGCTCCGTCATTAGCCAGATATTTGGAGGAGTACAACGCCAAATTCTGAGAGGCCTGCCTCGAATGCTTCACTAAGAACAAAGATAATTTCGTATACCAAGACAAGGCATTTCCTGGATAATCTCAATGCAAGCAGTCTGATGCATCTAAAGTGGCAGGAACGTCGACCCAGCCGCAACAGCCGAAGAGGGGAGCAGAGGATTCCCCTGAGACAGGTGCAGAGCTGCAATCGGCTGGAAAAATGACCCCTGGTCGCCCAGAGCCAGGACAAAGCGGCGACTCAGCAGGACAAAGCTGTAATCCATGTGTCAACCAACAGCCGCCAAGGAAAGATGACGACCTGGTGTGGCACATGACCAATATGCTCAAAGAGCAATTTGGTCTGAAGCCAAAAGACACGATAGTCCTGTACAGGCACCCATACCCAGAATGGTTTGACCGAGTAGTTCTGCCTTATCGTTATCGGATCCCCGAGTTTTCAAAATTCAGCAGACAAGATGAGGTCACCACGATGGAGCATGTCAGCCGGTATCTTACGCAATTGGGAGAAGCTTCAAGGGGGTCGGCCCACAGGGTTCGATTCTTTCCGATGTCGTTAACCAGGCCCGCGTTCACATGGTTCGCATCCCTGCCGCCAAATTCGATCAACTGCTGGGATGATCTGGGGAAGAAGTTTCATGCACACTTCTACAAAGGAAATGAAGAAAAAAGCATCACCGACCTGGCAATAATGAGGCACAAGCCCAATGAGTCGGGGGCTGATTTCATTCAGAGGTTCAGAGATGTTAGGAGCCGATGCTATTCGTTGGGATTGCCTGACAGCCAGCTCTCACAGTTGGCTACCGTGGGGTTACCATCAGCTGTAAGGGAGAGGCTAGCTGGTATGGAATTTGAAAACTTGGGCCAACTACTGCAGAAGGTTACAATGATAGAAGAACAGCCGCAGAATTATCGCCGGGAAAGCCGTCTCAAGAAGGATGCCCTTTTCAGCAGCAGACACTCTAGTGAAGGGGAAGGTTCCGATGACAAAGTAACCGTCGTCGAGATGAAATGGGGAAGGAAGGCAACTGAGGTCCCCAAGACCAAGAGCAATAGGAGGCAGAGTGAGTTTGGGGGTTATAATCTTGATCAGCTGTTTGACTTCCTGGCAGAAAAGGAACAGATAGAATTCCCGGCGGATTATGCCATGCCGGGTGATGGGCAGCTAAAAGGGAAGAGCTTCTGCAAGTTTCATGCAAGGGATTCTCATGACACCAATGATTGCTGGACTTTCAGGCAGCATATCCGGAAGGCCATTTAGAGAGGGGCCTTGAAGTTCGAAGGTGCTAAACCCATAGCTGCCGGGGGAGGCGCTCGCTCAGGCAGTCAGAATATGGTGGAGGCGTCGATCCCCAGAAACGGAGTCAGGATCCTAACCTCTGAGAGGGCGAAGGAGGCAGCCAAGATTGATTCTGAAGTCCAAATATCGCTGGAAGAGATCGAAAAGGAGAAAGGAGGCCCGTGCGTGTCCGAAGGGAAGACAGGGGTGCAGTACGCTATACAGCAGGCCATTTTCGATAGGCCCATCAGGCACCAGCATTTGAAAGCTCTATATCTCAAAGGATGCATCAACGGAGTGCAGATGGCTAGAATGATAGTAGATGGTGGTGCTGCTATTAACTTAATGCCACTCAGGGTGCTTCGTGAGCTTGGCAAGGGTCCGGAAGACTTAGCAAAGACAAAATAACTCTGACTAGGGGGCAATTGATGTCGATTTAAAGATTGGGAGGAAGACCCTGACTACTACTTTCTTCATCATTGACGCTGGGAGTACGTAAAGTGTACTCCTTGGACGTGACTGGATTCACGTCAATTATTGTGTTCCTTCTACAATGCATCAGTTTGTGATCCAGTGGCTTGGAGACTAGGTGGAGATAGTCGAGGCAGATAGCCCCGAGGTCGAGGTTGTCACAAATGGCATGCCCAAAGAGGTAGAAAAGGTTTGGATGTTTCTCAGGGAAAGTCAAGAATTGATGCACCGCTCAGGTCACTAGCGAGTGTCAATAGCCGATACGGGCAATCAGCTCAAAAAATTCTGTTTAATGGATAATTCGATAGATGGAACCGATGGAAACCTGGGGCAAGGTTTCACGTCAGCTGATGTGTTAGAACAGGTAGACATTGGACCCGGAGATAGGCCAAGGCCGACTTATATAGCCACGAATTTGGAGCCTGATTTCAGGAAAGAGTTAGTTAGTCTGCTGAAGGAGTATAGAGATTGCTTTGTATGGGAGTACTATGAGATGCCAGGGCTGGATAAATCTATTATCGAGCACCGATTGCCGATAAAGGATGGGTATTGCCCTTTTAAGCAGGCTCCTAGGAGGTTCAGGTCAGAAATATTCGAAGATGTCAAGAAAGAAGTGGAAAGGCTGTTAGAAGCCAAGTTCATACGGCCATGCTGGTACGCAGAGAGGATATCGAACATTGTCCCTATGTACAAGAAAAATGGCAAGATGAGGGTGTGCATTGATTTCTGGAATCTGAATAAGGCAACTCCTATGGATGAATATCCGATGCCAATAGCCGACATGCTAGTCGATGCTACAGCAGGACATCGGGTCATCAGCTTCATGGACGGCAACGCTGGCTACAACCAGATCTTTATAGCCGATGAGGACATTCCCAAAATGGCCTTCAGGTGTCTAGGAGCCCTCGGGTTGTACGAGTGGGTAGTCATGACGTTTGGCATTGAAGAATGCTGGTGCTACATATCAGAGGGCAATGAATTACATCTTCCATTGGCTATTTGGCAAGATCGTCGAGATATACATTGATGATGTGGTAGTAAAATCAAAAAGCTACAAGGACCATTTGACCGATTTGTGGGTGACTTTGGAATGCACTCGGAAGCACGGGTTGAAGATGAATCCTAACAAGTGTGTGTTTGGAGTATCAGCTGGTCAATTCTTAGGATTCATGGTACACCAAAGTGGCATTGAGATTGGTGAGAAAAGCAGAAAAGCAATAGATGATGCAGTACCTCCGACAAACAAGAAGGAGTTGCAATCATTGCTTGGGAAGATCAATTTCATAAGGAGATTCATATCAAACTTGTCAGAGAAGGTGTTGCTGTTCTCACCACTGTTGAAAATAAAGAATGATCAGGAGTTCAGATGGGGTGACATACAGCAGAAGGCATTTGAAAGTATAAAGGAGTATATGAAATCTCCTCCTGTGATAATTCCTCCGCAAGTGGGAAAGCCTTTTAAGCTATATGTGATGGCCAAAAGCCACAAATTCGCTCGGCCCTTATGCAGGAATTTGAAGGTAAAGAGAGGGTGGTCTTCTATTTGAGTCGAAGATTGTTAGATCCAGAGACATGATACACTCCTACTGAAAAGTTGTGCTTGTGTTTATATTACTCATGCACCAAGTTGAGGCACTATCTGCTGACAGAGGAATGCGTGGTGGTGTCTAAATCGGACATTATCAAGTACATGTTGTCTTTGCCGATTCTGAATGGGAGGATCGGCAAGTGGATTCTAGCACTATCAGAGTTCGATTTGAGATTTGAGTCAGCCAAGGCAGTCAAAGGGCAGGTAATGGCAGATTTTGTGACTTAGCACCATGGAGGCCAGGCGAACTATTCTGAAGCAATGCCGTGGACTATGTTTCTTTATGGATCCTCATGCAAGCAAGGCGGGGGTATTGGTATTGTTTTGATTTCGTCTCAAGGGCGGCATTTTGAGTTTGCCTATCAAATTGGCCCAGTGGTGACCAATAATCAAGCGAGTACGAAGCTATGCTGAGAGGACTTCAGCTTCTACAGGAGGCAAAGGCCATAGTGATTGAGGTGTTTGGAGATTCACAATTAGTGATCAATCAGTTGCTCGGCCAATATGAATGCAAAGATGATGTGCTCAGGGGGTATTATGACCAATGCAAGACATTATTGGATGATTTCTTGGCATTTTCCTTGGTCCATGTCCCTAGGGGCAAAATGAGGAGGCTAACCGGCTAGCACAAGCTACATCTAGGTATCGTCCGGTCCAGGAGGTGTTCAGTACAGAGCAAACAGAGGGAGACTGGATGACGGAAATAGCCGATTACCTCAGAGACCCTTCGCAGAAGGTGAGTAGGAAGCTTAGATATAAGTCCATCAAATACGTGTTACTTGATGGACAGCTATATTATAAGACAGTTGAAGGCGTCCTTCTCAGATGTCTAGGAAAATGGGAGTCAGAAAGATTGATGAGTGAAGTGCATGAAGGAATATGTGGGGCTCATTAGTCTGCTCACAATGAAATGGATTATCAGAAGAACTGGGTACTTCTGGCCGACTATGTTGGAAGATTGCTTCAGGTATTACAGGGGATGCTAGAATTGTTAGAAGTTTGGCAATATTCAGAAGTCACCGGCCTCTACTATGAATCCTATAATCAAACCATGGCCGTTCAGAGGTTGGGGAATTGATTTGATCGGCCAAATATATCCTTCATCAAGTAAAGGGCATAAGTTCATATTGGTTGCGATGGATTATTTCACCAAGTGGGTTGATGCAATTCGTTTAAGGACCGTCACCTCTAAAAACATGGTTGAATTTGTCAAGGAGCATATCATTTATCGGTTCGGTATCCCTCAGACCATAACAACCGATCAGGGCACCATGTTTACTTCAGAGGAGTTCAGGGAATTTACAGATGACATGGGGATCAAGCTGTACAATTCCTCTCCCTATTATGCGCAGGCGAATGGTCAAGCAAAAGCATCAAATCAGATCTTGATCAATTTCATAAAGAAGAAGATTGAGCAGTATCCGAGAAGTGGCATTTGACTTTGAGCGAAGCATTGTAGGCTTATCGGATGTCTCCGCACGGATCGACTAAAGCTACTCCCTATGAGTTAGTATATGGGCATGCTGTTGTTTTGCCATGGGAGACGCAATCTGAGTGACGACGGGTTACATTGCAAAACCAGCTCACAGCCGGTGAATATAAGGATATCATGATGGATAGTTTGGAAGATTTAAACTGTCATCGGCTAAAGGCTTTGGAGAATATTGAGGCAAATAAGCAGAGGGTAGTCAGGCATTACAATAAGAAGGTGAAACACAAACAGTTTGCTAAATCAGAGCTAGTGTGGAAAGTGGTGTTACCTATTGGTACTAAAGATGGCCGATTCAGCAAATGGTCACCTAATTGGGAGGGCCCGTTCCGGGTCATACGGTGCGCGCCTGGCAATGCATACATTCTGTAGGACCTAGAGGGGAATGTGTTTGCTAGAGCTATCAATGGCAAGTATCTGAAGAAGTATTACCCTAGTATCGCGATTGGAACCTGAGCAGATGGTTAGAGCAGTAAGGGGTCAACAGCCGATTTCATCCAGAAATCGCCTTTAGAGATAAAAAAAGAAAAGAGGGGATATCAGTGCTCAGTTTTGATAGAGTATGACGATTGACTTCCACAAAGGTCATTCGAGGATGAGTAGAGAGTGATCATCAGGGCCGAGCCATAGCCGATTCTGAAGTGAGAATCGCCTTAAGCATAAAAAATAAACCCTCGACGGGGTGAAACAGCCGATGTGGAGGACATCGCCTTCAGAACAAAAATAAAGAAATGCAACAACAGTGGGCAGAATGTACATGGGCTTTTATTAAGCAGTCTGCACCTGGTATGAGCTATTGATTGTTGCGAGTTTCTTCGATGATGCCACTAGCGGGGATGATCGCTGCTACCTCTTCAGCATGTTCCTCGACGGCTTTCATAAGGCTTTCGCGCTCACCTGGGTACTCCTCAGCTGGAAAGCCAGGCTCGATGGCCAGCAGGTGGTATCCCATGCGAAGTGCGGCGGCTGCAAGGCTGGCGGCGGTGCCACGGTAGATGCCGCTGGTAACTGCTTCACCGATGCGGCGTTGGATGTCTTGCAAGCGAAGCGTCACTGTCCTGCCATGCGTACCAATGAAGTCGGCGGCTTCGTTGGCAACTTGGTGGAACTCCTCCAACTGAGCCGTCAGGGCTGCGTCAAGAACATTGAGGGTCAGGACATAACATAGAACAGAGAGAGGGTGTGGTGAAGTATACCTGCTACGGCAGCATCGACTTCAGAAAGACAGGCTCGCATGGCGACAAGCTCGGATTTCGGCTGCTTGAAGGGCAGCTGAATATGCGGTCCATTGATCCCGCAGGTGATTCTGTAGGTGCTCGATCTCTTGGGATGCCTCTTGATGCAGGCAGCGATGTTGTTCTGCTTGGCGGCGGTGATCGCCCACCGACGAAGGGGAAGAAGATGAGGGCCCTGAGACCAAGGTTCCAGAAGCAACTTCTAGGCGAGGGGCTCTGCCTTGGCTGGAGTATGAACGTGATGCAGATTCGGATAAAGAATGAAGAAGAAGATTTGACGAAGGCGCGGAGGCTTACGTACCACGGACAGGAGCGGCTGGTTCCTTTCGTCGCCCTCGGCAGGGCCGTCAGACAGGTGCTTGTTGTGGTTTCCGCCGCCGGCCATCGGATCTCCAGCGATGTGAGGGAGAAGATGAAGAGAGCAAAGGATGACTGAAGTGACTAGAAGGTTTGAAAGGATGCGTGGAATATTGGGTTACTTTAGCATTGATTTATAGTCAGGAGCGGTTTCCTTGGGAGACAAGACGATGCTTCGATATACACCCGATTGGATCAAGTCGAGTAACATAAATCTGAACACGGTACATGGGAGGTGAGGCGTCCACACAGGAATACCAGTGATCAAGAAAAGATTCAGAATTTTGTGAAGAAATTAATTTCATCCCAAAATTGCGGGGCATTTACACCAGAATTTGGATAGTGCCCAGGAGGACAGGATAACCGATCTGAGAGTTGAATCGAGTGTTACCAACAGATGTGAGGATGGATCGGGTATGTGTTGACGTCGTCAAAGCATGCGGCAATCGGGTGATTGGCACATATAAGCGGAAGCATACAGATGAGTCAACTATGGAGCGGTCAAGGAAGGGGCTCACAAGAAAGGCAAGGTTGGGCTCCGGTTTATCTTAGAATTAGGAAAATTTATTGTTTTCTTATTTTTAGCTAGGGTTTTCATTCGGTTGAGACTTTCTCTCTAGCTGTTGGGTATAAATATAAGCCCAAACGCATTGTAAAGAACACGTCAATCAATACAACAACAGTTCCCTTTTTCCAGCCACCGGCCAAAAACCCAAGGAGTAGGAGTAACGTAGAACCGGCGAGTTCTTCGACAAGCTAGGTGTCATCCGGTGGACGCAGGCTTGCTGTAAGTACCGTCACGCTCGTGTTTATCATGTATTATTAGTACTGATTCTAGCTCGTGCAGCATTGCGAGATGGATTCGAGTAGCTATCGATTCTCGTTTGATCTAGGTCATGCTTAGATTGAATTGAGGGTTAGTTATCGGCTCTAATTAACTTGGCATGTTAGTTAGATTCATCAAGTTACCGATGTTGCTTATGATTATTTATTGTTTATTTATTTTAAGCATCATCAATCTGCCCAATCTTGATCTAGTTCTTGTCGGCTTAAATCTTTGTATCTATCTTACTTAATTGAATGTCAATTGATTATCATGTTTAGGCGAGTAGATCTGTTTGTCATTAGCCGGTTAGTTTAGATCTTGATTGTGTATAGGCCACACTCAAGTAATAAAGTAAATTGTGTGGAGGGTCTTTGATTAATAGATCCAACCATTAGCTTAAGTCATGGGCTGCAACGATCTGGTCGATCCCCTTGACATAAGTGACGGGTTAGGTAGATTAGTCAAAGAGTCAAAGCATCGTTTACTTTATAGGCTTGTATGGTGCCTATACTTTCAGATCGGTTGTTCAGCCGATACTGTTTGCGCCTGCTTACTGCACGTTGTATTCTTCCGATCTCTTTTATGCATTGTCTTGTGTTCTGATTCATGTCAAGATTGATTCAAGTATGTTAATTAGCTGCAACGATCTGGTCGATCCTAATTAATAGATGTGATAGATTAAGACATGTTTCGACACATAAGGCGATGTATGAATTAGATCTGTTTAATATAATTTGCTTTCATTCATGTTTATTCCTGAATCGGTTAAATAAGGAATCGGATGTCTCTGCCTAATCTATATAATCGATTCGTGCGATCGGATGTCGGCTTTCTAGCCGATGGCCAGTTAAGAAGGCCCATTGGGCCGGATATCTGGAACCACTCGGGACACACCAGTGGTTCCGCATTGTGTTACTAATCGACTCTTTTTCCTTGTCAATTGCAGGTCAAACCGACTGGCACGCTTGGAGATTCATCGGTGCTCATCCACGCCGATTGTCGAAGCTAGCTGGGTCTGTTCACTCTGTGCTTCGTAGGACCGTTCCGGTTTCGCTGGTGTGCTGAGTGCGAACCGGATTTCGCGCCAACACAACCTTTGGTGGTACTCGAACGCCTTTTGCCTCAGTTGTGCTCGAGTTAGGACCACCTCCTTCTGCGGGTTCTTCCTTGCTTCTTTTTTCTTGTCCAAACCTGCCCAGAAATCATCCAGAGCTTTTTTTTGCAGACTCATTTACTTCCTCATCTGTCTTGATAGGATAGTTTCTGAGGAATCTTGGCGGAGGCTTTTGTCTTCTTCTTTGGGGGAGACGGCGGCTTTGTCTGCACCCTCTTCTTTTTCGGGGGAGACTTCTTTGGAGGTGGTGGAGGTGGCGGAGGTAGTGGAGCGGGCGTAGGAGACCTGCCTTGGTGGGGACGGTCGTGCTGGCGTTGGAGACCGCCTTGGTGGGGACAGTCGTGCTGGTGTTGGAGACCGCCTTGGAGCACTGTGCTGGTCTGGGGAATGAATAAGTGGGGTATAGCAGTTTCTTGTGATCCTATAGCATGCGATCGAACTTGAGTTTCTCTTTTTTCACTATCGCATTCTCTCAGTGCATCACAGATGGCCTGACCAAGATCATCAACGGGCTCTTCTTCTCCCGCTACCTCTTCTTCGACCCCACCCATCGGAATATCATTGAAAGCACCATATGCAGCAACAATATCATCATCCCCTTCTTCCTCATCTTCGTATTCTTTCATTAGAATCCCGCTTTCTCCATGCTTGGTCCAGTAATTATAGTTTGGCATGAAACCTGACTTAAACAAGTGTGACAGAAGAGTACTTGAGCAAGCATAATCCTTCAAATTCTTACATACAGCACATGGGCAATACATGAAACCATCGCGCTTGTTTGCCTCAGCCACACTTAAGAAATAATGTACGCCCGTAATGAATTCTCTGGAGCAGGCGATCAGCGTTGTACATCCAATTTCGGTTGTTCATCAGCATTGCATGACATACGACTGTATCAAAACTTTGGGGAGAATTGCTTAACTGCACAACACCGTACCATGCATCATGTTCAATTAAAACACCAGCACACAGATACAAAGTAATTAGTTTATGTTAGCCTCGCTACAATATGGACAATCCCAACTAACACTAAACAAACTAAAACTAAAATACACTTCAGCAGCATAAGGATCTGGCGACCAATCCCAACTAGAACAAACGGATCATTCGTTTCCGCTTCATCCATGGGCTGCTTGTGCTGGCTCACTGCCTCACCCGACACTGCAAGGTTGTTTTGCACGTGTTCAACATACTCTTCCTCCCAGTACCATCCTTTACATCCGGTGTCATCCCACTGAAAATTAACATAACAAATTAAGAACTTTCATCAAAACCAGCTAAAAAATGGGACAAATCTTGTAGAAAATGGAACACAATAACTCACATTGTGGTCCGGACACTTGTAGAAGATACGACCTTTGTTGGGACAGTCCTTCCTCACTCGGAACTCTACAACCTTCTGCTTACACTCACCGCACGCAATGAGAGGGAGGTGCGGCCTAAGTCACTTCGAAACTCGATGAGAAGTCGAGGACCCTGAAGGAGTCACCATGTACTAGCTATATTCATTTTTTAAAAATACTATAAATCTAAGCTTAAACTCCCACAAATCAAAAAAATACAAATTTATGCAAATTGCTATAAGTTCCTCATTTTCTAAACTAAGATATTTTCAAAAAAAAAAGCCACTAAATTTTTCTATTTCTCAAAACCATGAAATAAGCTATAAATACAAAAATACAAAGTGCATACTAGTTAAAATAAACAACTATAAGCTACCTCCATCCAAAAATACAAAACTATTATGGGAATATAAGCTTAAATGGCACAAATTAAGAAATGCAATACAAAACTTAATATGGTACATCCTTGGTTATTTGTAGACCATGAAATGATATATAGTAGTGACGTAGGTGTGAGAATGAAGTTAGTTACCTTCAAAACCGAAAAATCGATGGTGTTCTACAAGAAATGGGGTGACGGCCGAAGAACAGAGCAAGAACACAATGGAGAGGAAGAACAGAGCTAGCTCTCGGGCTAGAGGAGGAAGAAGGGAGCTTGTGGCTTTTATACACAGGGAGTTTTAGTCCCGGTTGGACTTACTTATCGTGATTAAAAGCAAGTTTTTATTCCCGGCCGGTACCGACAGCCGGGATTAAAACTTTTAGTCCCGGTCGGTATCAAGCACCAGGACTAAAGTCTCACCTTTAGTCCCGGTTTGTTACACGAACTGGGACTAAATGACATAACGTCACTTTGCAGTGTCCATTGGGCAGGGACCTTTAGTCCCGATTGGTAATACCAACCGGGACTAAAGGTGGCTTTAGTCCCGAACACAAAAAATGTCGGGACTAAAGGCCAATACCGTCCATCGACGAAAGGTCTGTTCCCTACTAGTGTATGCCCATCCCTTTTCAATTTTATAGCCAGTGAACACGGTTGTGGTCCCAACTCTTCGATGAGTATTTCGGTGACAACACCGAAATTATTTAGTGCGTGGTCAAAATAGCCAAGGGCCAACCATTGACGTAACGAAAATAGTGCAACTTCTTCTTTTCATACCCTTTCTCAAACATTCTAGCTCCAATTGATCTCATGTAGGATGCTCATTACCTTTAGCTAGCCCTTAGTTAGCACTTTTAAAGGGTTGGTCAAACTTTTCTTACAACGTCACTCGATTTTCAATGCAACACATTTGTTAGACCCCACAAGTGCTACTAATATAAATGTTGACGGTAATTATCGTATGATTTTACCCGTCAACTAAATATGAAATAAGGGTATAAAAGCAAACACCACCATAGAATAGGGTTTTAACTGACAGAATTCCATAGTTTTGGTGAATCAGTGTTTTGAAGGGGGTTATACAGAAAAGAATCATGGGAGACCCATATGTCAGATTAAAATAACAAAATCCGCCGCGAAAGGAGATCAATAATATTTTAAAGAACACCAGAGACTCGCTGGCAGAAGCGGGGCCCACTTGACAGCTAGGGGAGGTTGGCCGACCCACTGACCAGGTCAGCCGACCTATCAGTGAAGCTTCTCGGTCTCCGCTTCGATGTGGACCCACATCCCAAAATTTCACGCAATCCAAGCCGTCCGTCGAAGTCGGTTTGATCCAAGGGCTACGGTTCATCCCACCGGCTTATATAAGGACCCCCAAACCCCTAGGGTTTGACATCAATCATTCAGATCATTCAGTCATCAACCAGTTCAGAGCCAGAAACCCTAGAATCATTAGAGCTTCACCATCTAGAGCATAGCTACATAGGTTAGAAGTAGAAGGAGGCGAGTTCTACTCGAGTTTCGGATCTGTCTGGAGCTAGAAGGCTTCCCGAAGCCATTGTAAGCTCTCTCTTGTATCTTAAACCTCTCTTGAGTGTTGAGATAAAGTTGATCGACATTATTCTATTATTGATTATGTTCTCAATTATGCTATTCATTGCTTATCTAGATTGTATACTTTGCATAGTTAGGACGCATTCATATTCATACATAGGTTTGTATAGCACTCATTCATTGACATCATGGGTGGGTGATGAATAGCATGTAAGCATGGTGCTTAGATGTAGTTTGTTTGCAAATGCACCCTATATTCTAGGTTCTGTGGTAGATCGCGGATGTGACAATCCCGTTAAGTCCTTTGTAGTCCACGCTCCGAATGTAGGGAGAGTAGGAACTTATTATTATTATAGAAGGCTGGCAATGATCTTGATCTTCCTTAGTAATATTCCCTTAAGTATGAATATGAAGTGTCTTCGCCATAATTGCTAGTATTATTGCACCAATCTAATGTGTCTTTGATAGTATAGTTAGAATGACTTAGGATATCCTTATGCTTCAACCTAATCCATGCTAGTGCCTAGATAGGAAGTGCTCTAAGTGATCATTATTATGTTGATTGATTAGTTGATTGATCATTATGCTTATCATATATATCATTATTATTGTGACATAACCCCTGTTCTGAGTAAATAGGTCATTCATGGTATTCTCCATATTTGCATATGCATATGACATCTATCTATCTACCTGCATCCCATTTGTTGCCAACCCTTCCCAGTGGTAAAATATAAATGACAACCCGGAATACTCTGAGGTAAAATGCTACAATGGTGTATATTTTATCTGTGCGCTTGCGGATACAATATAATATATTTCAATCACTTGCAATAAGGAGAGATCTTTTAGCATCATACTGGGGATGACAACCTAGTTACTTCTAAGAGATGGATGAAGAGTTCAAGTGATCTGTAGACTAATCAGGTGGCACGTTAATCTATACCTCCCAGCATGTCGTTAAGAAATGTCAACAATAAATAACCATTATGCAAACACATTTGTCCCTTTTAATAGTTTGTCTATCAATCCAGTTGCATTTGATATCCTCTATTCATCATATGTCCGGCTAAAGTAAACCCTATTGTTATACAACTGCCTTGAGATTCCCAACATGCTTCCTTGCTATTTCCACCATGATATTCATGTATCTCAATGCTTCCATGCGGACTACACTATTACCTTTCATATCTCTTATGAAAATGTTGGTCCAAATGTGTTGTTAGTAATTACCAAACCCAAATCCATGGGAACATGGTGCCCATTGCCAGATTATGAACGATGTCCTCGCTGGTAGGTCCATGGCAGTTATATAGGAAAGCATTCATGCTGACCTTATAGTCCATCTGATTTAACATTGTAATTCCCTTTTGGATTGAACTAACGTCCTATAAAATCTTCCATGTTCTCCATTAATGGGATAGTCGAAATCATGTTAGCATCTTGCTCATTTAATATGTATTGACTTTACTAGATCCTCATCATCCCATTGATTCTTCATGTGGTTTCTTAGCTTGTTGACTTGCTGGATTATAGCTTGGCCTCGTAAACTGCTTACTCATCTTGTTGTCCCCCGCAACAACACATATCTCCAAGTGTTGATTGATTCCCCATCTCCAACTCTCCGGATAATGCCTTTTAGTAGATCATTACCCTTCAAGATGTTTCTCCATGTTTAAGACATGCCCCATTGATTGAGTGCTCTCATTCAACAAATTGTTGTGCGGGAAGTACCTTGCACGCAGAATTCTACCACACAATGATCTAGATTATAGACATGCCTCTAACTTTGTTTGGCTAGCATTGCAAGATTTAAGTAGTGTATATCTCGGAACCCCAACCTCCCATCACATTTTGGTTGTAACAGCTTATCCCAAGACAGCCAATGTGTATCATTTTTATCCTGAGCAGTCCACTAATAATGATAGATCATCATACTTAGCTCATCAAAGAAGGATTTTGTAAGATTAAAGAAGTCACCACGTGAAAAACGATTTGTAGGAATGGGGCCTTTTTTTGTAAGGGCGATTGTAGCTACAGGCGCCCCTACAGTGGGGTTGCTCGGACTCCATGAAACGAGCTGCCCCTACAAATGGCACAGTAGGGGCGGCTGGTGTTACGAACCGCCCCTACAAATGGGACTATTTGTAGGGGCGACTCACTCACCAGCCGCCCCAACTGTGCCATTTGTAGGGGCGGCTGGGACCAACCGCCCCTACTATATCCATTTGTAGGGGTAGCTCAATCACCAGCGGACCCTACAAATGGCCCACGTATTTATAGCAGCCACATGCTTCTTCCTCCTCGGGTCACTCACTCCAACTCGAAAAAAGGCTTGGGAGGCCTTGGGCTCCTTCCAAAAATTGCTCTATTAAGGGGTGAGGTTTTGATCTCAAATCCTTTGGTGGAGAGCTTGTAGGAGGTAGGAAATTGCTATTCCAACCTTTTATTTGAAGTTTTAATGGTTTATTAGTGAGTAAATTGAGTTTTACTTTTCTATCTCTTTCATGGTGCTTGAGTTTTGATTAGAGCAAAGTAGACCTTAGTTTTGAAGCTATTAGTGCAAATTAGTTAGAGAAATGAGCTCACACTCTATATTAGTTGCCCCTACTTGATTCTAGTGGTGATTATACCCTAGTTTCATGAATGTTTCATGCATGTAGATCTATTTCTAGATCTAGGAGTTTTTTTAAAATTTTGTAATTTATGTTTTATGATTTTGAAATGGGTGCATGAAAGGTAGTGGGTAAAATCACAATTGTTGCTAATTGTCATCTTATATTTTAATCATTTAATTTAATTTATATATGCAATTAATTAATTATCTAGTATTTATGCAGCAAATTAGACTCTAGTTTTGAAGCTATCAGTGTAAATTAGTTAGAGAAATGAAGTTTACATCCTTTATTAGTCGATCTAGCTTGATTTTAGTGGAGATTACACCCTAATTTTATCTATGCTTCATGTGCATGTAGTTCTAGTTCTAGATCTAGGGTTTCTTTTAAATTTCTTTTTATCATTCCTTTAATATATTTTCTTTTTTTGGTTTTTAAAAGATGGATTATAAGAACTCTTGGATGTATGGTACGTTAAGGTTCAAGGCAGGCTATCGTGAAGAGGTGGAAAATTTTATTGAAGCCACGGAGAAGCATGCAGCGACGTTGATAGAGAATAAGGAAACAATTATTTGTCCTTGCAAAGATTGCAAGAACCTACTGACATTTTGATTTGTGTCTACAATTAGATCACATCTGATTATGCGAGGATTTCTTTCTGACTACACACTTGTTGACACTTCTTAGCGCAATCACCAGAGACAGGGTGTTAGGCTATCTCTGATAACGGCGCCAGAAGTGCCCTGAGGTATTTCTTATGTCTATTGGATAATTCCGCAAGCGCACAGAATATACCGCTGTAGCACTTCACCCGGGAGTATTCCAAGGTATCGTTATTTATTTTATCCCAAGGGAAAGTGATTGCTAGAAATGTTAATAGAAAGATATCCTTAAATCTATCTCAACTTAGAAAAACTAGTGCAGAGGGGGTAATCGAAGTATGATAGGAAGGTGATGATTCAAAGATAACAAATGAAATACTAAAAGATAACTAGTGTAGTGTACCTAGGTGGGAGGACAACGAGTGAGAAAGGTTCCTGTGATTCAAACTCTACTCCTGTGATCTATCCTATCAAATGGACGAAGTACACTAATACTGGTACCTTACTTTCGGTGTGTAGGGGATAGTACGAGACAATAGAGGATATAACCTCTACCCGAAGCGCCTATGCTCTTATGGGAGCCTACCTTTTAGGAACTTGCCTAAAACACGTGGAGGGATACTAAGACTAGACAGGACTGTCACCACCTGCTAACACCCACAAACAATCCGTGCGGCAAGCGGCATTCAAAGGCAAGATCTAGTCTAAGCATCACGCTTACACTAAGCCTTAGTACTCTAGCAGTGATCAAGGCAACTAGAGCACCCTATGACAGGCGATGAACTACACACGTGAGCTGGTTACAGGATCACAATCTAATGCAAACCGATCAAGTAATATGATAACTCACAACAATATTATTAAAGTAATGTACTAAGTAAAGACTCAGTGAAGTAAAGCAGAAATAATATATTAAAGTAGATAAGTCTTACAGAAAGAGAAAGATACAAGAGCTATACCAGACTCTCCAGTAGACGACTCCGAAGACCCGAGCGCAGCTCGACTCAACTCTAACTCCCACACTAGACTACAACTACTACTAAAGTTGGAACTACACTACTCTTCACTTGTATTCTTGAATGAATCATATCTTGAGAGGGTGAATGCAGCCTCTATTTATAGGGGAGAGTGGAGGGGTGCCACGTCAGCAATCCGTGTGCCTTTCCACCTTGGCCCTTGGATGAATCGACCTCGTAACCACCTTAGATGGACGCCAGTGATTAAACCAGCACGTGTGAAACATGCAGGAAGGCGGTGAAGGCCAACCGACCTGGCTGGGCACTAGGGGTGGGTCGGCCGACCCCTATGACAGGTGGGCCTAGGCCAGGTATGGTCCTCACCAGTCATAGAGTGTTTCCTTGTGCTGGTTCTATCTTGATTGTGTTGTTTCACGCCTTGATCCGTGTGCTTTGACTCTCCACCGTTGAATGGAAACACATGTTGATCTGATGGTGGAATTAAGTTAGGTAGAGTATCACACAGATCCTGCCACATCACCAAAGCCAGGTGGGACCCATGGTGGGGTCGGCCGACCCACACATGGGCCCACTCTGAGCTCTCCTGTCTTCTAAGTGATGTCTTGAGTCATTTGTTGAAGTGTGATGACTTGGTTCCCGAATATGTGGTTCTGCTGACCCAACATATTGGGCTCCAAGTGCTCCAATTTGTTTTGTTTTGATCTTTCCTGCATTCACAAGCTAAGAGTACAAGTGGAACTAATTATTGATAAAATATGTTCATGTTATGTTGATCTTCCATCAAAACCGAGTCCTGTTGATGGTGTTTGAGTGTGGATTTTCATGGTATATCCACCATCAACAAGATCCCCCAAGCTTAACCTTTGCTCGTCCCGAGCAAATATTTAAACTTAGCTTGGTGGATCAGGAGTTGCTACAATGTTTATGTTTCAATAATATCATGTGTACAACAAAATACTTCTCTTTTGAATGGAAAAATTGGCTATAAAAAATTCACCCATTTTACCTTAGTCCTTTATGGGGCTAATGGCCTTTCCTTTGCCTTAGTTGGTTGAGAGACAGAACAGTTTAACTTGAGCACTAATTTTCTCATTCTTTGCAAGTTTCATTCTGGTGGTTTTAGCAATGTTTTGCAAAAGAAAACTTAATGTTCCTCATATGGTTCTCTCAAGACGCTCAAATGGTGTATGATTCCTTACCAAGGCATAAAGTAAATATTGCCTTCCCTTTGTCATTCTACTTCTAAAATGCCTTATGTGGAGCTCAAGATAGGAATGAAAGAGTGTAGCATACTTACTTTGCATGTATTGTAGAGTCAAAGCTTGGATCAAAAGAGAGAAGTGTCATGCCCTTAGATTAAGATGTGCAAGTGTGTGGAAAAAGTGTACTATAATGCTCCTCTATTGTATTTCTAATAAATTTTTGAGACATGGCTATCATCATTTTTTCTTCTTCTTTTATTTATGAGCTAGATTTGCTCATATATTTTTCTTTTCTTTTTCTATGGATTTTCTTGTGTCCATTTTTCTTTCTTTTTCTTTCATTTTGCATAGCCTTTTGTCTCTTCTACCAAATTAACTAAGAGAGATACTCTATGATTTTAACACATGGAGCATTTATTTAGTGAAAATGAAAGGCATGTTGTTGTGTACTTTCAGTGTAGAAGCAGCACATATATGTGGTGTGTACGTGATCTTGATCTTGGGGGCATGATAAGTCTCTCAATAAGGGTCAACAAGATTTGACAATATTCAATACAAAGCAAATAGCTTATGTGGAAGGTTTTAAACATGTGTAGTATATATGGCTGTGGTAGGAATTTATCACCATTGAGGAACAATGAGGTTTTGATTGTTTAAGAAACAAATCTCCAGTAATCATGCATGCTTAGAATAATATTATAGCAGCTCTTATTTCACTATATCATATCTCACAACAACTTAGACTTAGTTCTAGCACTTGGCATCCATAAAGTTTTCAGGTTCATGATGATTTTAAATAAGCCAAGTAATCCATACTCAAAGAAATACTAAGTTATAAACTAGGCATTAAAGAAATATTAACAGAGCAACTGTTCATTATTTCCAATGAGAAAGATTAACATACATGAACAGAAAATATTTTTGATGTTTTTATTTTATTTTATTTAAATGCATTAAATTAAAAACAATATAAAATACTGAGATAGAATACTTACCTTGGTAGGGGAGAGAATCTCCCCCAAGCTTGCACTTTTGCAGTTATCTCACTGAGGTGGACGTGGCGGATATGGTGGTGGATAGTGAGGAGGATATTGTGGTGGATATGCTGGTGGATATGGCCGCGGGAACTACTGTGGGTGCTGTGGAATATATGGTGGTAGAGGTATGTTGTGATGTGCATAGAGGGCAGCCCACTGTCTGCCAGTCTGCTCCTAAAAATTTTGGAGCTGTGTTGGCGCTTCTTAGCGTCAGCAGAAAAATCCGCAAGCGCACGGAAGTACCGTTGTAGCACTTTAGCCGGAAGTATTCAGGGTATCGTATTTATAATTTCCCAAAGGAACGGCTTATGTTTATAGGCTCTTAGCTAGTTTACCCTAGAAAAATGTAGAGGGGATAACTTGGGTAGAGAGGATACACTAAGGCCGAAAACACTAAGTGAAGATAACTTCCCCACTACTTGTCTGCTTCAGGCCCACTGACGTAGCTGGTCTGCCAGCCGATACCAGTATCAGCGCTACTCCACGGCCGAACGTGGGGGAATTTAGATACGAGTGGACAGAGCTGTCACCACCTGCCACCTACCCCTCTGCCCGTGGGCACGCGCAACATACGAAGGTAGATCTCGACTTAGACACCACGTCTACGACGGCGACTACTACTCTAGCGATGGTCAGGAACTTCCGTCTTTATCAGGAGTCCTCTAACTAGAGCACCCGTCCAACGGATAAGCGACGATCCCACAAACAAATAGTTTTATGAAAATTACTTACTTAATGAATCGAAACTTAGAATGTATCACAAACCTCTTACTTCAAGTAGCAAGATGGTTGTAGAGGTACAAGTTGGATGCAAGAGCCGACAAGTCCGGCACTTCGTCCACCCGAGAGTAGAACTGCTTCGACTCCGCTCTCACTTCTCAAGCTTCTATCTCTCTCTCTCTAACCCTATACTAGCCTAGCTAGAAGCTAAACTAATGGAAAAATGGTGGCACTCCCTTCTTCTTCTCTCTTGCATCAAGTTGTTTTTTGATGGAGGGGGTGAGGGCCTCATTTTATAGCTCCATAGGACGGTTTCGGCAGTAGCTAAGTATGGAAGGAGGTGAAACCGCCTTCACGGAACCGCCATGAGCACTGTCACTGAAAACTGGGCCCGAGAAGCGTTAACTGGGGGGCGGCCACACCCGGGGACGGTCGGTCCCTGGGAGGCGTTAACTGGCCACCGCCTTTGGGTGGTCGGTTGCTCCCTGGGCCTGGGCCTCCCCCGCGGTTACGGATGGATCCCGTTTGATGGTTTGATAGGCGTTTCTCTTTTATTCTTGATTTGCGCCTTTTCTGAATATGTTTTCTGGAAGTGCGCTTTCTGATGATTTTTATGCATTTTCACGTGTTCGACCTGCAAGTCACATGTGCAACAAAACTCGTGGAAAGGTTAGATAAAAAGCCCTACCTTCTATTTATTTTAGCATTAGAATGATGTTATATTTTGGTTGTTAAGGACCGCCAACAAGCTGCTGCTAGGTTTGTAGCACTTTGTGCCCCTGACCGGCGCCCTCCTCCAGAGCTAGAGGCCTGCATGCCATTTGAGCTGCCTGCATAGGTGCTGTCATCTTCTTCGGATGATTCATTACGCTGTGCAGCACGCGTTCTTGCATGGGTAGCAGGTCCTGAAAAACTCTAACGGCCGCCTACTCCTGCAATGTTAGGCACTAGAGGGTGGCCCCCATATAGTTTTAATTCTAGGCATGGCAAAGTGAGTCTTGCATCGCTATTATGGAATTTAAATTCTATTGTTCCTTGGGGACCACTGGCAATAATATGAGCTTTAATGAAATATTCGTCACCTAGGGTGGTTCTATGTGCAGGTATGTAATCATTAAATCCATTTAGCAGTTCAAGGTAACTACACAGTTTTGTGATGATGGATGTGAAATCAAATGATCCAATTCTTGATGGTGCAGTAATCCAATGCTCTACCATGGCTTTTACAGGTGATACACGGATTTTATATACCATGACATACATTATTCTTAAATCAATTTCCCTCACAATTCTAACATCATCCCGGGGAAACAAAGTGATTCCTAGCCATCTATGCAAAAATTGCAGTGTGGGGTTGCAAATGTGACTAGTGCGCGGTTTTTCCATTCTATTTTCCTCTATTATGTCATGCCAAAATTCAAGTTTATTGAACCTACAGGTAGTAGATTCTAAATTTGAGGTGCAATTCATGAAGCCTAGGCAAGCACCAAACTGGTCCCAAGTAAGATCATAAACTTGATTAAACAGGCGAAAATAGATGTTGTCTCTAGTTGCTTTTACTGTGCATATAAATTCTAAGGTAAGACTCCTGCTACCTTGGTACCCAGAAAAATCCCAGAATTCACCCCATCCTATTGCACCAAAAAATCAAAGAACTCCTCATACATACCTGTGTGTTGGAGGAGTCCTAAATTAATTACCTTGGTGTGTTCAAAGTTACGGTTGCGGATGGAGTTGAGGACGAGAAGTTCTTGCGGAGTGACCCAAATGTCTGTTTCTTGGTCTTGTGTTCTAACAAGTTCTTCTTCTTCTTCAGTTTCTTCATTGACTTCTTCATGATCATGAGGAGGTTTTTCAACATTTTTCGTGTCGTTGCTTGGCTCAGTTGCTTCAGACACGTATTCATCCTGTGACCCCGAGAGTCGTATCTCAGTGTCATGGGAGGATGATCGTCGCGACAAACTCCCACTCAATGCTGAGCGCACTTTCTTTGCTGCGGCCTTGAATGGGTTCTTCATATTTGCACAAAACAAAGACACGAACCAAACTTCGGATGATGGGGGTTAGCTTAGTTTGACGAGCCTCTTACCGGATGATTACCTTACTTAGCTTCCTCAGGTGATGAACACTTGAACGAAGAATAAGGATGAGGGGAAATATTTTTTTTGGGTTTTCTTTTTGGAAAGGAAAGAGCTTTGTTGGGAGGTGAGAGAGAGTTTTAGAGTGTCGGAATGCTCTGCTGGTGGGTTGGTTGGAGAAATGTGCTCACGAGCATGGCAATTAAGTGGAGAAGGAAGTAAGGGTGCAGGGGGCACTTGGCCTGGTTCGGCCGACCCATTCCCTCTCCCTATCTCGTGCCAATAATTGGAGGAGTCTCTGTTGCAATGAATGGAACAAAAGCTGGAGTGATGGAGCTCAATTGAGGGGTCGGCCGAACCATCAATCACCTCCAATTTTCAGGCATCTTGTTGCTTTGTAAACATTGTTGGAGCTAGAGCAAGTGGGTGTTGTCATGTGCCAGCTTATAGGTCGGCCGAACCATCCCCTCTCTCTAATTGCTAAGTGCCAAATAAAGGAGTCTAGGGTGGTCATTTCTTGCCTGGTGAAGCACTCATCTTTCTCTCCTTTGGATGCTTGCTCATGGAATCCTTTCTTGGAGTGAGTGGTGAATGGAACAAAGGGCCAAAGAAGGGGGCCGCAAGACATGACCATGGCTGGTGGATGTTTGCTCATGAGATGCTTCACGGGAGAATTCTTTCAAAAGGTGATTTGCTTAAGGGTTTGAGTAAGAATCTTTCCCATGATTAGCAAAAGGTATTTTGATTAAGCTTTGCATGAGTGGAATTAAGGCGAGAGAGAATGGACTTTGACATGACAAAATTTTTCTCTCGGCTAACTCATGGTTGTGTGCACTTTTCTTGTCAGCATTTTATTAAAGCAGAAGATGAGAGGGAGAGAAATTCTAGCTCCTAGAGTGCAAGTTGACAGATATATGTCTTGCAGCACTCTATAGGGCAGCTCACAAGAAGTGTAGACAGATAAGACTAGAACTTGTGAATGCACAGAAAAGTGACTGAGAAAATTTCCAGGTTGCCATGCTACGTTCATTTAGATGATCAAGGTTGATATACTATATTTTAAGGTGTTGTCGTGCATGGGACATATCAAGACATGGCATGCATGGAAATGGACAAGAGGTGGAAGGTGGGAGACACCAGGGTGGGGTCGGCCGACCCCACCATGGGCCCCACCTGGTGTCAACTTTACTCAGGAGATTAATTATATGATTATTTTCATGTTGAGCTTGATTATTGGTCGACAGAAAAAGGAATTGGAAATATATGCTAAAATAAAGCAAGCAATTAAATGAAGTAAGCTTTAATTAAGTGTTAGTGTACTTACCTTGATGGAAGAGTTATTCCCTCGGGTCCTTACAGTAGGATCTCCCTCTGGGGCTGGTGTATGAATTTTCTTCGGAAGCATCGCCGGTTGTATTGCCTTTCTCTTCCATATTTGCTTGCTCTTTGCTTGTGGTTGTGATTTGGGCTTCTTTAGATATCTCACAATAGCGAAAGCATGTATCTCCCTTAACATGATCAATAAGCATTGCTCAACCTTCGGTCGGAATTTGAATGTCTCCAGGGTCCCATTGATAGGGAATTGAATTTCTCCAGCTCCAACATCAATATGTGCATTGGCGGTGCTGAGGAACGGTCTCCCCAAGATGAGTGGAGTCTTTTCACCCACCTCCATGTCTAGGACCACGAAGTCCACGGGGACAAAGAATCCGCGTATCTTGACGGGGATGTTTTCCGCTATCCCTGCCGGGTAACGGACCGATTGATCCGCCAGCTGCAAACGTATTGATGTAGGGGACAAGATAGTATGATTGAGTTTGTTGAACACTACCTTTGGCATGATGCTGATGCTTGCTCCCAAGTCGCACAGTGCATGTTCAAAGTATTGTGTCCCAATAGAGCAGTCAATGGTGGGACACCCAGGGTCCTTCTTCTTGGTTGGCAGTTGGTTTAATATAGCCGCGCTGCATTCCTCCGTCAATTTGACAATTTCCGTTGTGGGCAGTGGGTGCTTATTGTTGACGATGTCTCTTAGGTACTTGGCGTAGGTCGGTACCTGCATTGCGTCAAGTAATGGAATATGCACATAAAGATGATGAATTACCTCGACGAATTTCCTGAATTGTTCGTCGGTGGTTTGCTTCCTTGTTCTTGGGATAGGTAGCAGCACATTGGTGTCATAGTATTCGTGCGGGGCTGTCTTTCCTTGGAACTTGGTGTTGTCATCATGCGCTGGCAATTCTTCTTCTTCTTTTTCATCTTCCTTGTCTTTTCTTGCAGCCTTCCCTGCCATGTTAGGATGTCGTGGATCACGAGTGGACTTACCTCCCCTCGTGATTACCGCATTGATATTTGAAGTATTGCAAGTATTTTTAGGAGATGAAGTAGTAGCAACAAGATGAGCTAATTGAGATTCTAGCATTTTATTAAAACTCATTTGTTCTTTAATAGAAGAAGCGAAAGCATCCATTTTAGTATTTAATGTTTCAAGGGTCTTGTCATTTGCTATCAACTTTTTATTCATGTTTTCATTTATTTTAGCTTGATTCATAACAAGATCTTTTAATGATAATTGATTACCAAAATTTACATTACATTGAAACTTGAAGTTTGACGCCCATCTTTCTTGTTGAGGATATTTTGAATTGTTGGAGATGGCATCTACCTTCTCAGGATTTAATTTAGAATAAGATACACTACATCCCTGATTCCATTGATAGCTTGGAAGCATAGTGTCGAATGCCTCTCAGTCTTTCTTGAAGTTAGCATGTTCTTCCAACCTTCTCAAGAGGAGATCCATCTTCTCAGAGATTACATCTACTTCATGGATGGTATGTGTGTTCTTCTTCTTGGTTTGGAGTCGATCTTCATTCCACCCTTGATTTGTCATCATCTTTTCTATCAGATTCTTGGCTTGTGTGACATTGAGTGAAGTGAATGCTCCTCTAGCAGCGGCATCAAGGTGACTACGAGCTATTGGGGTTAGCCCATGGTAGAAACCTTGAATCAGGAGCCATTCTTGGATACCATGATGAGGGTATTCCCGAATGTATTCCTGGAGACGTTCCTATGCTTCGGGAATTGTCTCATCCACTTGCTGTGTAAAGCCTGAGATCTTTCCTCGAAGAGCAGTGGTTTTGCCCATCGGGAAGAACTTCTTGAGGATATGCATTGGCACAGCTTGTCCAATTGCCAATGTCTTCAGGATAAGTATAGAACCATTGTTTTGCCTTTCCAATCAAGGAGAACGGAAAAAGACAAAGACAGATGGCGTCCACTTTGACTCCTTTAATGGCAATGGTACCACACAATTCCAAAAAATTCTAGAGATGTGCATTTGCGTCCTCATGGGGCTTTCCGCTGAATGGGTTGGCTTGCACCATGTTGATAAGAGATGGCTTGAGCTCAAAAGTGGCATCCCCCAAGCTAAGCTGCGGACCATGGTGACATTGTCAGCCGACGGTGTAGAATGCTCGAAGATGGTCTTTTGGGCCATAGCTTCCTTAGGTGACAATGCTGAGCCTCCTTTCTTGAGTGGTTCCAATACCAAATCGGACCTCCGATCGGAGACTGAACGGTGTCGAGAACTCCTGGTGGATGTCTCTGGATTTTCTATTGCTGTGGCTTGAAACTGAAATCCACTCATGTATGTTTTGCTTCATGATAAAGAGAAGCAGAGGCAAGGGTAAGCCCTACTTCAACTAATTGATACTAAATTGATGATAGGTCCCGGATTCGATCTTATTAAAATTTCTAGACTATGCTTCCCAGGCAACGGCGCCAGAAATACTTATTGACACTTCTTAGCACAACCACCAGAGACAGGGTGTTAGGCTATCTCTGATAATGGCGTTAGAAGTGCCCTGAGGTATTTCTTATGTCTATTGGATAATTCCGCAAGCGCACAGAATGTACCGCTGTAGCACTTCACCTAGGAGTATTGCAAGGTATCATTATTTATTTTATCCCAAGGGAAAGCGGTTGCTAGAAATGTTAATAGAAGGAGATCCTTAAATCTATCTCAACTTAGCACAACTAGTGCAGAGGGGGTAATCGAAGTATGATAGGAAGGTGATGATTCAAATATAACATATGAAATACTAAAAGATAACTAGTGTAGTGTAGCTAGGTGGGAGGACAATGAGTGAGAAAGGTTCCTGTGATTCAAACTCTACTCCTGTGATCTATCCTATCAAATGGATAAAGTACACTAAGACTGCTACCTTACTTTCGGTGTGTAGGGGATAGTGCGAGACAATAGAGGATATAACCTCTACCCGAAGCGCCTATGCTCTTATGGGAGCCTACCTTTTAAGAACTTACCTAAAACACGTGGAGGGATACTAAGAGTAGACAGGACTGTCACCACCTGCTAGCACCCACAAACAATCCGTGCGGCAAGCGGCATTCAAAGGCAAGATCTAGTCTAAGCACCACGCTTACACTAAGCCTTACTACTCTAGCAGTGATCAAGGCAACTAGAGCACCCTATGACAGGTGATGAACTACACACGTGAGCTGGCTTACAGGATCATAATCTAATGCAAACCGACCAAGTAATATGATAACTCACAACAATACTATTAAAGTAATGTACTAAGTAAAGACTCAGTGAAGTAAAGCAGAAATAATATATTAAAGTAGATAAGTCTTACAGAAAGAGAGTGTTGCCAGGTGGGCCCAGCCAGATATGGTCCCCACCAGTCATAGAGTGTTGCCTTGTGCTGGTTCTGTCTTGATTGTGTTGTTTCACGCCTTGATCCGTGTGCTTTGACTCTCCACCGTTGAATGGAAACACATGTTGATCTGATGGTGGAATTGAGCTAGGTAGAGTGTCACACGGATCCTGCCACGTCACCAAAGCCAGGTGGGCCCCATGGTAGGGTCGGCCAACCCACACATGGGCCCACTCTGAGCTCTCCTCTCTTCTAAGTGATGTCTTGAGTCATTTGTTGAAGTGTGATGACTTGGTTCCCGAATATGTGGTTCGGCCAACCCAACATATTGGGCTCCAAGTGCTCCAATTTGTTTTGTTTTGATCTTCCCTGCATTCACAAGCTAAGAGTACAAGTGGAACTAGTTATTGATAAAATATGTTCATGTTATGTTGATCTTCCATCAAAACCAAGTCCTGTTGACGGTGTTTGAGTGTGGATTTTCATAGTATATCCACCGTCAACAACAATGTGGATTCATCATGGCGAAACTAATGAAGACGAAGTTGACGATGATCAAGAAGACGACAATGAAACCCTAGAATGTCTGTCCCAATACTCACACGAGCTTTCAGAAGAAATGGATAGTGACCATGGCAATGAACAATTTGGCTGTGATGCTGGTGGTTGGGATGGCGGTAATGACAACGATGGTGGTGCTGGCAATGATGCTGGAGCACGTGAGGGGGATGAAGATGACGGTGACCATTTGGAGGCAATGCTTCGGGCCATTGGACCAGAAATATTACTAAAGAGCAAGAAAGGTTTAGAAAATCTAGATAGGGTGAAAACAGCATCGAAAGGAACATGTGTATGGTGTTGAAAAGGGTTGTTCGACGCACTGGACACTGCTAAGTTTTGTGCTAGAGCTACTCATCCTGAAGCCTAAGTAAGGCTGGTCAGACTGTAGTTTCGATGATCTGTTGCGTCTCCTATCATGGTTGCTACCACAGCCAAACTTAGTTCCCGCCAACACATACCATGTAAAGAAGGTTATAAGTCCACTGACGATGGGTGTTGAAAAAATCCATGCATGCCCCAACCATTGTATCCTTTTTCGTGGTGAGACGTTCAAAGACCTAGATAAATGTCCTTGGTGTGGGGCCAGCCGATACAAGAACCATGACTTTTATAGTAGGGAAGAAGCCTCCATAGGAAAGAAGAGGAATAAGAAGGGTGTGAAGAAGGCGGTACAAGAACCTCAACCTCCGGAGGACACCCCATTAGGCAACAATGCAAAGAAGAGAAGAATTTCTGCCTTGGTAATGTGGTACCTGCCAGTGACCGAAGAGTGTGGATGAAGCCACGCATCCGAAATTGGATATATGCGAGGAGTGTGGATGAATCCTGTAGTAGTATCAAGTTTGCTAAGCCGGAGACCGAAGAGGCAGTCGCAAGGATACTGAAATATGCTGAAGACAAGGAGAAGGGCACATTCACTCCTTCCAGAGAGAGGGATAAGCTTAGCCCTGGCTTGGGAAACCCCGAGCACACAGGCTACACCAGGGGCCTAGGGAAAATGAATGACGACATGGAAGCATGGATTTGAAGAGGACATACACATGTACAAGAAACATGCAAAGATAAAGAGGATAATCTTATGCTCCATGTTGAAGCTCTAGTTGAGAAGGTGCTGAAGTAGAAAGGTTTGTCTACGGAGCTACGAAAAACAATGGGGCCACCGGGAGAACTAGCTTTAGTTTGCAGCCCTACAGGTGTTGTCAGCAGCCAAGGTTCACTGCAGGCACAATAGCCGTCGATCGCATATGGGACCCAACTAGTTGCACCTTGGTGGTTCCATTTGGAAGGCAGAACACGATTGAGGTGACAACGGGTGTGGCACATCCTCCTGGCGGCACGTGGCATGATAAAGACATCCCACAAGACTATACTAGAGTTGAGGTGCATACGGTGAAGCCCATGGGGGTGACGTGCAAGATAGACCACCCAACTCCAGAGGGCCTGGTGTTACTCGGAGACGTCACAAACCAGTTTATCCTCTGGCACAAACGGGATATTATATTAACCACTTCTTCACCAACGCCACCTGATGTACATCTGGAGCGAGTTGTTGAAGACGGGGACGTATATTCACCAGCTAGTCACCACCACATGCCTGAGATGCCTCATTCTTCCCTGACTACTAGCGAGCACGTGCCTGAGAAGACACCACCTTCTCCATCTCGTCGTACCGAGCAAGGGAATAATGAGATGCCACATGTGCCTCACAAGCCTCAACCTTCTCCACCTCATACCAAGGAAGGGCATGATGAGATGCCACAGTCCCCTCAACAACGAGTGCCTTCTCAAGGTCATCCACAAGAAGATGAGAAGGCATGAATGGGAAGTTCGGAACAAGATTCCCATCAAGATAAAGCCAATCTTTGTTCCAATGAGTGATGCCTCGAATGTTTACAAATGGTATGCCCATGACCAGTTCAAGCCTAAGAACCAAGCTAAGCAAGTCCCAGCACAGCAGTCCGTCACTAGGAAACTGCACCAAGCGGCAAAAAGGTATCCAAATGTTGAAGGCATCAAATGGTGAAAGGATTTCCCGGAAAGATATGAAAGAGGCAAGCCCTTCCTATCAAACTGGGTCATTCAAAACATGCCATTTGGAATGCGAAGGTTCCATGATTGGTATTTGCGTGTTATCCCAACAAAGCTAGACATCATACAAACATCGTACCCTATCGGCACATTTGGAAGCCCAGTTGGCATAATTGTATTTGACTTCAACGACGTTCAGACATGCTTTCATCTTAGAGCAATGGAAACGAATCTAGTTAAAACGTGGTGCCTGTAAGTCCTTCCCCTCCCGGTATGATATTAATGTAACTTGGATTTTGTTGTAACTAACCCACGCCGTGATGTGTAGAATGCAAGTGCATCTCATGAAAAAATGCCAAGCCTGAAAGCTGGATATGTAGAACCCCAACCTATTGCTCAAACAAATTTTAATTATCCCAAAAAGTAGAAACTAGATGGCAAAGGGCTGGCGGCCGGAAAAACAATCGCAGAGAAAGAGACCATCCAGGCGAAGACTATAAGGCAAGAGTCCCTTAAGGTTGCGGCATACATTTCCCAGTCTTTTAAGCACCTCCAACATAATGATATTATATGGTTACCATACAACTTCAAGCAAGTTTGGCTCTTTAAAGCTTTGTTTAATATATTCTTGTTCGATCGAAAACTACTTATTTGCTTATTCTATGATTAAACTCATGAAGTGACCGTTGGATTTGTATTGGTGTCGACGTCGGGAGGAACATGGCATGGGTCTCTGATTCTGCAGATTTTGACCTACGCACATACAAAGACTTCATATCCATTCTCAAGACGTATAAATATCGATAATCCTCATTACCTTATATGTTTGTATATGTACTTAAAACATTCACTTTTGCATACTAACAAGTTGCATTTGCTAAAACCATTCTAACAGGGCATTCAGGCACTATGTCCTTGAACACAAAGGAAGACATTGTCCAAAGCAGAAGGAAAAGTTGAGTCAAAACTTTGGCACTCTATTACGTGGCTATCAATAGCATCACTTAATATTTTCATATATGAAACACAGTATCCTAAGCAAAGGCCTGGGAGTCTACATTATGGATATTACGTATGTTCAATGATGGGTAACATCAGTGCCTGCAGGAGGCATCCTTGTCTGGTAAGTTTGAACTCCTTTGCCGGTTGTATACAAACTTAGCTTATGTTATGAAATAATAGACCTAAACTTGTTCTTTCATAGTGGAAAGAAGAGAAAAACAAGAGAAGGGACCCTGTACAAGGATGACGATCTCTTGGAGATTGTCAACGACCTTTGCAACTTCATATTGGACGAGGTTGTGCACGTCAAAGGCACTTAACATGACCCAGATTCTGACTTAGGTAGTAATCCTATGCACCAACACCTTCGTCAGCTTTGACGGCTAGCTCTAAGTCGTTGATAACAATGTTCATGGACTTTTAACATCGGTCTTACCTTGTGGGATGTTTTAATCTTGTGAATTATGGCTATGCAAATATCAACTTAGAAATTCAGACTATGATCTTGTGAATTATGACTATGCAAAGATCGACTTGTGAATTATGACTATGATCTTGTGGTTGTGGATGCATATGTGGTCATATTTGAATTTCAATTGTAATATCTGTATATATATGTGGTAGTCATATTTGAATTTTAATTGTGATATCTGTATATAATGATGTGGACAGTTTTAAATTGTGTATTTATTTTTTCTCAAAAAATCACTATAGGGGCGGCTAAAGAGTGAACCGCCCATACAAATAGTAACTATAGGGGCGGCTGGTACATAAACCGCCCCTAGAAATACTATCTGTAGGGGCGGGTGGTTCCCCAGCCGCCCCTAGAAATACATTTTTAGGGGCAGCTAAAGTTACCAGCTGCCCCTAAAAATGGATTTCTAGGGGCGGCTGGGCAACCGCCCCTACAGATGCTAGATTTGTACAAACGAGCTGGGGGCGGCTGGCCCAACCGCCCCTACAGAGGCACATGAGCCGCCCCTATAAATCTTTACCGTGATAGTGAGTCATGGCATATGTTACATTTGCATGCACCACTGCCTCAATTAATATCTCCTTCGCTTCTTTTGAGAGTAATTTCTCCATCAAACCTTGAATTCAATTATATATCCTGTCCTATAAATGGAACTCTTCTTTCTTCGATCAACCAATATAGATAGAAATATCAAGATATTTCTCGTTGGTTGTTTTTGTTTGTAGCCGAAGAATTTTTTTATAGCAGCCCATACAACAGTTTTTTTGTTAAACATTGACTTCTTATTGATCAGTTGACTCATACATTACCAATAGAGATCCAAGATATGTTTTAGATGACTAGTGTATTATCTTTGAGGCTTTTGTAAGAATTAGTGAGTTATCAGCAAATAGTAGGTGGGAAACACTAGGTGCTCCTCGATAAATTTTAATCCCTTCAAAAGTGATTTATTGGCTTAGCATGATGAGTAGTGTAATAAATCAAAAAAAGAAGAAGAGAGGATAGAAGGGCCAAGGCCCAACCAGCGCAGGCCACCACCCAGCCCAAGCCGCCCTACCCCTCTTGAACACTCACCTCCCTCCCAGCAACACTCTCTCTTTCTCCTGCTCGTGTTCCTCCCCTCTAGGTCACCTCCCCCTTCTTCCCTGCAACTTCTCCCTCTCCAACACCTCCCCAAACTAGTGAAATCCATGGGGAAGAGGATGAAAGGTTGAGGACGCGAAGAGAATCAAGTAGAGATGCATCTTGGAGTGAAGGTCGATTTTTTCCATCGTTTATTGTTGCCCTAGGGTTTGGGGTAACCAAGGTGAGAAGCTTTTCTCCCTTCCCTGCACAAATCGGGTGTTTTGGGTGGAGTTTAGCCACAGGAGTAAGTGAATTAACGGAGGATAAAAGTTGTTTGAATGGTGTACCTCGGATTTCATATAAACAGTTTCTATAGTTTTGTTTGGCGGAGCTTTTAGGGTCACTTAGAGGCTGAGTTAAGTGCTTTGGTAAACTACAAAGTTGTAGAGGACCCTTAGATATATCAGCTCATGAAATTTCATGATTTTATCCCAAATGGTTTGAGAGATATGAATTTTCAAAGTTAAATGTATTGTTTTCTCTACAGAACTTTTAGTTAAGCTTTGCTCATGCATTAGGCCATCTTGCTGACCCAATCTGCAAATATGAATAATATGAAAGTTGTAGACTATAAAATGATTTGATAGCTGGTGAAATTTCAGAATTTTTTTATGATAAGGATATGGATATATAAACATGTAAAGCCTATTTTCTCTATTCCTGGACAGATTCTGAAGTCTATTTCAACAACAGTTTAGGGCATCTTAAAGGCATGATAAAAATATAGTCACTTCATGAAAGTTGTAGGCTTGTTGTGCAGATTATAAAAATGTATTTGTTTGCTATCATAGCATTTATGGATTAAAAAATATGAAAAAGTGAATTAGTAGTACTACAACTCATTTGGTGTTTGTTTGTGGTTTTGCCTTGATTTTGGTTTGGGGAAGGTAGGAGCGCTTTACATGCTATAAATCTTAATGGGATTAGTTTGTTTTTCTGATATTAAATTATCAAAGCAGGTGTTGTGCTCCAGACCACGCGCAAAGCAGTCATCCCTTCACCGGAGGCAAGTAAACGTAGCGGTGGTTGCTACAAGCTTTAACTTGTTATTTACTCTACCTCTAGTTTAAAAATTCAGAACTACGTCGCAAAAAAAAATTAGAACTACAACTAATACATAATGGCCTTTCAAACCATGTTTCATTCATTTAGACTTGTCATCTATAAATCCTATGCGTGTACTCATCTTCCTCTATCTATTATGGCTTGATCATACTCATGTTGGTATAATGGAATGAGCCCTCCTTGTCTCCATAGAGAAATGCTTATGATGTTACATGTGGTATATCTACCCTATATATAACTTTCCATTGCATCCCATTCATACATTGGCATATGGAGTTGTGTTGCTGCTTATAGCGTGACCGTATCGGTACAACATCGTTTATTAGGCATAACGATGTAGCTTCATACCTTATTGGGTATGAAGGCAGGAGGTATGTCATTTGCATTGCATAAGCATGTCATTTTTGGACTATGGCTTCTGAACCCTGGACTAGGGATTTGGATGAGGTTGTGAGAAGCTATGCTTCTCCATGTTTTGATAGTTATTAATCTTTATCATGCAAGGTTGTATCAATTGTTGGATATATTTGATTGTTTATTGTTGGCTTACATACAAAGGGGTTTAAATTGATTTTTAATCGACTCATAGTTTAAATAGCTTGTTAAAGTAGTTTAGTTGTTGAGATTTCGTATCTCATACCCTCTTTTATCCTTTTAGGTTCTTAGTGTGGCTTTGATTGAAGGTGGAAAGTAGCAGCACACGTTGCACATTCATGCAATCCTATAGTGTTATCTTGTGTTGTATTTTAATTAGTCTCAAAGTTTGATAGTTAAACTTAACTGTAGTCTTGTGATTCATATTGGATTGTTCCCTAGACATGATGGTGTTTATCTGCTCTTTAGGTTGTTGTTCCTTGTTAGTGTGAAAATATCTTTTGTCTCCATGTATGGTTGCTTCCGCTATAACCCAAAAATAAGGGGAGACGCTGCCAAAATTTCTATTTGTCGGCCTTGGTGCTTTACGGTTTTGGTGGCATCGTAATTAGGTAGAGGTGATTTGGGGTATTACAAGTAGTGTAGAAAACCCTAAGCATAGAGAAGAAACAAACACAGGGATAAGGGATCTCCCTGACGAGTCCTCTTTGTGGTAAGATTTCATCAGTGAGCACACCCTATCTTGATACGGTAACTAAGTTCTCATGGAAGCCCAGTCTCAATAGCATGGATTCCAGAAAATTCCATATGACATGATTTATGCTTTACTCATATACAAATTTAGAGCTACATGTCCATCAACACTTCTTTCTTGTTCTATAAGAAATGAGTCACCTCGGAAGCACAAGCACATTGTATGTTATCAACTAACCAAGGAAGAACATTTACCTCATAACGAACGTGTATTTAAAAATAATTGCTGAACATCGTGTTTAAACTACATGAACATCACTAAAAAAGCCTAGAACATTCTATATATACTACAAAAATAACATATATATACCATGAAAGTAGAACATCACATTAACACTACACAAATATTGTTGGCGGTAATTAACACTATATTTTACTCACAAACTAATGTCTAGAAAAGGAGAAAATAATATAAACCACATACATGTGTTATCATAATTGATCTAGTTCCACTTGTATTGGAGAAATACTGTTTTGTAGGATTATACATGAATATAGCGAAAATACGGGAAAATGCACAATCTAGAAAGCGTATTCACACAACCCAGTACCAAGAAGCCAAGAGAAGCCCAATCTACGCTGAGGAACTGAGTGATATGCCACGGATTCCCGATCTTCACGACGTAGATTCAATCTCCAGATAACTAGCTTAAAGAAGCCAAGATAACTTGCTGCAAGCAGCGATAACTAGTGCAACCTGACGAATAAAACTCAAAGCCAACCACCTTCTTTAACCGGCAACCTGAATCGAGAATTCGTCCAACCACACTCTCAAGGAACCAACCAACACAACCTACAATCAATCAAGGAGAACCTTGAAGGAAGTAGGAGCACCAATTGGGAGCAGATGAAGCCGCCGCTTCTGTAAATCCCACGAAGGAAATCACAAGAGCAAAGGGGTAGAGACAACTCTCTGGTTTTGCTAGCACACATCTGAACAAAAGGGGTTCTATATTTTCATTATCAAAATCATGCGTTTAGGGGTATTTATACTAGTAACAGCCCTGCTAGATAGGTGGAAACACGAAATGAATGTGAAAAGATCAACTATGTGAAAGGACCTCCACGAAATCAGCTCCTAGAGAGTTCCCACGTGGCTGTTGGTCTCTGCGCAGTCTTTAATGTTTGGTCAATAACTCCTTTTAGGAAACTCTAAATGATGCACCGTTTGTTGCGTTGGAAAGTTGACTTGATAGGCTTTCACACCATGTATACCATGCTCCATGAAATATTGTAGAATGGTACAGTATTGCACGTCAAGTTGGACATCTGGCTGACTAATATTGCTCTAACCAGTCAGCACAAAAACTGACCGGGAGCCTAAATGGCAGATCCCAACTGATCGGGGGTAGTACCACTGAAAACTAAACTTCTCAAGTTTTTCAACAAGTGCTCATTTACCTTCATAGCTTTTGGGAATCAAGAGTTATGAATTTTTCTTTCGGATGGTTCTGCAGAACTGGACTAGTTCGAGTGTAGTTCCTGGTCGGCTGTCACCTTCCTGATTGTTCTTGTCTCCCTCTTTAGTGAACCTAAGTATTAACAAAGTGCACGAATTAGGTAGTATATAATTCTCATTAACATTAAAATGAATCTCGCAAAGTAGCGCGTTCACCACTTGTTGTAACTTCTTAGCTCGGCTACGTGTGATCGGTCCATCGAATACTTGGGCAGGTGTCAAGGTAGGTGTGCTTGTCGACGTGGTCGGCGTAGTGATCGGAGTAGATGGCCTTGTGGTCGGCGTGGTCGACGTCGTGGTCGGAGTGGTTATCTTACTGATCGGAGAGGTCAACGACGTGGTCGGAGTGGTTGGTCTGCTGGTCGGCATGGTCATATCATCCTCCCCTTCTAGAAAAGGAGTCGTCCTCGACTCTGAAGTATCTTCACTTATGACTGGTGATAGATCAGCTACATTGAAGGTGTTGCTCACGCCATAACTTGTCGGGAGTTCTATCTTGTATGCATTATCATTGATCTTTGCAAGAACACGAAATGGACCATCTCCTCGTGGCATCAACTTTGATTTGCGCTGATCAGGAAAGCGATCCTTGCGCAAGTGAATCCACACCAAGTCCCCTGGTTCAAACAAGACTTTCTTCCGATGTTTGTTCATACTTGCAGCCTTGCGTGTCGCCTTCAACTCAATTGCTTCTTTGGTCTTCTCATGTATCTTCTTTACGTATGCAGCACACTTGGAGACTTCCATGTTTGTTCTCTCTTGCAATGGAAGAGGCAACAAATCTATCAGAGCAATATGTTTGAAACCATACACAATTTCAAAAGGACACAAATTTGTGGTAGAGTGTACTGCCCTATTATAAGCAAACTCCACATGTGGCAAGCATTCCTCCCAACTCTTCAAGTTCTTTTTCACCATTGTTCATAGCAACATTGACAATGTTCGATTCACCACTTCAGTTTGCCCATCGATTTGAGGGTGACAAGTGGTTGAGAACAAGAGCTTGGTCCCAAGCTTTGCCCATAATGTTTTTCAAAAGTAGCTGACAAACTTGACATCACGATCAGACACTATGGTCCTAGGCATACCATGTAGCCTTACAATTTCACTGAAAAATAAATTAGCAATGTGTGAAGCATCGTCGGTCTTATTGCAAGGGATAAAATGAGCCATTTTTGAGGATCTATCAACCACAACAAAAATTGAATCCTTTCCTCTCTGAGTTCTAGGCAATCCCAAAATAAAATCCATGCTTATGTCTTCCCAAGGAATATTAGGAGCAGGCAAGAGAGTATAAACCATGAGGGTTCAGTTTTGACTTAGCTTTGTGACAAGTGACGCAACGCTCAACAAATCTGATGACGTTCCTCCTCATTTTGGGCCAATAGAAATGATCTCCAAGCAGTTCGCAAGTTTTCTTTTGTCCAAAATGTCCTGTTAGTCCTCCTCCATGTGATTCTTGCAACAATAGCAATCTAACCGAAGAATTTGGCACACAAAGTTTGTTAGCTCTAAACAGAAATCCATCGAATGTGATATTTCTCCCATCCTTTTCCATCTTTGCACTGATTATAAGGTTCTAAAAATTCAGGATCATCATTATACAAATCTTTCAAACTTTCAAGACCCAAAACTTTTACCTTGAGTTGGTTCAGCAACACAGTATTTCGAGAAAGTGCATCGGCAACCACATTATCCTTACCTTTCTTATATTTTACAATGTATGGAAAAGTTTCGATGAACTCAACCCATTTGGCATGGCGACGGTTCAGCTTAGTTTGACCTTTCAAATATTTCAAAGCTTCATGATCGGAATGAATAACAAACTCTTTTGGCCATAAGTAGTGCTGCCAAGTTTCAAGCACACGTATCAAGGCATACAATTCTTTGTCATATGCAGAATAATTCAGTTGAGCACCTCCCAATTTTTCACTAAAATATGCTACAGGATTTCCTTGCTGCATTAAAACTCCTCCTATACCAATTCCACTAGCATCACATTCTACTTCAAAAGTTTTAGTGAAATCAGGCAGAACAAGCAACGGTGCTTCAGTCAAACGTTTCTTTAATTCTTGAAAAGCATTTTCTCATGAATTCCCCCATTTAAAATCAACACCTTCCTTTGTTTCATTCAAAGGAGCAGCAATGGTACTGAAATCTCTCACAAATCTCCTATAAAATCCAGCAAGGCCATGAAAACTTCTTACTTGACTTACATTCGTAGGAGTTGGCCAATCCTTGATGGCTTTCACCTTGGTCTCATCAACTTCTATTTCTTTTCCTAAAACAACAAAGCCAAGGAACACAACATGATATGTGCAAAAACTGCACTTTTCAAGATTAGTAAATAATTTTTCCTTTCTAAGCTCATCCAAGACTTGTCGAATATGATTCACATGCTCCTCAAAGGACTTGCTGTAAATTAAGATGTCATCGAAGTAAACAACCACAAATTTTCCAATAAAAGCTCTCAAAACATGGTTCATTAATCTCATGAAAGTACTTGGAGCATTAGTCAAACCAAATGGCATAACTAACCATTCATACAGCCCAAATTTAGTTTTAAAAGCAGTTTTCCATTCGTCTCCAGTTTTCATTCTTATTTGATGGTACCCACTTCTCAAATCAATTTTAGTGAATATGGTGGAACCACTCAATTCATCAAGCATGTCATCTAAACGTGGAATAGGATGGCGATAGCAAACAGTGATATTATTTATAGCTCTACAGTCAACACACATCCTCCAAGAACCATCTTTGTTAGGTACTAAGATCACAGGAACAGCACAAGGACTTATACTTTCATGAACAAAACCCTTATCAAGAAGTTCTTGCACTTGCCTTTGTATCTCCTTCGTTTCTTCAGGATTGGATCGGTATGGTGGACGGTTAGGGAGTGCAGCCCCTGGAATGAGATCAATTTGATGCTCAATTCCACGAATCGAAGGTAGTCCAGCCGGCGTCTCTTCTGGAAAAACGTCTTCATAGTCCTGCAAAAGATGAGACACAATACTAAGAAGAGAGGTGATATCGTTAGTAGAAATTAAAATGTCTTTGCACACAAGTACAAAGAGCACTTGATCTGGGTTATTCCTCACTTCTCTTAGTTCTGATTTTGTGGTTAACATGACTGGATGCTTTCCCTCTCCTTTCTTTTTATCTCTCAAATTTGGCTTGTGGCTCTCACTCACCGAATTGTAGTTGGCACTCATTTTCTTTTTCTCTTCTCCTTCCTTACTCATTGGAACAATTTCAGATTTATTTTGTAAGTGCTCAGCCATGATTTGTTGAGGTATCATAGGCTTGAGTACAAACTTCTTCCCTTTTAGATCTACAATGTATTGATTAGTTCTCCCACAATGCTGAGAATAACGATCATATTGCCATGGCCTTCCGAGCAGCAGGTGACACACAGACATAGGTGCCACATCACATTCCACTGTATCAACATATTCACCGATCTTGAATGAAACTTTCACCTTATATCCAATCTTGATATCGCCTGAATCATTAAGCCATTGGACATGATATGGATGAGGGTGTCACTGCAGCTTCAAACCAAGCTTATCAACCATCTCACGACTAGCGAGATTATGGTAGCTCCCGCCATCAATGATCACTTTCACTACTTTATCTTGCACTTTTGCTCTGGTCTGAAATAGATTATGTCGCTGTCCATTTTCAGCTTCCTTCATTTGGACACTCAAAATTTGAGCGACCACAAGAGCAGCACCCTTCTCAAACTCACAGCCCGTATGGTTCTCATTTTCATGGGCTTTCTCTTCAGCTTCTTCCTCAACTTCCTCTTCACTGGTTGATTCATACTCTCCATTATCATTCACAATGATCACCCGATTATTTGGGAATTCCCTAATCACATGCCCTCGGCCTCCATATTTGAAACACTGAATTCCGCTGCTCTTGGCTGTAGAACCTATTGAAGTAGAAGTGGAAGCCACTGGTTTAGAGCTCATGTTTGGGACAGCAGTGTTCTTCCCACTAAAAACACTTTGGACATTAGAACGTGACCCACCACTTGAGCCTTTCACCGTTGATGGCGCAGCAGCAAATTTCGTTACTGACTTACTTCATCCAAAAAAAATTCCTCATACCAAATGACAAGGACTTGCTGCTCTTAGCATCTTGCTGCAGTTAGCGTTCAGCTTTGGTTGCTTGGTGTACCAAATCAATTAGATGTCGGTACGGCTGAAACTCAACAATACGCTGAATATTGCGATGCAGCCCGACCATGAAACGTGCAATGGTTTGCTCTTCATCTTCATGTACATTGGCTCTAATCATAGCCTTCTCCATCTCTTTATAATATTCTTCAACAGAGAAACTTCCTTACTTCAGATTCTGCAGTTTATCAAAAAGATCACGTCGATAGTGCCTGGGCACAAATCGAAGTCTCATTTCTCTCTTCATTTCTTGCCAAGTTGTAATAGGACGTTCTCCTTCTTCTTCAAGATCATGAAGGAGTTGCTCCCGCCAAATCAGAGCATATCCTTCAAACTCCAGAGATGCCATGGGTAGTTTCTTCTCTTCTGAATAATTATCCAAGCGAAAGATCTTTTTCACTTTTAATTCCCAAGTGAAATAAGCTTTAGGATCAGATCCTCCCTCAAATTTTGGCATGGTAAATTTCAGTTTGCCAAACCTCTCCTCATGATTGCCTCCTCTATGTCGTCGGTGATCAAAATGAAGTTGGGAGTGACTATCATCATCCTCATCTTCAGATTCTTCATGATCAATGTTTCTTCGATTCCAACCTCTTCCTCTACCATGTGCAGCATCACGGTTCCTTCTCTCTTGTTCTCTTGCTCTCCGAGTAGCAGTGCTTCCATCACTACCTTCTCCATCTTCACCATGGTTGCGTGCACCACCACGAGGCGATCGGTTTGCTCAGATTTCTGCCATCAAGGTCTGAAGGACTTGTGATAACCGTTCTTGCTTATCTTCCAAGCTTTGCTTCAATTCATTAAATTGTGCCAAGTGACACAATCATCTATTTCAACTCCACCCATCTTCCTGTAAAGGTTAGTTCACAACAAGTAATAGGTTGCAGTGGAAATGGAAATATTTGGTAGTCCTCTCAACCTCACCTCTCTTACCAACCGAAGCTCTTATGAAATCCCTGCGGTTACAGAAAGCAAATTGTGGCGGTATCCGAAAGTGATAGTTGGAAGAATACAAGTTTAGAGAATACCGATTACGATGGCTTGTAAGTGGAGCTTGGTGGGAAAAATAAACAAGGAAACACAATCTGAATTCTAGTTGTTGTAATGTTAAATAACAATCCAAACTAGAAGTTCACTGCCTAGTGCTGATCACAAGATATGAGCGCAGAAAACATATCAAACACACGCGCAAAGAAAATTCAGATTTGATGCAAACAAGGATTATGCTTAGGATGCAGGTGTTGCAATCGAACCCAAGCAAATTTTTGCACCAACAGATAGATAGCAAACCGGTGTGTAACTTGATAAAAATTTCAGCACTTGTGCACATAAACAAAATTGATCTTTCTATCCTTTTTGCACAACTTCTCAACCTTTTTTTCAGCAACTTTCCTTTCCTTTTTTTGGCACTTTTTTAAGAACTTAACACAATGATCAGATATAACACTTGCACATTTAGGAATGGAAAGAACAACACAACCAGTAGCTATAGATTGATAGGACCAAAGTTAACACGAAAGATGATATAGGCTATATTTTTTTGTGGGGATTTTTAGATATATAAATCTATAAGAGGCACAAAGGACACACGAAGAATTAATGATCAGCAACTAAACAAAGACTCTAATGGACCAAAATTTAATAAAACTCACAAGAATAACAGATTGAAACAAATGGCTATGGCAAAATATTTTTGTGGCTTTTTGGTGGATAGGACAAACACAAATACATAAGTAGCTAGGGATAAAGAAACCTACCGTGGTAACGAAAGCTTTGATACCAGATGATATGCCACGGATTCCCGATCTTCACGACGTAGGTTCAATCTCCAGATAACTAGCTTCAAGAAGCCAAAATAATTTGCTGCAAGCAACGATAACTAGTGCAACCTGACGAATAAAACTCGAAGCCAACCACCATCTTTAACCGGCAACCTGAATCGAGAACTCATCCAACCACACTCTCAAGGAACCAACCAACACAACCTACAATCAATCAAGGAGAACCTTGAAGGGAGTAGGACCACCAATTGGGATCGGATGAAGCCCCCGCTTCTGTAAATCCCGCGAAGGAAATCACAAGAGCAAAGGGGTAGAGACAACTCTCTGGTTTTGTTAGCACAAGCTGAACAAAAGGGGTTCTATATTTTCATTATCAAAATCATGCGTTTACAATGAGTTTAGGGGGTATTTATACTAGCAACAGCCCAGCTAGATAGGTGGAAACACGAAACGAATGTGAAAAGATCAACTATTTGAAAGGGCCTCCATGAAATCAGCTCTTGGAGAGTTCCCGCGTGGCTGTTGATTTCTGCGCAGTCTTTAATGTTTGGTCAATAACTTCTTCTAAGAAACTCCAAATGATGCACCGTTTGTTGTGTTGGAAAGTTGACTTGATAGGCTTTCACACCATGTATACCATGCTCCATGAAATATTGTAGAATGGTACAGTATTGCACGTCAAGTTGGACATCAGGCTGACTGATATTGCTCTGACCAGTCAGCACAAAAACTGATCGGGAGCCCAAATGGCAGATCCCAACTGATCGGGGATAGTACCACTGAAAACTAGACTTCTCAAGCTTTCCAACAAGTGCTCATTCACCTTCATAGCTGTCACACCCAATTTTAAGGATAAAATGGGATGCATAATCTTATGTGCGCCCAGAGATCAGTCACACACATAAACCAACAAATTGCATAAATTGTATCTTAACCAATGTTTAATATATAGCGAATAATATCAAAGTCATTACACAGCGGAAAATAAAGATAACTCTTGCGGTAGCTCCATAGCACAGGGACGTCGACTGGTGAAGCACAAGTCTAGTAATCCTCTGGGTAGTCCTCATCACTATCACCATCTGTTACCCATCCGGGATTTTTAACCAAGTAATGAAAAATAAACAAGCGTAAGTACATGTCGTACTCAACAAGACTAGCATGGGTTAATGAGGCTTAAAAGGTTGACACGGTTTAACAGCAGGTTGCTTTTAATTAATCATCCTTTTATGCAGTTGGATAGTAACAAATGAATAAGCCCATTCTCATGATCATAGTAAACATAATTAATGAGTAGCAATAAATAGATTTAGCAATAAGTTAACATCACCCCAAAAGAATAACTACTCCATAAGACGTCCAAGGCCGCTCTTGACCGTGAGCTCGGCTAGTATACCAGTTTTACACTCTGCAGAGGTTGTGCACTTTCACTATGAGCCGTGATTCCCATTTGCTCGGGTTAATTACTCCCATAACACTGCCAAGGTGAGAGAGCAGGGTCTCACTATGAAGTCTTTCAAAGAACTTCGCCTAACCAGTTAGGGCCGCTAGGAACCCGGCAAGCAGATGTAGAGCCCCCCTTCTTCGTGGCACAAGGTCACGCAGGTTATACACACTCGGACAGGAGCCGCATTATACCCGAGTCGTCAGGTCCTATCACGCCTTTCGGTAACCTCTAACAAGCTAGAAAAAGTGCCCATACTTGACTAAAACCAGAGCCATGTAGCCCTCATAGTTGCACTGTCAATCCCGGTGTCATACTTACAGATCATTATTAAAGGTGAAGGATTTTGAGCATCACAAAACTATGCTCGAATCCCCTAGTTCCCTGTTGCTAAAAGGCATCTTTTAATCATATTGCATAATCAATTAATCAAGTTTACATGATCATGATATCAATAACGCACTAGCATCAATTACCACATGCATAATCCCATAGGTTGCAAGGAACAGGATAACAAAACTAGGAAGTAACTATGGTTAACAAGGAAGACACATGCAAATGCAATTATTTATTTGGTGAATAGGACAACAAGGATGATCCATGCTAATACTTGCCTTGATCAGCAAACTCCTGGTGATCCGGGTTGTCGCAGTACTGATCTTGATCACCCACGTATGGCTCACCGTCTATACTCGATCCATCAAAACAACACACACGCATACAGGGGCAATCATGCATACAAACAAGAGTTTTCATTAGAACAGTACACCAACAGAGAGAAAATAAATTAAAAAGGTTATAAAACAAATCTACATGTTGCTACGATCACATCGATATAAAGTTTGCGCAAATCGGATTTAAAACGAGGAAGATATGAATTTTACAAGGTTTATAATAGAATAATAATAGGCTAAATATAATCTCAAATTTTAAGAGTGGAAATTATATGAAACAGTGGTACCATCAGATAGATTATGAAATTACAAATCTAACGCAATTTGAATCGTTCAAATCGGAGCTAAAACGTGGAAATTATAAATGAAACAATTTTGAATTCAAATCTGAAAACACATTTCCATATATACCGAAAATAAATACGCCTTCAAACGTAATCTACTGAATACGCTAAGGGCTGCGGGCTAAGCATTAAAAACTGTAGGGGGTTATTCGCAAAAACGCCGGCCGAATCGGTATGGGCTGCTCTGCGGCCGTCCGATTCAAAATCGGCGGATCAAATTAAAAGAGGGGAGGGGTGGTGGTGCTCTCGGCCGGAAAACAGAGGCCGACGGCAGCGCCATGGCCGGAAGACCGCCGGAGAAGGCGAACTCGGCCTTTGATGCATGAAATAGGTCGGGAAGGGTACCCATAGATCGGGAAGAGCATCGCGAGCTCACCTAGGGTGATGGGAAGGTCGGAAATCGACTCGGAGACAGCTCGCGGCGTGATCCGGCGGACGGTGGATCTCTGCAACGGCGGCGGAGGCGTGTCAGTGCACAAATCGAAGGGGGAAAGTGCTCGGGAACTTCACAAGATCACAGCGAAGCTCCTCAAAGGCTTACCGAGAGGAAATTGGTGGCGAATCGAGCTATTTGCTCGCAGCGGCGGCTGCTCGGTTCTCGCGGGAGCTCGGCAATGGCGGCGAGAAGAGGCAGCTAGGGTTAGGTGACGGCTACGGGGGGTGTGGCGCTGCTTAAATACTCCCGAGGTATGGCGTCAATCTCAGAGATTGAAACAAACTCGGCGAGCGGAGAAATCGGCTTCGGCCGTTTCTTCTCTGCTTCGGACTCTCGGCGCGGCGACGAACTCGGCTTCGGCCGTTTCTTTCTTGCCCGCGTCGGACTCTCGGCGAGCAGCAGAGGGAAACAGGGGAGGGGCTGTTCTGTGGGTCCACAGGTCGGTAGCACCGAGCGCTGGGGTCGGGCTGGTAGTCACGGCAGAGGGACGCTTCGCGCGCGTTCGGCCGCGGTGGATGAACACGGCAGCGGCGTCTCTGTTCGCGCGGCGGGGGAGGTGGAGAAGGAAGGGCTGACCCGTGGGTCCCGCTCGACAGTCAGAGGGGGTAAGGGGAAAAGAAGGGAGCAGGTCGGCCGAGCTGTCCTCGGGCCATCCGACCTAGATCTGCGGGGGCCAGGGAGTGGAAAACAGGCCAAGCTGCTGCTCGGGCCAGAAAGGAGAGGGGAAGGGCTCTGCTCTATTTCCTTTCCATTTTCCAAAAGGATTTTCAAATTGGGTTTTGAAATAGTTGAGAAATTCAAATAATCTACAACAGTACAAAGAAGAAATGCTCCAGCATGAATGCATCATACATGTGTATGACCTAGGTTTGATTTTTATATTTGAGAAAAATTATTATTTCCCTATATTGGAATGATCAACTAATTAAATAAATTCCCACTATTTAAAAGAATGCAATTTTTCGGGTGTTACAATTCTACCCCCCTTAAAAATAATCTCGTCCTCGAGATTTAGTTGGTGCTTACTCAAACAACTCCAGGTACTTTTCTCTGAGATCTTCCTCTCTTTCCCAAGTAGCTTCTTCCTCAGAGTACCGATGCCACTGCACCTTGCACATCTTTATAACCCGACTTCTTGTAACTCTTTCTGCGGTCTCCAAAATTTTCACTGGATGTTCCTCATAAGTGAGACCCTTCTTGAAAACTATTTCCTCGACAGGAACCTGCTCTTCCGGTACTCTCAAACACTTTCTCAGCTGAGATATGTGGAACACATCATGCACACCGGACAAACTTTCCGGAAGTTCTAGCTGATATGCCACTTCTCCACGTCTCTCTAGGATCTTGAAAGGACCAATATACCTTGGTGCCAACTTTCCTTTGCTGTTGAACCTTTTCACACTTCTCATCGGGGACACTTTAAGATATACATAGTCCACTACATTAAAAGCTAGTTCTCTTCTCCGTGTATCCGCATAACTCTTCTGTCTAGATTGTGCTATTCTCAAGTTCTCTCTTATTGTCTGGACTTGCTCCTCTGCGTCTCTCAACACATCCGGTCCAAACACTTGACTTTCTCCAGTTTGATTCCAAAACAAGGGTGTCCTGCACTTGCGTCCATACAATGCTTCGAAGGGTGCCATCTTGAGACTTTTCTAGTAACTATTATTATAAGAGAACTCCGCATACGGCAGACTCTTATCCCAACTTGTTCCATACTGTAAAGCACAAGCTCTCAACATATCTTCCAAAATCTGATTAATCCGTTCAATTTGACCGTCAGTTTGAGGATGATATGCAGAACTGAAATTCAGCTTAGTACCTAGAGACTCATGTATCTTTTGCCAGAAATGTGAGGTGAATTGAGCGCCCCTATCAGACATAATTTTCTTTGGAACTCCATGCAGACACACTATTCTCTCCATATACAACTCTGCTAGTTTAGGTCCTCCATAAGTGGTCTTGACTGGAAGGAAATGAGCTACTTTAGTCAATCGATCCACAATTACCCAGATTGAATCATAACCTCTCTGAGTACGTGGCAACCCAACTATGAAGTCCATACCGACTTCTTCCCACTTCCACTCAGGTATCTTTAGTGGTTGTAGCAATCCTGTAGGCCTTTGGTGTTCAGCTTTAACTCTCTGACAGGTATCACATATAGCCACATATTCCGCCACATCACGCTTCAGTCCAACCCACCAATATTTTTCCTTCAGATCCAAATACATCTTGGTACTTCCTGGGTGTATAGAATATGCTGACTCATGAGCTTCACGCAGTATAGCGTCTCGGATGAATTTCACTTCAGGTACACAGAGTCTCTTCCCAAACCATAAGGTTCCATAATCATCTAGCCTGAATCCGGGTGATTTTCCAACCACAATGTTCTCTGCTATTTCTTTGAGCTTCTCATCTTCCAACTGAACCTTTCGTATCTCCTGCTCTAGTGTGGGTTCAACCTCCATCTCAATAGCATTGATCACAATTCCCAAGTTGAGACGCTCCATCTCTGCACACAACTCTGCGGGTATAGTGGTTGCTCTAATCTCATTAGCATAACTCTTTCTACTAAGAGCATCTGCTACAACATTTGCTTTGCCAGGATGATAGTGCACTTCCAAATCATAATCCTTTATCAATTCCAACCAACGACGTTGCCTCAAATTCAACTCTGACTGGGTGAAGATATACCTCAAGCTCTTATGATCTGTATAGATGTCACACTTATGACCAATAAGATAATGTCTCCAAATCTTCAACGCGTGCACCACAGCTGCTAGCTCCAAGTCATGAGTAGGGTAATTCAACTCATGCTTCCTCAGCTGTCTCGATGCATATGCTACGACTCTTCCTTCTTGCATGAGAACACAACCAAGACCTAGGCGGGAAGCATCACAATAGATAGAGAACTTCTTACTCAGATCCGGCAAAACCAACACTGAGGCTGTTGTCAATCTCTTCTTCAATTCTTCAAAACTAGCTTGGCACTTCTCAGACCACACAAACTTGGCATTCTTCTCTAGCAAGGAAGTCATTGGCTTCGCAAGCTTGGAGAATCCTTCAATGAACCTTCGGTAGTAACCAGCTAAACCAAGAAAACTACGAATGCCAGTCACATCAGTTGGCGGCTTCCAATTCAACACGTCTGCCACCTTGCTTGGGTCTACAGAAATTCCACCATTGGACACAATATGTCCTAGAAAAGTAACTTCTCTCAACCAAAACTCGCACTTACTTCGCTTGGCATACAACTTGTGTTCTCTGAGCTTCTGCAAAACCAATGTCAGATGTTCGACATGCTCTTCTTCATTCTTGGAGTAGATCAAGATATCATCAATGAACACCACAACAAACTTATCCAAGAATTCCATGAATACCTTGTTCATCAGATACATGAAGTAGGCAGGTGCATTAGTCAAGCCAAAGGACATTACCGTATACTCATACAATCCATACCGAGTAGTGAATGCAGTCTTAAGTATGTCAGAGTCACGAATCTTCAACTGATGATAACCTGAACGGAGATCAATCTTGGAAAACACACAAGCACCTCTCAACTGATCAAACAAGTCATCAATTCTAGGCAACGGATACTTGTTCTTAATGGTGACCTCATTCAGTGATCGATAATCAACACACATCCTTTGACTACCATCTTTCTTATCAACAAAAATAACCGGGGCTCCCCAAGGTGAAGAACTAGGACGAATGAAACCTTTTTCTGATAGTTCTTTGATTTGTTTCTTAAGTTCTTCTAATTCTTTAACTCCCATTCTATATGGACGTTTAGCTATAGGTGCAGTACCAGGTAACAACTCAATGATAAATTCAATGTCACGGTCAGGCGGCATACCTGGTAACTCATCTGGAAACACATCTTCAAACTCATCCACCACTGAGTTATTCGGCTGCACTTCTTCTCTGAGCTGATGTACTGTGGCTTTCTGTTGAACTTGCAAAACAACCTCAATTCTGACCTCATCTCCCTTCTGGGTAGTGATAGTCACGACCTTCTCCTTGCACTTTATATTGATGTCATTCTTCATCATCCAATCCATACCCAGGATAAGATCAATTCCTGGCGGTATTTAGCACAGTAGGGGTTATCTCAAATTCTACCTCCCTTAATGAGACAGTAATCAGGGAGACACTGAAGAGTAGCTTGCATAACACCACCCGGAGAAGAAACCATAATAGGATGTTTCATGACACTAAGGGGAATACCATGCTTTCTAACAAATGTGTGCGAAATGAAAGTATGCGAAGCACCAGAGTCAAAAAGAACTGTAGCGGGGATGGAGTCGATATTGAACGTACCCATCATGACCTCTGGAGTCTCCTGTGCCGTATCAACCGACACATGGTTCACCTTTCCGGTGCGAGGTGGCACTCTCTGCTGGTTGTTCTGCTTCTGGGAGGCTTGGGGATTCTGCTTTTCAGGACAATTGTAGGACAAGTGTCCTTCCTTGCCACAGCGGAAACACTTGTTGGGGGCACCATTCTTCACTGGGATGTTGTTGGGAGCAGTCAGTTGTGGGGCCTGATTGCCACCTTGTTGCTGGTACTGGGAACGCTGCTGGTTCTGGGAACGTTGTTGATTCTGGAAATTGTTCTTGAATCCAGACTGTCCCTGAAAACGTTGTTGCTGCTGAGGCTGTTGTTGGTTGCTATGGAAGCGGCTGTTGCTTCCAGACGACTGCCCTTGAAACTTCCTCTTCTTCTTCTTCTTCTCATCTATCTCACGGCGCTTGCTCTCGATGATCAAAGCTTTGTCCACCAACTGGAAGTTGGCGAAAGTGTGGGAGAGCAACTGGTACTGGAAATGATCATTCAGTCCCTCCAAGAAGAGCTCTTGCTTCTTGGCATCATCTTCAACCTCTTTTGGAGCATACCGCGACAATTGGATGAACTTGTCACGGTACTCAGCAACTAGCATTCCTCCCTGCTTCAAAGAAAGAAACTCCTTCTTCTTCAACTTCATCAACCCTGCAGGCACATGATGATTGCGGAACCCCTCACGGAATTGCCGCCAAGAGATGGGGTCGGCACGTCCAAAACGGAAAGACTCCCACCAATCCAGAGCAGCTCCCTGCAACTGCCCAGATGCATAGAGAACCTTCTCGACGTCGTTGCATTGGGCGATCTCCAGCTGCCTTTCTATTGCACGCAGCCAATCATCAGCTTGGAGAGGATCACTGGAATGATCGAAGGTGGGCGGGCGCCCCTTCAAGAATTCGCTTCTCTTGTCACGGGGTGGTGGAGGTGGGTTCCCATTGCCATTGTTTCGCTGCAGCAGTTGAATGTTCTGGGCCATCTGCTGCATCAACTGTGTTTGCATCATCATCAGCTGCTCCATGTTAGGCTGTGGCGGAGGTGGTGGTGGATTAGCATTTTCTTCAGAGGTACCATCACCCCTTGGGTTCCTCCTGGTGTGGGCCATCTGCTGTTCAATCATTGAAGTGAGGTTTAGAATTCTTTTCCATTATAATAACACTTAGAAGACTAGAACAGGAAATTTCCGGGCGCGATCCAACAACGGCAGAGTAGAAAAACAGTCATATCTGGAGTTCTCGAAGTCAAACAGAGACATGTTATACATGGTTGGAAAGCATGAGAAAAACTTCTACAACTTTTATTCATACCATATCTCCAGATTCTGTCGTTAAGTTTATCAAAAACAAATTTGATTCGAACTGTTTCAGAGTAACAGACAGCGCAGAAACTTTGACTTGTGACATTTGTTTCTCCCAAACCGTAACTGATATTGAGATGATTCTTGTGGCCAAAGAAAACTACAGAAGTCTAGTTTTTCACAAAAATTTCTCATGATTTTTGGTCGTACATAATTAAATAGGAAAAGTTACTAAGGCAGAGAGGTCTGAAAAACAGCACTGCTGGAAACTGAGATAATCAACCCAAACTATTATGCATTAATTCAAACCTATATAAAGAGATTTGCGGACATGCCCACAATCTCAGCACTCATTACAAACTCCAAATCAAGCATTGTTCATAAGGAAAAGCAATCTAGCACAAAAGTTCACAAGACACGAACTAGACTCGACTTGACTCAACTTGCGCTTCTAGCGTCTTTTGTTACTAACTGGGGGTAACTCCTCTAGGGGTCGATGTCGGTGCGGGTGTGAGCATCTCCATGATCTCCTCGGTTCCTTGGCGGCGATTCAGCTGGACACCTTGGTGATGGCGGAGGGGGTCCAACACCGAGTTGCCTGTTCAACCCATCCACTGCCCGGCTGAGCTTGTAGTTAGCTTCAGTCCTGGTGTTCAGCTCATCCAGTGTCTGGTCCAGAAAAGTGTTGGTCTGAGCCAAACATTCCAAGGCAGCGTGGAGTCGGGCGTTCACTTCTCCAAGTGGACCGGCGATACTGCAGTTAGCTTGGCCACTCTGACGGCGGGGAAGGTAGCTGTGCATCTCCCACTTGATGATGTCCCAATTCTCATGGCGGTGCACCATAAGAGCTTGTCGTGCGGCATCCTTGATGGCGGCAGCTTTGGAGAGTCGAATGGAGACAGCATAGTGAATATTCTTCACCTGGCTTCCCTCCTTGATGTACACCCTCGTCTCATAGTAGGCGGCGTAGTCGGGGTGCTTCCAGTACTCCGTCTTGTACAGCACCGAGGCGTTGGGGTAGAAGCGGCGCACCAAGTTGAGAAGCAGCGGGTGGTAGTAGTCATCACCATGATGATCATAGTGAATCATTCCCACGCAGGGTTTTCCACCTTGGTCTCCATCATCGTCGCCATCGTCATCGGGGTCGTCGGAGTCATCCGAGTCGCCTCCATCATCTTTGTCATCAGGGTCGCCAGCACAATCCTGGTCCCCCTGCGGGTCCACCTTCTTGGGTTCATCTTTCTGAGGGTCCTCCATAGGTACGTCTTCAGAGCTGTCTTCCAAGGGCTCTTCACTGGGCTCCTCTGCGGGCACCTCCTGCTGGGGCTCCTCCACTGGTACGTCTTCCACGGGTACCTCTGGTCGGGAAACACGTCCGCCAGAGATGAAGCGCTGCAGGTACCTCTTAGGTGGCATGACGCGCTTGCGAGCAGTGCGCTTAAGGTTGGCCATCTACAAGAATTAAGATTAAGTCAAAATTTTGCAATGGACAAGGGTAGGATATTAGCAAAAACTTGTAGCAAATTAATATAACAAGTAAAAAGAGATAATAAAGCTAAGGGCTATCCAGTGCTAACTAGGCTTGCGTCCTATAGTCAACACGGCTCTGATACCAATTTGTCACACCCAATTTTAAGGATAAAATGGGATGCATAATCTTATGTGCGCCCAGAGATCAGTCACACACATAAGCCAACAAATTGCATAAATTGTATCTTAACCAATGTTTAATATATAGCGAATAATATCAAAGTCATTACACAGCGGAAAATAAAGATAACTCTCGCGGTAGCTCCATAGCACAGGGACGTCGACTGGTGAAGCACAAGTCTAGTAATCCTCTGGGTAGTCCTCATCACTATCACCATCTGTTACCCATCCGGGATTTTTAACCAAGTAATGAAAAATAAACAAGCATAAGTACATGTCGTACTCAACAAGACTAGCATGGGTTAATGAGGCTCAAAAGGTTGACACGGTTTAACAGCAGGTTGCTTTTAATTAATCATCCTTTTATGCAGTTGGATAGTAACAAATGAATAAGCCCATTCTCATGATCATAGTAAACATAATTAATGAGTAGCAATAAATAGATTTAGCAATAAGTTAACATCACCCCAAAAGAATAACTACTCCATAAGACGTCCAAGGCTGCTCTTGACCGTGAGCTCGGCTAGTATACCAGTTTTACACTCTGCAGAGGTTGTGCACTTTCACTATGAGCCGTGATTCCCATTTGCTCGGGTTAATTACTCCCATAACACTGCCAAGGTGAGAGAGCAGGGTCTCACTATGAAGTCTTTCAAAGAACTTCGCCTAACCAGTTAGGGCCGCTAGGAACCCGGCAAGCAGATGTAGAGCCCCCCTTCTTCGTGGCACAAGGTCACGCAGGTTATACACACTCGGACAGGAGCCGCATTATACCCGAGTCGTCAGGTCCTATCACGCCTTTCGGTAACCTCTAACAAGCTAGAAAAAGTGCCCATACTTGACTAAAACCAGAGCCATGTAGCCTTCATAGTTGCACTGTCAATCCCGGTGTCATACTTACAGATCATTATCAAAGGTGAAGGATTTTGAGCATCACAAAACTATGCTCGAATCCCCTAGTTCCCTGTTGCTAAAAGGCATCTTTTAATCATATTGCATAATCAATTAATCAAGTTTACATGATCATGATATCAATAACGCACTAGCATCAATTACCACATGCATAATCCCATAGGTTGCAAGGAACAGGATAACAAAACTAGGAAGTAACTATGGTTAACAAGGAAGACACATGCAAATGCAATTATTTATTTGGTGAATAGGACAACAAGGATGATCCATGCTAATACTTGCCTTGATCAGCAAACTTCTGGTGATCCGGGTTGTCGCAGTACTGTTCTTGATCGCCCACGTATGGCTCACCGTCTATACTCGATCCATCAAAACAACACACACGCATACAGGGGCAATCACGCATACAAACAAGAGTTTTCATTAGAACAGTACACCAACAGAGAGAAAATAAATTAAAAAGGTTATAAAACAAATCTACACGTTGCTACGATCACATCGATATAAAGTTTGCGCAAATCAGAATTAAAACGAGGAAGATATGAATTTTACAAGGTTTATAATAGAATAATAATAGGTTAAATATAATCTCGAATTTTAAGAGTGGAAATTATATGAAACAGTGGTACCATCAGATAGATTATGAAATTACAAATCTAACGCAATTTGAATCGTTCAAATCGGAGCTAAAACGTGGAAATTATAAATGAAACAATTTTGAATTCAAATCTGAAAACACATTTCCATATATACCGAAAATAAATACGCCTTCAAACGTAATCTACTGAATACGCTAAGGGTTGCGGGCCAAGCATTAAAAACTGTAGGGGGTTATTCGCAAAAACACCGGCCGAATCGGTATGGGCTGCTCTGCGGCCGTCCGATTCAAAATCGGCGGATCAGATTAAAAGAGGGGAGGGGTGGTGGTGCTCTCGGCCGGAAAACAGAGGCCGACGGCAGCGCCATGGCCGGAAGACCGCCGGAGAAGGCGAACTCGGCCTTTAATGCATGAAATAGGTCGGGAAGGGTACCCATAGATCGGAAAGAGCATCCCGAGCTCACCTAGGGTGATGGGAAGGTCGGAAATCGACTCGAAGACAGCTCGCGGCGTGATCCGGCGGACGGTGGATCTCTGCAACGGCGGTGGAGGCGTGTCAGTGCACAAATCGAAGGGGGAAAGTGCTCGGGAACTTCACAAGATCACAGCGAAGCTCCTCAAAGGCTTACCGAGAGGAAATTGGTGGCGAATCGATCTATTTGCTCGCGGCGGCGGCTGCTCGGTTCTCGCGGGAGCTCGGCAATGGCGGCGAGAAGAGGCGGCTAGGGTTAGGTGACGGCTACGGGGGGTGTGGCGCTGCTTAAATACTCCCGAGGTGTGGCGTCAATCTCGGAGATTGAAACAAACTCGGCGAGCGGAGAAATCGGCTTCGGCCGTTTCTTCTCTGCTTCGGACTCTCGGCGCGGCGACGAACTCGGCTTCAGCCGTTTCTTTCTTGCCCGCGTCGGACTCTCGGCGAGCAGCAGAGGGAAACAGGGGAGGGGCTGTTCTGTGGGTCCACAGGTCGGTAGCACCGAGCGCTGGGGTCGGGCTGGCAGTCACGGCAGAGGGATGCTTCACGCGCGTTCGGCCGCGGTGGATGAACACGGCAGCGGCGTCTCTGTTCGCGCGGCGGGGGAGGTGGAGAAGGAAGGGCTGACCCGTGGGTCCCGCTCGACAGTCAGAGGGGGTAAGGGGAAAAGAAGGGAGCAGGTCGGCCGAGCTGTCCTCGGGCCATCCGACCTGGATCTGCTGGGGCCAAGAAGTGGAAAACAGGCCAAGCTGCTGCTCGGACCAGAAAGGAGAGGGGAAGTGCTCTGCTCTATTTCCTTTCCATTTTCCAAAAGGATTTTCAAATTAGGGTTTTGAAATAGTTGAGAAATTCAAATAATCTACAACAGTACAAAGAAGAAATGCTCCAGCATGAATGCATCATACATGTGTATGACCTAGGTTTGATTTGTATATTTAAGAAAAATTATTATTTCCCTATATTAGGAATGATCAACTAATTAAATAAATTCTCACTATTTAAAAGAATGCAATTTTTCGGGTGTTACAATAGCTTTTGGGAATCAACAGTTATGAATTTTTCTTTCGGATGGTTCTGCAGAACTGGACTGGTTTGAGTGTAGTTCCTGGTCAGCAGTCACCTTCCTGATTGTTCTTGTCTCCCTCTTTAGTGAACCTGAGTATTAACAAAGTGCGCGACTTAGGTAGTATATAATTCTCATTAATATTAAAATGAATCTCGCAAAGTAGCGCGTTCACCTCTTATTGTAACTTCTTAGCTCGGCTACGTGTGAACGGTCCATCGAATACTTGGGCAGGTGTCAAGGTAGGTGTGCTGGTCAGCATGGTCGGCGTAGTGATCGGAGTAGATGGCCTTGTGGTCGGCAGTGGTCGACGTCGTGGTCGGAGTGGTTATCTTGCTGATCAGTGATGTCGACGCCGTGGTCGGAGTGGTTGGTCTGCTGGTCGGCATGGTCATATCACTGGGCCAATAACTGATCTAGACGTGATCATGACCTATCCAGAAGCCCACCACGCAAAGGCGGTGGAGAGACGAGCTAGGGGATCTATAGAGTTAACAAGTGTTATTACCAAAAAACACATCTCGCAGAGGAATAAGTTAATCTCCATACTTGGTGATGATATTAAGAAAAGTCAACTAACATCAAAACAAGATATTCTTGAACATCTTATATATAATTACGCAAACACACACACACAGATATATATATATATATATATATATATATATATATATATATATATATATATATATATATATATATATATATATATATATGAACACTACATGAACATCCTATACATATTATGTGAAAAAAGGGTATCGATAAAAGAAGCATAGAACACCTATATTACGCGAACAAAAGAACATCGAAAAAAGAAGTAGACAACATACTATATATATTACCCAAACAAAAAAAAACATCGAGAAAAGAAACATAGAACATCCTATATATATTATGCGAACAAAAAATATCAACAAAACAAACATAGAGCATCTTATATATTACGCGAACAAACAAAAACATTGATAAAAGTACATATATTGCACGAACAAAAATGATAAAAGAAGCATAGGAAAAATTCGCAAGAAAAAACCACGAAATGTAAAAATCATAAAAGAAAAGAAAAAAGAAAAGAAAAAATAAAATAAAAATAAAATTAACAGGTAACAAAACCAATAGAACACATTAAAAAATAAAAAGAGACAAAAGAAAAAAGACAAAATCAAATGCCATATAATAAAAAAATAAAAAGAAATAAAAAATAAAAGATAACCAGCATAATAGAACACAACCAAAAAAATTAAAAAGAAAAAATAAATATAAGAAAGAAAAAAGGAAATAAAAGTAAAAAAAAGAAAAAGAAAAAGACGTATATACCTTAAGGTGGTCGGACGCTCACTGCTTTCTGACCTCGAACGCCAACTACTAGCCGCCGAGCGGAGGCCGCCGTTTCACTGTCCTCTCGCCGCCGGCGACCTTCCTGCTCCCTTCTCGGCTCCCGCAGGTTCTCCCCGGTCCCCGGTCCCTGGATCCAGGACCCCGGCCACGTAGGCACGGCTGGACCCGCTCGCCCTGAGCGCCAGGGGCCAGGCTGGCAGGCCGCCATTGCTGCCGGTCTCCTGCTTCTGACTGGCCGGCTGGCCGCCTGGCCACAGGAAACAGGCCGCAGTCTGCACAGCCTTCAACTCTGCACTGCATTGGTAATTTCCCTTCCCCGTTCTCACTTGTCAGTTCTATTTTAGTGTCAAACACTTTTCGATCCAGTAGAAACTCCATGAAATGATTAATTGATTGTATCAAATTATCAAATTTCTTAGTCCGCTGAGTCGCACAATGAAGAGGACCAAGACATTATTTTTTTTTCTCTTGCTTCTACACCAGTTATACAACCTTCTGCAGAAGCACAATCAGAAGTAGTATAAGAAACATAGGTTGTCGAAGAACCAGAAATAGTAGAAGAACCATCAAGCAATGCAAATAAATCCCCCGTTACTCCTAATGCCGATGGGCATTGTTGCTGATCCCCAGTTAGGTATTTTTTAAAAAAAACCACTTTCATGTTTGCAATCATTTATATCATGGATTGAAGTATGAAACTGATATCTCATCTAACCTTCTGCATTTATGAACTGGTTTTGTTATCTATCAGTATTAGGCCTGGCGTGGGCTGTTTTGTAGTGGTCCTAGGAGTCAAAAGTCAAAACTGACGAGCTTGCCTGTGAAGCAGGCAGCAAGCCACACCTGTGCACGGCCCCAGACTTTGGCGTGGTCGCCAGTCCAGTCGGCGCTCCCTGATGGCCTGTGGGTTGTGGCTTCTCTCTCACACGGCGGGGAGGCTGTGTCCGCTGCTTGGCCAGGGGCTGACGAGGAGCTTCTCTACCTCTGCACTGGAGCAGCTCCATGTATGCGTCCGTTGGCAGTGGCCCCGCTGGGTTCTACACCGCCGACAGGGTAGGGGAATTTCACATCTGTTCATATGTTGTTGATCTCATTGTTGCTTCAGAGGCCAACAGGGTAGGAAAGTGCCTGGTCCCATCATGTGCCCAGCAATGACATGGCATCAGGTGCCTGGTCTCTGTTACTATCATGTTTTCTCTCTTTTCTTCTCACTATATATCTATTTCACCCGACATAAATTCATTAATGTTACTACTTTATAAATCAGTAGTATGCAAATCCACAAAATCAAACGTATTAATTCAATATTTAAACGATGACATTGTTTGTCATATCACATAATTAAACTCAAACAATAATGTCTAGAGTCCATCAAAAATCAAATAAATGCTAAGATGGTATACCAGGACATCATCACAAACAGAATTTTGTTACAAAAAATTCATCACATTAATCAACCTATACGTACGTGGGAGCTCTGAATGGAGACCAAATGTGCTCGACTAGACCCTCGCTCCTGCAGCCTCTCATTTGTGCTTGCTTTATTGCTTGTCTTGAGTGATCTCCTTGGAGATCTTGAGGAATTCCGACAATACAAGTAGTGGATTACAATGTCGGTACTCCTCTTCCCTTGGCACCTCACGAATTCCCCCAATTTGCGACCTACCATAGGATTTGTTATGTAAATAGGTATATGTTCCTTTCCATTATGAATCGGGATTGTATGGCCAACCATTGCGGGTAGAATGCTAGATGCCCGGGACCACGTTACTATTATTTATTTCTCCTCCTTCATATTGACCTTTTCGATTTTTTGCCAATAAATGACGAGCTACAAAAGGATTTGTTTTTTTCGTGTCATAGCTGATTACTCCTTTTTTTCATTTTAAAGAGTGGCATCCTATGTCCACTATCTCGATCGAGGTATGGAGGTCAGAATAAATAGAATAATAATGAATGGAAAAAAGGGGAAAATCCTTTAGCTGGATAAGGGGCGGATGTAGCCAAGTGGATCAAGGCAATGGATTGTGAATCCACCATGCGCGGGTTCAATTCCCGTCGTTCGCCCATCGCATTATTGCAAATTCCAAAAATGCAATTTTCCATATTCCATGTCATTGTCCCAACTCAAACAATTCCAGCCATCCCTTTTGAATTTTATAGCCACTGAACACAGTCATTGTCCCAACTCTTCGATGAGTTCTTCGGTACGGTGACAACACTGGAATTATTCAGTGCATGGTCAAAATAGCCAAGGGTCAACAACCATTGTAACGTAATGAAAATAGTGCAACTTCTTCCTTTCATACCCTTTCTCAAACATTCTAGCTACAATTGATCTCATGTAGGATGCTCATTACACCTTTAGCTAGCCCTTAGTTAGCACTTTTAAAGGGTTGGTCAAACTTTCCTTACAAGTGTCACTCGATTTTTAATGCAACACATTTGTTAGACCTCACAAGTGGCACTAATATAAATAACCATTATGCAAACACATTTGCCCTTTTTAATAGTATGTCTATCAATCCAGTTGCATATTTGATATCCTCTATTCATCATATGTCCGGATAAAATTAAACCCTATTGTTATACGACTGCCTTGAGATTCGCAACATGCTTCCTTGCTATTTCCACCATTATGATATTCATGTAGCTCAATGCTTCCATGCGGACTACACTATTACCTTTCATATCTCTTATGAAAATGTTGGTCCAAATGTGTTCACTTGTAGATTTACTAAAGCATACCATATTATATGTTCACTTGTAGATTTACTAATGTGGAGTCCAACAAAATTTGATTTTTATTTTTTTGATTTTTTAGTGATTTATCATGATTTTTCAAAGATTTAGTCGAAATAAATAAATGGAAAAAGATAAAGCCACCTTTAAAACCGCTTATAATCGGACCAGGAGGTAAAATGCACGGTTCCAAAAAGTTGAGAGAGGTGATTTATCCGGTTTTGCGGTTTAGGAAGAAAAAGCAGACTTTTGCAAAAGTTGAGGGAGGAAAAGTGGACTTTTTCTCTAGCGAAAATTCCCCTTATATTGTAATTTTCTGGCCAGGCCTAAGTCGTTGGGCCAAATTTTATACACTGCCAGCCCAGCAAATAGGGAAGAGGAGGGCTCTCTACCACCACTAGCCGCCGGGCGCTTCTACTACTACTCTACTAGCCGCCGGGCACAGGCCGCCGTTTCACCGTCCTCTCGCCGCCGGCGACCTTCCTCCTCCCCTCTCGGCTCCCGCAGGTTCTCCCCGGTCCCCGGCCCCTGGATCCAGGACCCCGGCCACGTAGGCACGGCTCCACCCGCTCGCGCTGAGCGCCAGGGACCAGGCTGGCAGGCCGCCATTGCCGCCGGTCTACCGCTTCTGCCTGGCCGCCTGGCCGCCTGGCCACAGGCAACAGACCGCAGTCTGCATCTGCACGGCCTTCAACTCTGCACTGCATTGGTAATTTCCCTTCCCGTTCTCACTTGTCAGTTCTATACTTTTCGATCCAGTAGAAACTCCATGAAATGATTAATTGATTGTGTCAAATTATCAATTTCTTAGTCCGCTGAATCGCACAATGAAGAGGACCAAGACATTTGAATTCTTTTTTTCTCTTGCCTCTACACCAATTATACAACCTTCTGCACAAGCACAATCAGAAGTAGTATAAGAAACATAGGTCGTCGAAGAACCAGAAATAGTAGAAGAACCATCAAGCAATGCAAATAAATCCCCCGTTACTCCTAATGCGGATGGGCATTGTTGCTGATCCCCAGTTAGGTATTTTTTTTTTAAAAAAAAAAACACTTTCATGTCTGCAATCATTTATATCATGGATTGAAGTATGGAACTGATATCTCATCTAACCTTCTGCATTTATGAACTGGTTTTGTGATCTATCAGTATTAGGCCTGGTGTGGGCTGTTTTATAGTGGTCCTAGGAGTCAAAACTGACGAGCTCCGCCACTCATTACTTGCCTGTGAAGCAGGCAGCAAGCCACACCTGTGCACGGCCCCAGACTTTGGCGTGGTCGCCAGTCCAGTCGGCGCTCCCTGATGGCCTGTGGGTTGTGGCTTCTCTCTCACACGGCGGGGAGGCTGTGTCCGCTGCTTGGCCAGGGGCTGACAAGGAGCTTCTCTACCTCTGCACTGGAGCAGCTCCATGTATGCGTCGTTGGCAGTGGCCCCGCTGGGTTCTACACCGCCGACAGGGTAGGGGAATTTCACATCTGTTCTTATGTTGTTGATCTCATTGTTGCTTCAGAGGCCTTTGTGTTGGGCTGTGCTTATCCGTTCTCCATGAGTATTTGCTCCTTAGTAGATTGATTGATGATTCGTTCAATATTTAGCCACGATATATGTTGCATTCCAGTCCTAGTTTGTGTAGGAAATTCAGTAATTAATTAATTGCATGCGCTCTAGTGGAATATTAGTTTACGAATGTTTTTTATGAAATATTCTGCAATCTACGAAATTCTGTATAATGTTCAAATGCTTAAAGGAAAAAAAAAAGTCTATTTAACCCCCAAACTATTCGTGGTTGTGTACTTCGACTGCTCGCCAATAAAACTCTACCCCTTAAGTTACTGAAAATCTTCTAAATATTCCATCTCAGGGGATTATTTAGATGGTTTTCAGTAGTTTAAGTGTAGAATAACTGTTTTTATAGCTGAGGGAGTGAAGTAGACAACCACCGATAATTTGGGGGTTTAAGTAGGCTTTTTCCAAGGTCATGGGATTTAGATTCAGATGCCCTCACTTGAGCCATGTTTCCTACCCACGACTTTAGGGCATTTCTGTTGGATATACGTTCTTCAGAGTTGTTTTTATAATAGTTATTATGTGTTTCCTGTGTTGATTGGGTGCTCCTTTTTGTGGATTAAGCAGCTGTTGAAGGGTCATGGAGGAGCACAGGTTGATATAATTGATAGGCTACCCACACCATTTGGCCTAGTCCGTTCTGGAGTGGCTCCAGATCATCCAGAAACCAAGGTGGGCATTTACCATTGTTATTGTCTAATTTTGAATCAATATTTTATCTTTCAACTAGTGCAACTAAGTAAAAAGTACTGGTTTAGAGTTGGTGCCGTGTTACTATTTCCTCGGTTGTTTCATCATTGTGGTCACTTAATGTTGTGTTATCTGATTATAGGAAAATATCGTTTTATTCATGAAATGCAAAGAACTTTTGCAAATTAATTGAACTAATGCTTCGGGCCTTATCATTATTTGATTGTGCCTTACTTTCCAATCTTTTGTGCTTATGACATTACATAAACTTTTCATAAACTTGACTACTTAATTTTGCCTTCAACTTTGCAACAGATTGTGGTAAATCAATTTTCTCGTGTAGCTGCAAATGGCCGCTGTTCATTCTTTGGGAATGTAACTTTGGGAAGGGATATATCTCTGTCAGAGCTTCGCAAAACATATGATGCTGTAAGTTTTAACCTTAGATCAAATTTCCATTACCCAAGAGGATATCACATTATCACATTTCTCTTTTGTGTTACGACAACAGGTTGTTCTTGCTTATGGTGCAGAAAGTGATAGGTCACTTGGTATTCCTGGAGAGGTATGACTTTTGACTACTATTGTTAATCTTTATGCCACAGCTCGTGGTGGGTCTTGAATATTGCTTATGGTTCAATAGCATCGTTGTAACTGTAATCTTATTGCTATTTGCGGTGTTTAATCAAATATTGCAGTAGCAAGGAGTTAGTAGTCAGCATTGTGGATGTGGCATTTACAATGCTAGCATCTTCATTGTGTACATTCTTGTGATATCTCATTTTTAGATGGATCTGTTTATTTTTAGTATCATCATTGTTTTGTAGGACCTGAAAGGAATTCATTCAGCTCGAGAGTTTGTCTGGTGGTACAATGGACATCCAGACATGTGTGACTTGTGTCCTGATTTGAAAAACACAGAATCTGCTGTTGTCCTTGGTCAGGTATTTGTGTGTGTGTGTGTGTGTGTGTTTTTATTTTGCTCCTATGTAATAGCATTTAAACAGAGTACCAATATCTTGGGGGCCAAGAGAACTGATGTCACACTCACAATTACACTTTTATTTAACCTTGATGGACTGTTGACTTATAATTTCATTTGAATTTGCTGCTCATAAACCTTATTTTCATTACTTTTTTTTTCTTCCTGAAATGCCTTTACGAATACAAGTTTTTGTAACAAGATTAATTGCAGGGAAATGTTGCTCTGGACGTTGCTCGTATTCTTTTACGCTGTAAAGCTGAGTTGGCTACTACAGACATTACTGATTATGCATTGGATGCTCTACGTGGCAGCACAATAAGGTATCTATTCACATTAATAAGAAACCAGACTGACATACTTTATGGTTTACTTCCATAGATAACTTTTACTGAAATTACATAATATGTAGTTCTCAATTAATGTTCCATGTAAAGGAAGGTATACTTGGTTGGGCGACGGGGTCCAGTACAGGCAGCTTGCACAGCAAAGGAGCTGCGTGAAATTTTAGGTATATAAAAAATTATTGAATACTTGCAGTGTTTGACATTTGACATGTGGTACTTTTATATTAGTCTATCTCATTGTCATGTTTTCATACTAATTTTGACATTGTGTCCATGCAGGTTTGAAAAATGTTCGTGTTTGTATCAAGGAAGCTGATCTCGTGGCCTCACCTGCGGATGAGGTTTGTGTTCTAAAGTCTATTATTTTCTCAAACACGCAAGAGAGCTGCGCATATGTATATTAAGAAGAAACTGTATAGTGTATTATTACCTGTAACATGGTTTCCCTTTTTTTTTTTTTTTTTGAACTGTGTAAGTGGTCTCTTTTTTATTTTCATTTTGCTATCCTGGATTTTTGAAGGGTCAGGAATTTTGGCTCTATCGTGGCAGTTATGACCATTTTATGTTGTCTTGTGCTGATTCTAGGCAAGTTTTTGGGTAACTAGTATTGTATTCATTATAAGCAAGTTTTTGTGGAGCTAGCAGTATGAGATATTGGTTGCAAATGTTATGAGCTAATCATTTGCTGATACTAAACCCACAGCAATTATAATCCTTCTTCATTATGTCTCACTAATTAAATATTATGCGGTGGCGTTTGGATATAGGGAAATGAGAGGTGGGATAGGGAAATCAGGGCAAGGAGATATCATATCCCTTGTTTGTATTTAAGTTAATGAAGAAGGATAGATTGGGAAATGAGAGCCTCTTTTCCCAATGGTTCAAACCCAATGGGAGGGGTGGGGTATGCTAGGATATGAACAGCTTGAACACCACATCGATGACCAGAGGCTACCTGAGCTGTGCACGAGAACTTCATCCGCTGCCCCCCTCACTCGGCGCCGTCGCCCGGGAACCCGAAGCCGTGGGCATCGCCAGAGCTGAAACTGCCCGAGTCGGATCTCACATGCAGTCCGCCAGATCAGACGAATTGCGGCACCCAGTCCACGCGCTTCCTGCTTCACCAATCTGCTGCATCCACGCAGGACCTAAGCACGGTATGTTTCACCGTGCTACCCGTGTCTGAGCTCTGTCGGATTAGCGGCGCCTCGCGTCCTTGCGTGGCTCTGCTTTGCAGTGCGAAGAACTGAGATCCAGCTTGTCTATGAATCCCACAGCAGCTGCTGCCGCCTCACGTCCCATACTCCGCCTGCAGTGCCCATGGTTGGCTTGCTGCTCACTGCATCCCTGTTTTCAGTTTCGAAGTGGCCGCGCCAGTGCTCATGTATAAGGAGGAGGTGCTCTCGGCCAGTGGCCTGGCATCAGAAGGCAAAAGGACAAGGTGCTCTCTTTCCTCTCCTCTTAGCTATGTGGGTCCCATTTGTAACCTGAATCCTAACCCAACTATAGGCAAACAAAGGACTGGGTTTCAACTTATATTTCCCTATCCATAACCCACCCCACCGTATCCCAACTGTTATCCATTTCCCTAACCCATCACCATCCAAACGCCACCTGCTTTCAACACTCCTATAAATTGATTTATCTAGTTACCTTTTACCTTTTCTAAGCTTCTGATGAAGGAAAACTTGCTATCTGATTGCAGGAGGAGATGAGGAATAGTAGAATCCAAAGAAGAGTTTATGAGTTGCTGTCGAAAGCTGCAAGAGCGCATGGGGGCAACAATTACAATGACCAAAAGGAACTTCATTTTGTGTTTTTCAGGAGACCTAATAGGTTTATCCCTACAGAAAATGGTTCCACTGTTGGTGCTGTTCAACTTGAGAAGACAGTTTTAAAAGGTCTGGTGTAGCGGGCATTGAAATGGATCTTCTTTGTCATTTTCCTCCTGAGCTTTCTGATAAGTATTCTTATTTGCTATGTAGGTGATGAAGTAACTGGGAAGCAGGTCGCTGTTGGAACTGGTGAGTTTGAAGACCTAAAATGTGGGTAAGTTCTTTGGCTCATGCTTATGCTTTCCAGTTTTTCTATGACTGCTTAACCAATAAGTTTTTAAGACCCATCTAATATGCTGCCTTCTTCTTAGTCTGGTCTTGAAAAGTATTGGTTACAAATCCTTGCCTGTACAAGGTTTGCCTTTCGACAAAAACAGAGGTGCATAAAATTGGCCTTTTTCTTTTTCCTTCCACCTTGGAGCTTGTGCACTCTTTCTATTTTTCGTATTGATCCATCAGCAGCATATGCAATTGTTTTTGCTTGATGATCTTTTTTTTAATTTTAGGAGTTGTGCCAAATTTGAGAGGAAGAGTCCTGAGCAGTGAATCAGAGACTGCCACAGTAGAAAGAGGCCTGTACGTGGTAGGATGGTTAAAGAGAGGACCGACTGGGATTGTTGCAACAAATCTCCATTGTGCTGAAGAAACAGTAGGTACCTTTGTTCCATTGTTATATTTAATTCCATATCTGGTTGACTCATGGTTTTTGAGTAGTCACCAAGGTGTTGAGGTGTACCCCAAGAGCCACAGGACACCAAGCTTTAAGTAAACACCGTATCGCCTAGGCATTGCCTAGAAGACATCTATTAGGTGTCCAGGTGTACCTCAGCACCACTGGACACCACAATGCCTTAGAAACCATGGGTGGACCCAAGGAACTTAGGGTGTATTTGGTTTGACTGTTTGGGGACAAGGGTGGATGAGATATGGTCGCCTATGGATTTCGGGATATGAGTGTGCATGTCGTCTGTTTGGTTAGATGGATAGGGAGAGCCATTTTTCTGTTTGGTCATGTGGATGAGTATGGATGGGATGAGAATGCTTGACTAATTGTCTTTTATATATTATTTAAAAATAACAACTAATTGCATACGCGCTAGCACTAATTTTGTCATGTACATGTACAAAAAAATATGTTAATTAGCACCACTGTTATCCTAATTGGTATACAAAACATGTACTAATCAACATATTAGCACTTAACAAAATTAATCTTGCCATCATAATTACTAAACAATAATATAGCATATACTAATAATCCTTACTTATTTACTGATGACAAAGATTAGAAAACATGCATGAGCTCGCCAAGCAATTCTTTTGGTAGCAGGGATATCCAGCATGTGGGAGAATATTCTTTTGTCAGGGATATCCATATCCAACTCGCCCACAAACCAAACACCGCCTGTTCATGGAACACCATCTCCCATCCAGGGTTATCCATCAAACCAAATGCACCCAAGCTTGGGAAACACCCGTATATCTTTTTCTAGCAAATTAAACTTACAAACATCGATTAGAATATCTTGAAGTATCTTGATTCTCTTGCGGACCAACATTTATTTGTGACACAAAATGTTAAGACTTATACAAGATTTGTATACAATTTTGTTAGTATGATTGGGGTAAGAATAGTTGTTTTTCCATTTTCCCGACACAGAACAGAACCTCAAGGCCATCAGAATGAAATGTTTGGTATTTAAGGTTGTACTTGTGTTTATTGGCCATTTTTTTAGGCTATATTCTGATTTGTTTGGCGTATGGATTTAAAACAGGTAGCTAGCATCCTTGAAGATGAGAAGAATGGTGTATTAAGGGCCCCATCTAATTTGACGAAGCATGGAAGGACAGGACTTCTTGAGATCCTAGAACAAAAGAATGTTCGTTTTGTTTCATTCAGTGGCTGGGAGAAGATCGATTCCATGGAAAAGGTGGCAGGGCAGCTGAGAAATAAGCCTAGAGAGAAGATCACAACCTGGGATGGGCTCCAGAAAGCTGCAAACGAGTAGAAAAGGACGGCCTTCCCAACGATTTTTTCAACATATGGTTTGTATCCAAAGAATCACAATAACGAGAGAACCCTGTCCTGTACTTAGTAATAAAAGATGACATCGACATATCTTCACTGGACAGCTTGGTCATGTACTCAGTAAAGGAATATACTAACAGTGGTCGATTTTCATGGAAGTCCAGACTTCTGCTATTCCCTGTTGCAGTTCTGGTATGCCTCAGTTATTACTTGTTGCCTGAATAGAAGTTTTATGTACCAACACCTATGCCCGTTATTGAATATATTAGTATGAAAAATTGGCAGAAGATACTTACACATGGACCATATATACTAGAGAGAATTAGCTACATGGCCCTAGAAAAAATGGCTCTTTGTTGTATGCCCCTTTTTGTTTTTTGTTTTTTTTTTTTTTTACCCTTCAGCGTTTCTGCCTACAACCACCGTGGCCATCGACCAGCGCCCGAGCGAAAAAAGAAAGCTGCTGCCGCCACTGGCGGGTAGGTGTTGTTGCCGACCTCTCTTCCTCCAGATCGGCTAGATCCACTCGTAGCCCATCCCCCTCCAAGCCTCTGCCGGCGGCCTTTGCGCGCACGAGGCGCCACCACCCGCCTGGTGGTACGAGCACGACCTAGGTTGGACTGGCTAGCCCGACGCGGCTAGGCAAGGTGCAGGGCCACCCCAGCCAGTGCAGGGCTCTGCGGGCATTTTCCAGCAACAGGGAGGGGCAGATGTCGTGTGCAGCGAAGTAGGTGGAGACCGGCCATGTGCAGCCTCAGCAGGGCGCCGTCATCTTTGACCAAGATGGCGTTGGCTTCGACCAAGAAGTCCTCTTCAAAATCTCAAAACTTTCGTCACAATAATTTTATGGCACATGCATAGAACATTAAATGTAGATGAAACTTTTGTATGTTTGCACAGTTTGTCTGTAAATCGCAAGACGAATTTTTTGAGTCTACTTAGGCTATAATTGGACACTTATTACAAAAGATTCATCGCTACTACAGTGCCAAAATTCCAAAAAAATTTGGATCTAAACACCCCTTGAGCCTCAATTTTTTTCTGTGCTCTACAGAAAGTTATAGATTGGGCTACTGAAATCTAACCAATACTTTGATTTTGAATAACAATGATTTGAATACTAGTTTCAAGCTTGAAATTAATTTGTTGGGCAACCGTAAGGCGCGTGGGCCAGAGTGCAAGTGTTTAGCTTTGACATGATTGTTAATTCAGACAGCAAATTATATGGACCTTGTTGATCAGTGGTCGATAAGTACCCGCCCGGATATTTGGAAGTAGCTCATATTTAGTATTACGACAAAGATCTAAAATCTTTCCCAAAAGTAAAATTCGATGAAAACTTGATGGCTATGTTTGATAGACATTTGAAGAAAAAGGTTATCATCATGTTTGTTGTATATCGAGGTCCTTCTGATCGATATGAGCCTGTCATAGAGTGGGATTTTGGTGGTGGCAACAAACTAAGAACAACATAGATAATGATGATGTTGATGAGGATGATTACCTTAGGAACCTGCACCACAAAATGAATATGTAGGTATTGATGAGGAAGCTATGTACTTCGATATTGTACAACCCAATGCTCTACAGATGGTTCATAGCCTAGTTCAGAAAGACCAATCATGTGTTGTTGATGATAATGAGGGTGAAAGTGGAGGTGATAATGACAGTGTAAATGGAGATGAGTCATAGGATGAGGAAGATGTGCAATGCTCCAAATGTAGAACATGATCCTGAATATTCACCAATGGTAGAAGGCCCACTTATGCTAATATGGACACATTCATATTGACAATTTCTCAGCATGCAATCAAATATCAGTTTGAGTTCGATATTGCAAAGAGTGCACCAAAGAGGTTCATGGAATATTATTCGAGAGACAAAGCAAACTGTACATGGTGTATATTTGCTTCTACCACTAAGGACAACTGCAGTGTTATGTTAAGGCTTTGTCCATGATCTGTTAAATGTGATAGCATATTATTTATCTTTGTCACTAATTGTTTCTCTTTGTATAGGTGAAAAGGAACCCTTGTCTTCATGCGTGCTCTAGTTCAAGAAGGAAAAATAGGGTGAAGAATGCAACAAAATTTTGGATATGTGAAAAGGTGAAGGACTTTCTCATAGTGGATTCAACTTTGGGTGCAAGGGCATTGGTGCAAAAATTGAAAGAACACCATATATGGTAACTATACCCTACAATGAAGAGTATGTCGTAAGGAGCTAGCACTGAAACAACTTTATGGTGACTGGGATGCCAGCTTTGATAACCTATTCAAGTTTAAAGCACAAGTTCAGAAGTGCTGCTCTATTCTCTTAGTTATTATTGACCATCACATGGTAGATGACAAATGTGAAATTATATATGTTTTCTTATATAATATAATTGTCACATTTGTCCCTTGATCTTCTGCGGACACAATGGTATGCCAAACTGATATGGTTGCCAAATTTTGACATGTTGCTTTTTTGAGAAACATTTTGACATGTTGCTAATGTGCTACAAGAACAAAAAAGGCCACATATGTCCTATGTAGACTGACTCCAACAAGTTGACCTAAACCCATTTTGGATCGTGCACGGTGCTTTTAGGGGATAAAAATCGTCCTCCAACAGAAGAGGCATTGTGGTGACCCATGTTGCGTCCGACACCATGCGAAACGCAAATATGCGTCTTGCTCGTGGTTCTGCGTCTCCATCTGCAGGGCCTACCATGGCCGAGGGACGGGACGACACGGGGCCCACGCTCGCCGGCGTTGGCGAGGGCGCTGCAACGCCATCGTAACGGGGAGCTGCCGGCGCGGCGAGGAGCTACCGCGGCGAGGAGCGAGGAAGGGCGGAAGCAGGCTCGCGAGGAAGAAGAGGCGGACATAGGGAAAGAAGAGGAGACAAAGACTCATCAAAGTCGAGGAAGAATCCCGCTACTCGGTCGCTGGTTAGCTCACGAGGTCCGCTCCGCCCCGCCTCCTCGCGGGCGAGCTCTGCCCTGCCCAGCCGCCAGCGAGCGCGCGGGTTCGCCTGATCTACCTCCTCACGGCGAGCTCCTCCCAGCCCGGTCGCCATCGAGCACGTAGGCTCCGCCCCACCTTGCCACCGACGAGCATGCTGCTGTTTTGGGTCGCGGCTGTTGGAGACGGCCAGTTTTGGGCCGGGCCCTTTTTTACGGTGCACTACGCAAAATATCGAATGAGTTATGTGTTTGCATACCGGTTGTTGGAGACAGCCTAAACCATGCCCATATGAAATCAAGTTGATAGCTAAAATAAGTTGATTAAAATTTCTCATAAATTGAGTTATTATGATTTCTCAAACGTTTCTACACGAACACATTCGGAGTGACTACATTCTTAGAGTTTTCCTAAATCATCAGCTATATCGTTGAATATTTGTAATAATGTAAATGCTGTGGTGACACAGAAGCGGAAAGTTTAGTCTATTTTCTAAAAAACATTCTCAGAGTATGGAGAAGGTGGCATGTGATACATGAAGGAGTTGCTGCAGACTCAAGGTATTGAAGATACAATTAGAATGGAGTGCAAGGACTGTGTCACAATCAAGTCAAGCAAATCTTTAATTTCCAAAACCTTATATCAAACAAATCACTATTGTTATCATAGCTATTATGAACTTCTAAGTTTCAGTTATGAGATTCAATTAAACATTTTGAGTATTAGTGAGGAAATCTTACATTATGATTGTAATGAGGATGTCAAAGTTAACGAAGGTTTGATTCCATATATGTGAAAGTGGAATTTGTAATCATGGTATAATTATATTGCAACCGCAATTTAATACCCCAATATGTAACAAGTTAAACGCTGACAAAATTTTTCCTTGTTGCAATAAACTATAACATATAATGATTATATGTCATTGCAATAAACATTATTGCCACACACATTGTGCGTTGCAATAAGACTTATTCCAACAAAGTTTCATTACAATACCAGTTTCTTGCCACCAACAAATGTATATGGCAGAACCAAACATTATGGTTTGTCATTGTGTCCATCACCACCAAATGCATTTCATTGTAAGAATCCCTGTCGTAGCTGCATTGCAATATGTTTATATTCATAAATAATTTAATAAATTTGCACCAAGACAAAAAATATGATGATTTATTTGTCCATGCGCAGCTTATTAACTAATCTCCTATTTCTTGGAAAGAAAGTACTTTCCATGGTTGTGCCGTTGACCCTGGCACACCCCATACAAGCGCTTGGTATCTTCTGACCTTCTTGTTCTCATCGGCAGCTTTAAACACAACAAAGTAGTTCCCATTACCCGCTGGTTGCATGCTCACTGATATCACATCGACGAGCATAAACTGTTTATTGTAAACTAATCTATGCATAAGCACTATAAATCTCCCAATTTGCCAATACCAGGTATCATGGGGGTTACTAGCTTGTTTCCATCCTTGAGGACTATTAGGAGGAATAGGTTGTGGAGGAGCTTGATATGATATAGGCGGAGGGGCTGTAGATGATGGTGGCGGTGGCGGTGGCGATGACAGTGACTGGCCATTCCCTTGTGGATTTGTAGGAGGAGGAGGGGGACTCATCAGTGGTGGTGGGTTTTGGATGTTAGCTTGATAAGGTGGAGGCATAGATGGCTGAATAGACAATGGTAGAGGGGGTGGTGGGTTATTAACATGATAAGTTGGAGGGCTGGCAAGAGGAATATATGGTGCTAGAGGTGGAGAGCCATTAGCTTGATAGGTTGGAGGTGTGGCTAAGATACTAGAAGTTGAAATAGGTGGTGGACTGTTTATTTGGTATGTTGGAGGTGCAGTAGGAGGGCTCGGTGGTGGTGTATTTGGCAGATCTGCATGGAAATTTGGTGGAGTGGCTGGTGAACTAGAAGCAGATAGAGGTATCGGTGAGTTTCCTTGATACACTGGTGTTGTTGATATTGGAGATGGTTGCCATGGTGAAAGTATGGCAAGAGGCTTAGCAAATGACATAGGTGGTGGACTATTGCTTTGGTAGGTTGGGGGGCTGAAAGTAGATAGAGGTGGTGGGTTATTTTCTTGGTAGGTTGGTGCTGGTGGAGGGGTTGTTGCAGCTTGATAGGTCAGTGGGATAGAGGGTGGGCTAGAAGGTGCTGGCGGTGATGGAGTACTATTACTTTGAAGCGGACTAAAAGTTGATGGAGGCGGTGAATGATTGTCTTGATAGTTTAGAGGCATAGTTCATTCATTATTAGATGATGAAGAAGGTGGTTTACTCTGTATTTGATAGGATGGAGGCGTGGTAGAAGGAGTTAATGGCGGTGGAGGTGCTTGGCTGTAGATTGGAGCTATAGTTGGGGGAGTAGTAGATGATGGTGACGGTGGTGGCTGTTGCTCATTGTTAGGTGTTGTGGATGGAGAGCTTGCTGTTATTGCTGGAGATGATTGACTGATTGGTTGATAGCTCGGAGCCATGGTTGGGGAAGGAGGTGGTGATGAGTGGCTATTACCTTGGCCATCACTTTGAAGCGGACTAAAAGTTGATGGAGGCGGTGAATGATTATCTTGATAGTTTGGAGGCACGGTTTGTTCACTATTAGATGATGAAGGTGGTGGACTCTCTACTTGATAGGACGGAGGTGTGGTAGAAGGAGTTAATGGCGGTGGAGGTGCTTGGCTGTAGATTGGAGCTATAGTTGGGGGAGTATTAGTAGACGATGGTGACGGTGGCGGCTGTTGCTCATAGTTAGGTGCTGTGGGTGGAGAACTTGCTGTCGTTGCTGGAGATGATTGACTGATTGGTGGATAGCTCAGAGCCATGGTTGGGGAGGGAGGTGATGATGACTGGCTATTACCTTGGCCGGAGGGAGTCCCAGTCTGCGATGGTGATTCTTGTCGATTATCACACACGGTATTCTTTGGTGGCCCATGTCCATCTCCATCTTCATGGGGACCAGGACCACGCCCTGGTTTTGGGCAATGTGGGTTGTTCACCGGACCAAGGCCATTGTTGGACTTCTGCCCGTCATCACCATAGGAGTGTTGCTGTTGCTGCCCCCTGCCTTGGGGCTTATTATCACCATCGGCTCCAAGTATGTGAAAAGAGAGGGCAAGGATGAGAAGTGGCAAGAGTACTACGGCCGGTCTCATGGAGTGAGAACGCCAACGTAGGCTGCAGAAAGAGTGGTTCTTGCGTGCATAATGGCTTGTCTTGCATTGGCAGCCAGTGATGGTACGGTGGCATCTGTTTATAATAAAGGCGGCAGTGGAGGTTAATGTCGACCGAGCACACATGTTAGTGGTCAGTGTTTATCAATCTAAGCTTCACTGCTGCGGAAGCTTCAGGATCACCGACCTAGCTTTCATTAATCAGTTAGTGTCAGCTGCTGAACTTAAAAATGACAATATATGTAATAATAATTACTTAAAATCATCTGAGACTCTTGACGGCTATATTTATGTTCTATTTTCGTTGACATTAGGCAGCATGCTTAGCTCTTCGTGCGCTCAGAATCTTACAGACCTGAATAGTTGTGCCAGCTGATTGACAACTACTCCTACACAGCAGTTGACCTGAAAATTGAACCTCGCAAGATCAATACATGCATGGATCCCTAGCTAAATGTATCAGAAAAATGACAGGTATTCAGATTAGTTGCCGCTGCCCGAGATCTGCGTTGAGTTGAAATAATAAACGAGTAACATGGATCGTCCAAATTAAATTCTGAAGTACAGATATATCTGACTACACATATATATAGTTTCTGAACCTTCTGGGATCAACCTGTGTCTATTTAATTTTGCTGCATGGACCAGCTCGATCAGCAAATCTAGGAACTAGAGTACACCCATATCCCATGTGATGTACTAGAGCTTCCACGTCATTTTTCGGGTAAAATAAAATCTTACTGCAGATCACAATTACCTGATGCCTTGCGTTTGTCAACTACTCCCTCCATACCTATAAAGAAAGTCGTTTAAAATAATAACACGGTCTCCAAATCATGTCTTTGACTTTATATTTCTATAAAAGTATTTATTGAAAAGCAAAATATGTATACTTTTATTAAAATATATTTCAAGATAAATCTATTTATATAATTTTCTTATTTCCAAACTTAACAACTTAAAAATTATTCATAATTTATATTTCTAATATTTAACCAAAATCTTGTCCAAAACGACATTCTTTACGGGCATGGATAGAGTACAAGTTACAGCTAGCTGCTATCTACTCCCTCCAGCTCTTTTTAAGTGTCGTCCTCACGTATCGGGACATACTCAGCTTTAACCACGTATATACAAGAGATTACTAATATTTATAATACATGTAGAATAATTTTTTATAATATACTTATTTTTCAACTTTGTTGCTTTGATAACATGTATATGGTGGATCCGGTGTTGCAACCTCTACTATGGCATATGCAATAATGAAGTTTTTACTCTAATAATATGCTGAGGTAGTGGCATATACAATGCGGTGAACCTTTTTATGCTGAAGCAACAGCTATGATGATCAAATGCCCCCTACTTGTAACCAGCTAAATTAGAATGTCTTATCACTAGCCCAGGGAAGGACCTCACTGCCGAATTTTTAACCGGTAGTTCCAAACCAGCAGTGATGTTCCCAAAGACTGCCGGTTGGGTCACCCCAACACTGCCCTGTTTAAACTATAACCCAGCAGTGTTATCGAAATCAACAATGTCAGTTTAGGGCCTGTTTAGTTTGCCAAAAGTTGACAAAAAGTGCGCTGTAACACTTTCGTTTGTATTTGACAACTTTTGTCCAATCATGACTCAAGTAGACTCAAAAGATTCATCTCGAAATAGCCAGGTAAAAAATACAAACATACAATAGCTGCTACTTCATTTAATACTCCATGCATGCGTAAAGGACAATCGATGTGATAGGGAAAGAGAAAAAAATTTGTGAACTAAACAGAGCCTTAAGGCACGAGCCGACAATGATGGCTCGTCCATGCCAGTTTGTATTCACCATCACTGCAGGTTTGTAGCACGAGCTGATAGTAATGGCGTCAAACTGGCGTGGTTCGTACCAGCATGATGATCCATTCGCATATTGTTTTTTATAATTTATTTATATTTTTCTGGAATTAGGTTTCCCTTTATATCCGCTACGTAGACGATAGAGCCATCAACATTAAGCATTACCGTTATCTTGTACGGAAAGAGTTCAAACTTCATATGTATGGAAAAAGCTCCTAGTCTGGCGATCCTCTCTGGTCCATACTCCGCCTTGAACCTCACGGAATGTACAATGGAAAAAGATCCTTCTTTTTCCAATACCTCGCCTAAGATGATATTCATGTTTAACAGCAGGTTGTGATTAAATATTTTTACGCTGTTGTTCAAAAAAAAAAAGGAATCGCTAGATCATTTTGTTGAATTATTAACACATATAAATTAAAGGGATAATTGTGTTCTTACCCTTGTCCAGTAAGCCTTGTCCAGTAAGCCAATTGTGATTTTGCCTCTCTTTTTTTCAGCTTTGTATTTTTACCCCCGTTATTTTGAATCAAAGGTCCGTTTGCGCCTGCTTTTATCGCCCGTTAGATGATGATAGATTAAATGAATTAAAAAAAATCAAAATCTGAAAAACAAAGCTCAAAAGATCATAGTGCCCCTTATCCTTATCTCCCCATCCAAACAGACCGCACGCACAGGGAGGGAGGCGGCTCGGTCTCGGACTCCCGGTGCACAGGGAGGGAGGCGCGACTCCAGCGCTCCTTCGAAGGCGGCGACTCCAGGCGGCTCTCGGCTACAGGCGCTGGGCGGGGCGCGGCTCCAAGCGCAGCTCCAAGCGCCGGTAGGTTGGGGCGGCTTCCGCGCGGCAGGTGGCCACGACGGCGGCGCCCTGGCACTGCTCGTCGGCGGGACTCTAGGCACGGAGAGGCGGCGGCTGCAGACACAGGGAGGCCGCGGCTGCGGACGCAGGAGACCACGGCGGCCGGCGGCGTCGTCGCCTGGCCACCGTTCATCGGCGCTTGTGGACAGCTCCACGCCCAGCGCACGACGACGTCCTGCCTCTCCAGGTCACGGCTACAGGCGGGGGAAGGCCCCTGCTCGCGGCGCGGGGAGGCCGTGGCGCCCCGTGGGTGGGCGTGTGCGTGCCCCGGCCGGCGGCAGCGGAGTCCTGGCGCGGCTCACTGGCGGCGTCGCTGCACGTGCTGCCATCCGCCAGCAGTCTCGGCCACGATGCACCGGCACCGGCTTCCGCTGATGTGGAGTATGTCGACGGCGACAGCTAGTAGCAACACCATAGAGTGGCCAGAGATGGTGAGCAGTTGATTGGTTTAGTTGTGTATCTTAGCTGGCCGTGAGATTTATGAAGACAATCATAGGTTTTCGAATCACGACTGAATTATGGGAGTAGACAATACTCTAGCTTACATTGCAAAGCTTAGCAGTGAGGTACAAATAAGCCTGAACGAAAAACTCGTTAGCTCGCTCGGCTCGGTTCGACTAACAAGCCGAGCCGATCTAAGATTTTAGCTCGATAGCTATAACGAGCCAACTCGCGAGCCAAACGAACTATGTTATTACAAGAAAAATAACAGAACATATATTAGTATTGTACTGCTTTATATCTTACTTTATAATTGGTTCATGACCTATTTTGCTATTTTATGACTTTCACTATTTTATTATTTTATTTTTTATGAATTTATGGATACTTGTGGATCACATTATATATGAATATGAAGTGTAGACCACGGATATATGATTTAATATTATAATATACTTGTTGGCACAAAAAATGGTTCCTCGTGCTCAACACAACAGCGAAGCCGGAAATGATCTCAAGAGCGCAGGAGCTTTTCAAATCCAGCTAGTTTCGAACCCGATCCGGGAGTGTTGATGACCCTCAAGCGTGCCAGTCAATTTGACCTGCAATTGATAAGAAGAAAGATAATAATCAGTAACACAAGGCGAAACCAGCTGGTGAGTCCAGGCAGTTCCAACTGTATGGCTCCAAGAGCCGATACGATCGGAGATCGACTAAATAGTCGATTCCAACATGCATGCATCGTTTTTTACACAATAATCATTATGTTGGCATGTGGTCGATTCATATGTATAAACAAAGCTAGCAAACAGTTTTCACATATGGAGTACTACAAACAAATTGAGATGCGATTGATTGTGGCAATGCATACATGTCAAAATATTCAATGCAGACTATCTGAATATCAAAACGGAGAGAAATCGGCTATTTAACCGATTCGACAAATACGAGCAACATACAAACCTATAAGACAAGCAATGCCTTGATCTTCAAACCAATGTATTTAACTCAATGTTTACAACAGTGGGGATCGAATGGATCGAGACAGCCATAATGTAAACTATGACTTAAATCTATAGGTTATCAAATCTAAACAATATTCATCTTATTATTTGAGTGCAACCCGTATACAATCAAAATCTAAATCTTATCGGCTAATGCAAGCACATCCTATTTAACAGTGCATAAACACGTAGCAATTATCATTCATTGAACAAATAGATCTAAAAGATGTAAAGCCGATACAAACAGATCAAGATTGGGCAAATTTGGTAGATGTTGTATATAATTAAACAAATAAACTCAAACATCATCGGTAACTTAATGAATCTAACTAAAACGCCAATTTAGTTAGAGCCGATAATTAACTCATGCCCATGATCAAGTTTAGTCTAAGCCCTCGTCTACCGGATGACGCTAAACATAGATTAAATAAGAAGACAAACATGAATTGATAGCTAACCCTTATTTGATCTAAACTCACGTCCACCAGATGATGCTAAACTCATATCAAACAAGAATCAACTTCGATCTAGCATGTTCCCATGCCCACCGGATGACATTAAAGAGACAAAGTTTAGCGAGACATGACGGTACTTACAAGCAAGCTTGCGTCTACCGGATGACACCCAGCCCATTTGAAGAAACTCGCTGAGATCTACTTTACTCCTACTCCTAAGGGTTTGGTCGGAGCCGAAATGTGTGTTGTATTGATGTGTACGTACGCATTACAATGGTCGGGGGTTTATATTTATACCATTGGCTAACAAGATAGAGTCCTAGTCGAATTACAACTTAAAATAGATATGGAAACTAACAAACTCTCCTAAATTAAAGATAACTTGGAGTCCAATCTTCCTCTTCCAAAACGGACTCCGAACGTGATTGCTTCCTGACGCCAAAGACCCATGCTGACGTCATCAATTGACTCTGTCTTTGACCGCGCCATCTTCGCTTCATCCCAACACTCGATCTGGGACCCAATCAACTGTCTCTGCTTCCGTCTCTGCCCCGAAATCGGCTATCTGTGCTTGGTATCGGCTACCTGCGCTCAGTCCAGATTTTGATGTAAACAATACTATTATACTTGTATATATACATAGCACAAGTTAATTTTTGTTTGATTTAAAATGGTTGGATGTATTAATTTTGTATTATTACTCTTTTCAAATTTTAGATAAATCTAAATATTATTTTTTTGTATTTTCTTTATCTGGCTTGCGAGCCTAACGAGCCAGCTCGAACTTTTAACGAGCCGAGCCGAGCTGGATTTCTGGCTCGTTAAGATAACGAGCCGAGCCGAACTGGCTTGTTATCTTTACGAGCCTTAACAAGCCAAGCCGAGCTGCAGCTTTGGGTACAAATGGATGAATTTATCCATAAAATGTTGTGTCAACCTACAATAAAGACGTCTAATTCTAAAATAGGGGTAAAATCACAATAAGCATAAGAAACAGAGACAAAATCACATGGGCATTTCTGTCCATTCCTACAAAATATAACACTGTTAAGGGAGGATGATGGAGTAGGGGCAAACTAGTGCGGTGCTTCATTTTGAAATCACAGGGGCAAATTCACAAAGTAAAAAAAATAGAGGCAAAATCATAATTTCAATACAAAACAAGGGTAAAATCACGTTTCATATGCACCATATTATCTATAGTTCGGGATGTCATGCCGATATAGCGAAGCATTGCCCACATACGCAGAATCCGCATTGATTGTTTCCCACTGGCTGCTCTAGATACTTCGCCTCCATTTTGATAACTGAAAATGGGCCCTGCGACCCACCAACATGTCTTCTCCGAACACTATACCACATTACAAAGTGTGAAAAGGGGAAATTAGAATGCGCTTTGTGTAATTAGAAAATAATATGTTATTAGGATCGTTTACTTATTCAACACTACCACTAGTGGATCATGATGACTAAATGGTTTTTTATTTGAGTTCCACACCTCGATCTAATTTTTAACAAGATTGATAACAATGAAGACAAAGTGGTTGCTGCAGCCACAAAATGCTAATTATCAAATAATATTAATGAAAAAGAAGCATACAAATGAAAGCGAGAACACATACTCGCAGTTGTAGGCTAAAAGTATTTGGGTTTTGTTCGAAAGTAGTAACCAAACTCTCTTGCAGGTCTTCCACGTCAATCCTTCCAGGCCTTTGCATGTTTGACTCGCGTAGGTTCGAAGCCTAAGTGATCCCATTTTCTTTTTACTATGCAAAATTATGCTATACACATTCATAAAAACATGGAAAATGCTCAAAAGTTAACAGTTTATGTCTCAAGACGCATAGTTAATTATAATATTATGTGAGTCTTAGAGTCCATAGCGTCAACATTAATTTGTGTATCAAGATCGCATTTCTGGTATAGATGGAACAAGCACTCCCACCCAACAACAACCTTCTCTTCTTCAAGATAATGAAAAACAAGTGGCGAATGGATAATAGCCTCAAAAGCAAGCTCCATCGTCTCTATTGTGTTAGTGAAAAGTCCAAATAGGCTGGGGGTGAATAACCTACAATTTTTTTTCAAAGACACTAGAGCAACTTCTTAGAATATAACGAGGCGGAAGCAATGCTCTTGCTCTAGCCTACTCTACGCCAAGCCACCTACACAATTCTACTAAGGATAGCAAACAATCGCACCGAGTAGCACTCCGATCTTAAGTGGTAGCTACTACAGAGGGGATATTTCCTCGAACCAATGGAAACACCAACTATGCAAGAAGGAGACGTAGTAGAGGAATCAAGGAACTATACCGATGTGAAGATGTAGAGGTTGATCCAATCACAGTGGAGAAAAGCCAATCACCAATAGAGAACCAACCGAGAAGAAGATCACCAAGAAAACCAAGTTTTTCACTAAGGTTCACTTAATCGTCATCAAGCTACCGTTGTGACAACTGGCTTCCTTGGTGGATCACGAGGTACACACGCCAACCCTCACCGGGTGTTGTTCATCAACACAAGAGAAGTAGTCTTATCATCACTAGATTACTAAAGTCGATTTTGGCACTCCGTCGGGAAATAACCGCAAGAACTCCTCACAACTTCTCTTGATGTGTCCTTGAACAATCATCGGTCAAGCTCACACCGCAACTTTCTCCAAGCCATTTAGGGATATGACAATATCCAAAGATAACAAGAAATCCGTAGAGGCTCACTATCAAGTGCTCCAGATGATGCAATCCATTCAATCAATGCACTTGATGAACTCTATCTTGATTTAGATGATCACTAAGTCAATTGAGATGAGTGGGAGGCTTGGGCTAGGCTCACAAATGAGTAGGAGTGATCAAAGCGTGCAAGAGAGGCTCCAAGAGCCAGAACATATCCTATTTATACCCTAAACCGTAGCACTGCCGTTACACCCTTTAAGTGAGCACCGGATGAACCGCCAGAAGCTACTGTGGGATTAATGCTCAGCGTCCGGTGTACTCTCTCCAGCGAATCACAGGTGACACATCACACTAGCCATTTGAAAACGATCATTGGCGCCAACTGTTTCCTCAGAGACTCGTCGGACGCTACTGTCGGACTATTGAAACGAGCATCTAATGACCCCAAAAACCGACAAGAGAGGTTCTCAAGCCTCTGGACGCTATTTGAGACCCTACTCCTGACTAAGCCTCTGCGTCTGGTGGTTCAAACTTCAATTTCCCGCTCTCTACTGAGTAGAATCGGACGGGAAGCAAATTCTCCAGAGCACAACGTCCGGTGCTCTTCCCAATGTCTGACGCACTCAGATAGGCTAAGGTTAAGTACTAGACGCTAGATAATTGTTTGGTGCCTTCGTGACCATAGTGTCTGGTGTTGTGTTCTCAATGAATTTAAGCCCTTCTCCGTGACCATAGCGTCCGGTGGTGTTTTTGTTAGGGGTATGCCCTAGAGATAATCATAGAGATGATTTTTATGAGGTATCCATGATATATTATGAGTTCATTGAATTTCCATTAAAGACAACTTGTATCGATTAGCAATTACGTGAATTGTTTGTGAAACTCTTTTACTTGTATGGTTATTCTAAAGTTGTCTTTGATCAAAGTTTGTGTAAGGACACAAATGAATACTAGATCAGCACATTATGAGTTGATGACTATGTTTCACAAGTCATGAACATGGAGATGTTAAACTAACAATGTGGGCACATGTATGACATGGGGCTGGACTGACCCAACATGAGATGTTGTTATTATCTCTATTCACATCATGTACGTTATGTCCTTAGACCTGAGATTGTTGTATGTATTCAAGATGTCAAACAACCTACTCAGAGGCTATCAAACACTACTTCGTAACAAGGTAGTTAAAAAGGTGGCTTTCGGGTTTGTCGGGAAACATGTTGTGAGACATAGACAATCAAGATGGAATTTGCCCCTCTCTATATGAGAGAGATATCACTAGACCACTCTAATGATTAGATAAAGAAATGCATGGCCGTTCTTGGGTTAAATGTTAACCTATGAGTTGGACCAAATATCGTGAGGCAAGGGAATAACAAGTATGTGGTTTTGTGGTGGTTCGTCTGATATGATCTACGCATAGGAGTTGACATGCCTTGCTAGAGGCCGCTATCAACTAATGGTCGAGTAGGAGTACTCAGGCCACGTCTATGTGTGCGTAAACCCATAGGGTCGCACGCTTAAGGGGTTGGAAGCCTACTTCGAGTTGGACCCAAATAAGACAAGGTTTAGGGTTACTAATGGGCCTCCAACTTAGGAGCTCATGAGGATGCCTATATAAGCAAAGGGGGCGACGGGGCTAGGTCATCTCACACTCTTTTGGCAGCCACCGCCCCCCACGCTCATGCCTATTGCTCCTCGCGGACCTAGCAGTCCAGAGGCGCAACGCTTCTTCCCTGTACGTGTGGATACCTCGGAGGTGCTGCATCTGGAGCACAAGGACGAACTGCACAAGGGGACGGACGGACGGACGGACGGACGACCTCGCAGCTGCACGGCACTGCTGCGACGTGTACGTCTACATTGAGACGGCTTCCGCTGCACCTGCGCGTCTAGTGGTAATCCCGTGATCTATAAGTAGCAGTTGATCCTGGTTTATGAGGTTAAAATTTTTATTTTTTGGCTAGCGTAGCATCCTCATAACCATTCAGTTTTCTCAGATATTGCCCAATTTCTAGATTCAACACTGGGCTTGCATTCTCATGAACAAGCCATATGCTACCACTAGATCAATCAATCAAACAAGCAACAGTGGTACCTGTTGGTATTTCTTAACTTATGCAGATGAAAATGCAAGCGTACGGAATTACAAATGTAGCACTTCACCGTATTTTTCATAGGGAATGGGCATAATCTTCTAGCTAATTCGCCCAAGGAGAACACAAGGATATAGAGATGTATATAAACTTTACTCATACTTGCTTACTTCGGGCACCGGTTAGTAGTTGGTCTGCCAAGTACCTCCAGCCTGTAGATCTACGCTGAACCCGAACGTGGGGGATTACATGGGACGGACAGAGCTATCACCACCTACTGTTGACCACCTCAATCGTGGGGAACATTGCAAATGAGAGGTAACCGCCAGCCTATACACCACGTTTGCGCTACCAATTACTACTCTAGCGGTGATCAGGGTTATCTGTCTTTATCAGGGCCCTTTACTATAGTATCTGCTATGAGAATCAACGACGAACCTACAAACATGTAAATAATAAGGAATAATTAATCAAAAGACTTAATTCCATAAGAACACGAACACTCATATAGAGGATGATTATGTTGAAGAACAGGTGTTTGTCGAGGTACAAGTTGAGGAGTCACTGACAAGCCCGGCGCTTCCTTGATCTTCCCCTCACATTCTCCTATCAAAACTAGATAGCTATGGCCTAAGCCTAGGAATGATCATTTGGATCTTGCTCTTGCCTCCTTGATGTGTTGATGCGATGAGGAGGAGGGATGTAACACCTCTGGTGTTACGGTTAATTAAAACCTGCCATGTCATCATCATTGCATGTAAATCATCTTGCATAAACTCATTTTTACTATGCATTAACAAAACTGATTTTATTTTAACATGTGATTATGCATAAGTGCTTGAGAGTGATTTATTATGTAAATGTTTGGGTTGTATGCAATTATCTAGATTAAATTGGGAAATAAAAAGAAAAACAATTATAAACCCTAAAGCGGACCCGAAACCCTAAATCAAAAACTAAATAGAATTAGGTGTTGGGCCTTAAACAAAAGTTGCAAATCTTTAAAAGTTGAGCAACTTCTATTTTGGGAAATTCTGAAGTTATTAAAAATAAAAATAAAATCTTAATTTAGGTTTTAAAGTTTAAACTTGAAATACGAGTTCAAAAACTAGTAGGAATATGGCGATGGTCCTTTAATGAAAGTTTTAGCCCCTTCAAAAGGGAACCACTTTCATGTTTGAAGATTTTTAAGTTTACCAGTGGAAATTTAGATTAAAATCCAATTAGTGTTTGTTTATTCAAATTTAAACTGCAATTTCAAAAACTATCAAGAGATTGGGAAAACTACTTTAATGAAAGTTGTAAGGCTTTTCAAATTGAACAAATTTTATATTTGAGGATTTTGATGTTATGCAGAAAGATTTCAAATAGTGTTTTGAAATTTAAATTTGAGATGCTATTTCAAAAACTATGAATAATCTGGTGAAACTCATTTAATGAAAGTTATAGGACTTGACAATTTGAATAACTTTTATTTTTGCATATTTTCAAGTTATTGAGAAAAAGTCTGAGAATTTAGTTGAATTTGAAATAAATTTCAAATCAAGCTTTTACCCCTTTTTGAATTACCAAAAATCCATTCAAAATTTGAATTTGGTTCAAAAAGCAAAGTTGTTCTAAATTTAATTTGCTGCAACTTTTATTAAGGACATTTTTCAAGTTTGCATACAAAATAAGGGGTAATTTTGCAAAAAAAGGGGAGAGGGGTGTATACTGCTACACTGTTCCGGGGGGGTACGGCATGCGCTGTCGTGCTCTGCTCGCGGGCAGAGCCGCGCGTGCCGCGCCGCTCGCCGACGCTGTCCGGGGCCGGGGCCGGGTCGCCGCCACGTCGTGGTCGCAGAGAAGGAGGTCCCGGGCAGCTGCTTCTACCTTATCCACTCCATCTCCCGCAGTTTAAAGGTCGGCAGCCGTTCCGTTTCCATCCTCTTCTTCACCTCGCCGCCGACGAGCTTCACTGCACGAGCAAATTCGTGGGCGCTGCTGCGCCACCACCTTCTCCAGCTTGCTATTTGATTCGCAACATTCTTTCTAGTCGATTGGACCCGGTTGCTCCGGCTGTCGTCCCCGGCATCGATTGTTCTGGATCGTCTTCACTGCGGCCGGCCGAAGCGCCGCCGTGAGGTACCTCACCACGACGAGGCCGCCTCTGCAAGGTAGAATCCTTTCCAATCCGCGTTCCATGCTCTTCGAGACACAGGAAAACTTATCGGCCTGTTTGTTTCTCTGTTACCAACCTGGAGCCGGCGGAACGATGGCGACGTCTCCTGCTCGTCTCACCGCCGCGACTGTCACTGTCAAGGAAGCACCTCCTGTCACCTTCTCGACCAACCAACCTAAGCTTTAGACTAGGGGTAAGCTTCTGCACCTCACTATGCCATTGGTTTGGTTTTCGCTACTCCATAGCCGCCGGAACGCGTGGTGACGACGAGCCGATCATGGTTCGGCCGCCCGGAGCGCCGGCGGTTCCTCTTTGCACCCTAGCCCGTGTACCTAAGCCCCTAAATCAGTTCGCCTCCGTATGGGGTACTTGGGTGGGTTTTTCCTCGCCGGAGAGGCCGCCGGCGGTGAAGCCGAGCGCCGGTTCGCCGGTCGATCCATCAAGCAGAGCAGGAAGGGAGGAGGAAGAAGAGGGAAGGAGAAGGCCAGCTGGGCCGCGCGATGGGCCGGCCCAGTGGCGCGTTAGAGCACAGTGGCGAGAGAGAGAGAGAGCTGGGCCGCGCTGTGGTCGTGTGGGCCAGCCCGGAAGCACTGGCCGTATTGAGTGTCACACATTTTCATTTTCAAAACGAGTAAATAGTGCTGAGAATTGACATTTTTGTGTAGAAATAAATGCAGCTCCTAAAATCATGAAAATTTTTGAGTGAGATCTATATGTTAATGTGAACCCACGAAAAATATGAAATATGGATTTTAAGTACTTTCTGTAGCTGATAAAAATATGTATTTTAATTAATAAATGTCACTTCCATGATTTTTGTAAGCCATAATGTTGATCCAAAAATTGTGAAACTTTGTGTGGGTACTGTTTTAGTGAAAATTCTAGCTGTAGAAAAAGTTTGGGCTCTTTTGGAGATAGTTTATATATTTAATATTTTATGTCCTATTAAATGATTAATAAAAATTAATAGGAGGCCCTAATCATTTTAGATTTGGAGTGACCTTGATTGAGCAATGTCCCCAGGTCATTAATTTGAGATGAACCACGATGCTTTAATTAGTTGGTTGAGTTCTTAAGCAAATCGCAATTAGGAGCATTAATAATCTATGTTATTCACATATGATCATAGGGTGTAATGATTTGTTTTGGCAAAAATCTGATGGTATTCTAAGGAAAACTAACTTAGCCTTCTACAACTGTTAGAAAGGTCAATGAATCCACTATGTAACATTTACGTATCATTAATCGTTGATAACTTACTTAGTGGCGATGTTATGGGTGCACTAATTTGGCTTTCAACGACTAATGACAAGAAGCCCTAGGTTGGTAATTGATAAGTCGGTTTTGTTGGCTTGCAACTTTATTGTGATGGAAAGATGTACTCAACCTTATAAATCAAGTTTACCTTTATTATTAATTTACCATTTAGTGCATTTCATGCATCATGGCATGCATAACATCATGTTAAGCCTGCATTATTATCTCGTGTAGTGAACGTGCGGTAATTATTATTGGGAGCAAGCCCCGAGCAAGATATTCACTCGGTGGAGTTGGGTATTTCTCGGGATTATCTTCGGGATCCTATCAGCTCCAAGCAACAGGCAAGCCCCGGTGCATTTGCCCCTCCTTGTTATTTAAAATATTTATCACTTGAGTTAATCTACTGCATTAGGTTATTAGGAGTTGAGTGATAACCCATTGATGCATTACCTTTCCTTGACCACATATTATACCTGAGACCCTGATTTATTTAAAGTATTGAAAAATGCTTAGTCATGCTTAATGATAGAGTTGCAAAAATGCTATTTTGAAAACTGTGATGATATGAAACAAATGAATCATTTTATGGGATTGGTATTGTCCTCGTTTGGTGATGGTGTACTTGGCCAGTCTATTATCATCAACGTGGATGGGTTTTCCGTTTGGTCGACCATCTGTTTGGGTTAGAGTCCCAACGATCCTCGCCATCGGAAAAGGGATGCGAAAACCGGGTGGTCTCTAGTGTACTTGGGTTAGAGTCCCAATGCATGGTGTCCAACGGAAAAATATTTAGGGACCATTCGTTGTCGGCCTGTTGTGATCATGACTTTGCAACTAGCCACATACTACGGAAAGCCTCTGACTCCGGTGGCTCTACTGCTGGAACCGACAACCACGCACTGGGAGTGGAGAGATGGCGAGAGTAGCGTGTACCCTCGTGGCCGTCGTGCCTAGAGACTAGAGCGGTACTGTGCTCTCGGGTGGCGCAGGACCGGTTCCGGGGTATGAAAAGCCGTGGTAGGCGGGGTTGGCATATGCAAGCTTAAGTGCTACATATGCAGTGTGGATAGGGATCCCCAGCTGGGTACTTCTGGATTCGAATCGACGTTGCTCCTCGGTTAATGGAGACATGATCCTCACCCCTACAGCGAAGAGTGGTTCGGAACTAGGTGTTTTTGAGAATGAATATGATGTTGAAAGTACATGATATACGAGAATTGATATTGGAATTATGTATATGAATAAAATAATATTGAGATCCAATAATGAAATAGGTTAGAAATGCTTTTCTGCAAAATACTTTGACTCTTGCTCAAGCCTTACCTTGACTCCCCTCAGCATGCATTCCTGAGTCTAATTTTACACCTTTAGTCGGGTAAGTCTTGCGGAGTACCCCATGTACTCAGGGTTTGTTAACCCCTGTTGCAGGTAAACTGAGTGTGCAGTTCTGCGTGGGACCGTGCCGGTCAGCGGATCGTGCAGGGATGAAGATGTGTATATAATGAGACCCTTGGGCAGGGTGTTTAGTTGTATATCGCTACTCCACTACGAAACTCTGGTTTGGGATAATGTAAGCTAGATCTGTAAATCTATATTAATGTAACTCTTCCGCACTCTTTACTCTGATTTATCACATTTGTGTAAACTGTTGTAATACTTGCAAGGTTTTACAATGAGATCCTCGGGGAAATTAGGGTTTCCTATGAGACCCGACGGGCCACCTAAGTCAAAGGGAACTCATGCAGACTAGTCAAAGGTCCTTAAGGACGATGACGGGGCACGTGGGCCCTATGATTAAGGCGGTTCCGTCACAAGTGGTATCAGAGCATTTCATTGTAAAGTACTTGCAGTATTACTTTACAAAAACTCCAAAAGGATTTCGAATGAATAAAATTGATGGGGTAGTTTGGTCCGAGTTGTTTCCGAACTTTCCTCATTCATTCTATAGCATCTTTCCTCGATTACTTCTATAGATCTATAGTTAGGTTTTGAGCTTAGTAGTGGATTAGCATTTTAAGTATGCCCTATGTTTGAAAACGTTGGGTGCACGTCACTCTAATAATTAATTTAATCAGTATATTACGTTTATGTCAGGGTATGCTGGCTTGCGTTGGAACGCTCATGCATCATGACATCACAACTATTAGTAATACCCCCGGATATGAATTAAATCTCTACTTTCTAAAATAAAACCTGTTTCCAAATATATATTTTGTTAAAAACACATCCTTACCTTTCTTTTCAATAGATGGATCCGCAAGACCCTACCACTGGAATCGACGAATGCCTGGCTATGTTCGGAACTCCTACGGTGTTGTGGCAGTTACTTCAGGAAGTAGGCTACTCGAAACCACCAAAGTATCGTTGGTCTCGTACTGTTGTCCTTGGTCGGCCGTGGTACGAAGTGTCACTTCGGATCCCAGCTTGTAGCACTGCTCCGTTTTGGCCAGCTTGGGAAGCACAGGCAGAAGGTATGAGTCCTTGGGAAGGAGCTCAGGCTACAGCATTGGAAGTCCTGAGAAAGATCTGCATCAGGTGTCAGAAGGAAGTCAGAGTTTCTACTCTGAGAATGTTTCCGTCAGACGCACTAGGGAGTTGGGATGGTCTTCAACGACAAGCCAAGCAATTGGAAGAGAAGTCTGATCAGCAGGATCCCATATTGGTAGCCACTACTCGAGCCATGCTAGCCGTCCTTAACCTCCATCTGACCCATGAGCAAGGACGCGAGGAGTGGCAGGAACTTTACGCTGAATGTTATGAAGCACTCAAGAGTACCGAACTCAAGAAGAAGAAGGCCAATAAGGAAGCCTTAAAGTGGCAAAAGGCTGCTCAGATCAGTGATGTGGAAAAGATCGGTTTGGACGTCCAGGTGGAAGCACTCGAAGCACAGCGACAAGCAGACCAGCACCGCATAGAAGAACTGGAGAGTCTGGTGGATAATCTTCACCTTCAGACAGGACTTCTCATCCAGCAGCGCGAAGAAGCTCATTCTTATGCCGTAATGGCAAGAGAAGGTCTTAGAGAGACCGTTGGATATCTGCAGCATCAGGATGCGATGTTTTGGGGCTTGCATAATACCTATCAGCAACAACTTCAGGCAACCCATCAGAACATTGCCGATCTGCAATGAGAAGTGCAAATGCTCCATGCCATGAACGATCCAATTCCAGATATAGAGGTTCCAGCAGCTGACCATCAGGAATTGTCTGGTTCAGCAGAGAATGCCGATGAAGAGTTTGAGGAAGTAGCAAGTGACTCGGAGTCAGAAGTAGTGAGTGGTCGAGTCGATTAGTTTATGAAGCTAAATAGTCTCCTAGACCCAGTGTCAGGTCAGATCAAGTCTGAGATTAAGTGTCCTTGTAATCCAAAACCCTGTATCGGTAGGGAACTGGTGTAATGGTAGTTTCATAAGTTGGAGTGAGTCGACCTAAACTAGTAGTCAATGTGAACTAATGTGTAAACCTCGGATAATCCTATGTCATCGGCCAGATCATTTCATACTTGAGCTTATGAGTGTTATGTGTGTTCAACAGTTGGTAAATTTTGTCATAGGACTAGGTTTTGCAATCACTGCTAAACTTCGCTCCATAAGTTTCTAGTCCTTGGGAAACTTCTGGATGCACTCTTTCACTATTCCAACTCGACACAAAACTTTGGCTAATCCTTAAATTATTAAATCCATTCATGTAAAATTTTTATCTTCTCCTTTCAAAACACTGCTATTTCCTTGAAAGCTATTGTAATTGTAGTCTATGGGATATCGTGCTCCAAGACCGTGACACAGCGTCGAAATCTGGGGTCTCCTATGGATCACAACCATGGGAAATTACTGCCGGACGCTCGCTGTTATCAAGGTTGATGGTCATGATCCTAGCCTGCTATTAATGTGCTTTCACTCCTTTTCCAAATATCTTTTACAAGAATTCGTATCCATATTTCTTCATGAGTTTCAAAATCCTTTTGCTCTTTATAACTATATCAAAACTCACTTTGAGAATCTACATCTGATCTCTCCGAATTCTTAAGATTCTTTATCTTTGCAATCATCTTAATTTCATCTGATAGAATAACAGGAACCAATTTGGAAATGATACCTAAGATCCAATCACTTGGAAGTGGTATCTGTGATCCGCTGAGGATTCCGTGTTGTTTTATTGATTCTTGGTTATTTATAAATATCTTGACATCTATTTTGAAAATTCACTCCGACGAAAACTTTATGATGCATTTAAATTCATTTACATACTCAGTACGAAAACCTAGCACTAGACCATGACTTTTATCTGCATACGTGTTATGCCTTGATCCGACACGTATCTCTCATTTAAATCCAACACGTTATTCCAAAATCGTTATGGTTGTGCCTATAGTGATGTCATGACATGTGACCACGGTATGGCGTCGAAACCTAGGGCCTCTCGCGTGCCATGGCCACGCCGAGATTCTGCTAAGGCACGCGTAGGTATCAAGGCCTAGGGCTGTGATGTACTGTAGCTTCGCAACCAACAAAGTTTCCTTGTCTGCACTGTAGGTAGAAACAAATTCATCTTGCTATGATGTAACATGATCTGCGGCTGCGATACAATATAGCAACCTGGGGTCCCCTGTAACTCACAATCACATGAGATTCTGATGGGTATATGCTCGTATCAAGGTCTGTGGTCATTGTACATCATAGATACAATTGATATATTTTTCTCTTTTTACCAAGGTTACTATAATTGTGTTCTATGATGGTATCTCGACCCGTGACTATGGTGCCGTGTCAAAACTTGGAATCTTCCGTGAACTACAGTCACATAAGATCTTACCAGGGTACGCACTGGTATCGTAGTCGGTGCTCCTGAACCATTGTAGCTCACAATTCATGTGTCTTCACACTCCTCGCAATGGTCCTTAAGAGATATTTCTCGCCAAGGTAGTATTTCAGAGAAATAGGGTTTCAAGTTTTAGTGTTGAGAAACAACTGATTAGGTCAAATAAGAATCTTCATCATAACAGGTAGTAAGAGAAGTGTGGACTAGTAGCTTATCAACCCAAGTGTCTGAACACTGGTCAGTTGCACAGGATGTACTTCATGTAACACCACTCGAGAAGTAACTTCAAGTGTCAAACTGGGTTATTGACTTAGTAGGAGTAGAATTGAACTAAATCTGACGCACTCCGAATACTCAGTGTGAGTCATAAACCAATAAGAGAATCGTGTTACTCAAAGGACTTCAACAGGATGATGGACAAGTATGTTGGAATCAGTCTTCAGGAGAAAAAGCTACTCGAGAGATCAGAAAATTTCTCACCTGAAAACATTCTTAAGTTCTTAGCTCACCTTTAAAAATAATTTACCCCTTTCAAGTCCTACAAAATGTAAGATCCCTACTTGCTCTACAGTCAAGATTTGAAAAATATTTACTTGACACATTTTCTTTTCCATTACTTAACCTAAGGCTCTAGCCGCTTCTTAAATCTCGGGACGAGATTTCTTTTAGGGGGAAGGCTGTAACACCTCTGGTGTTACGGTTAATTAAAACCTGCCATGTCATCATCATTGCATGTAAATCATCCTGCATAAACTCATTTTTACTATGCATTAACAAAACTGATTTTATTTCAACATGTGATTATGCATAAGTGCTTGAGAGTGATTTATTATGTAAATGTTTGGGTTGTATGCAATTATCTAGATTAAATTGGGAAATAAAAAGAAAAACAATTATAAACCCTAAAGCGGACCCGAAACCCTAAATCAAAAACTAAATAGAATTAGGTGTTGGGCCTTAAACAAAAGTTGTAAATCTTTAAAAGTTGAGCAACTTCTATTTTGGGAAATTCTGAAGTTATTAAAAATAAAAATAAAATCTTAATTTAGGTTTTAAAGTTTAAACTTGAAATACGAGTTCAAAAACTAGTAGGAATCTGGCGATGGTCCTTTAATGAAAGTTTTAGCCCCTTCAAAATGGAACCACTTTCATGTTTGAAGATTTTTAAGTTTAACAGTGGAAATTTAAATTAAAATCCAATTAGTGTTTGTTTATTCAAATTTAAACTGCCATTTCAAAAACTATCAAGAGATTGGGAAAACTACTTTAATGAAAGTTGTAAGGCTTTTCAAATTGAACAACTTTTATATTTGAGGATTTTGATGTTATGCAGAAAGATTTCAAATAGTGTTTTGAAATTTAAATTTGAGATGCTATTTCAAAAACTATGAATAATCTGGTGAAACTCATTTAATGAAAGTTATAGGACTTGACAATTTGAATAACTTTTATTTTTGCATATTTTCAAGTTATTGAGAAAAAGTCTGAGAATTTAGTTGAATTTGAAATAAATTTCAAATCAAGCTTTTACCCCTTTTTGAATTACCAAAAATCCATTCAAAATTTGAATTTAGTTCAAAAAGCATAGTTCTTCTAAATTTAATTTGCTGCAACTTTTATTAAGGACATTTTTCAAGTTTGCATACAAAATAAGGGGTAATTTTGCAAAAAAAGGGGAGAGGGGTGTATACTGCTACTGTGTTCCGGGGGGGTCCGGCATGCGCTGTCATGCTCTGCTCGCGGGCAGAGCCGCGCGTGCCGCGCCGCTCGCCGACGCTATCCGGGGCCGGGGCCGGGTCGCCGCCACGTCGTGGTCGCAGAGAAGGGGGTCCCGGGCAGCTGCTTCTACCTTATCCACTCCATCTCCCGCAGTTTAAAGGTCGGCAGCCGTTCCGTTTCCATCCTCTTCTTCACCTTGCCGCCGACGAGCTTCACTGCACGAGCAAATTCGTGGGCGCTGCTGCGCCACCACCTTCTCCAGCTTGCCATTTGATTCGCAACATTCTCGCTAGTCGATTGGACCCGGTTGCTCCGGCTGTCATCCCCGGCATCGATTGTTCGGGATCGTCTTCACCGCGGCCGGCCGAAGCGCCGCCGTGAGGTACCTCACCACGACGAGGCCGCCTCTGCAAGGTAGAATCCATTCCAATCCGCGTTCCATGCTCTTCGAGACACAGGAAAACTCATCGGCCTGTTTGTTTCTCTGTTACCAACCTGGAGCCGGCGGAACGATGGCGACGTCTCCTGCTTGTCTCACCGCGGCAACTGTCACCGTCAAGGAAGCACCTCCTGTCACCTTCTCGACCAACCAACCTGAGCTTTAGACTAGGAGTAAGCTTCTGCACCTCACTATGCCATTGGTTTGGTTTTCGCTACTCCATAGCCGCCGGAACGTGTGGTGACGACGAGCCGATCATGGTTCGGCCGCCCGGAGCGCCGGCGGTTCCTCTTTGCACCCTAGCCCGTGTACCTAAGCCCCTAAATCAGTTCGCCTCCGTATGGGGTACTTGGGTGGGTTTTTCCTCGCCGGAGAGGCCGCCGGCGGTGAAGCCGAGCGCCGGTTCGCCGGCCGATCCATCAAGCAGAGCAGGAAGGGAGGAGGAAGAAGAGGGAAGGAGAAGGCCAGCTGGGCCGCGCGATGGGCCGGCCCAGTGGCGCGTTAGAGCACAGTGGCGAGAGAGAGAGAGAGCTGGGCCGCGCTGTGGTCGTGTGGGCCGGCCCGGAAGCTCTGGCCGTATTGAGTGTCGCACATTTGCATTTTCAAAACGAGTAAATAGTGCTGAGAATTGACATTTTTGTGTAGAAATAAATGCAGCTCCTAAAATCATGAAAATTTTTGAGTGAGATCTATATGTTAATGTGAACCCACGAAAAATATGAAATATGGATTTTAAGTACTTTCTGTAGCTGATAAAAATATGTATTTTAATTAATAAATGTCACTTCCATGATTTTTGTAAGCCATAATGTTGATCCAAAAATTGTGAAATTTGTGTGGGTACTGTTTTAGTGAAAAGTCTAGCTGTAGAAAAAGTTTAGGCTCTTTTGGAGATAGTTTATATATTTAATATTTTATATCCTATTAAATGATTAATAAAAATTAATAGGAGGCCCTAATCATTTTAGATTTGGAGTGACCTTGATTGAGCAATGTCCCCAGGTCATTAATTTGAGATGAACCACGATGCTTTAATTAGTTGGTTGAGTTCTTAAGCAAATCGCAATTAGGAGCATTAATAATCTATGTTATTCACATATGATCATAGGGTGTAATGATTTGTTTTGGCAAAAATCTGATGGTATTCTAAGGAAAACTAACTTAGCCTTCTACAACTGTTAGAAAGGTCAATGAATCCACTATGTAACATTTATGTATCATTAATCGTTGATAACTTACTTAGTGGCGATGTTATGGGTCCACTAATTTGGCTTTCAACGACTAATGACAAGAAGCCCTAGGTTGGTAATTGATAAGTCGGTTTTGTTGGCTTGCAACTTTATTGTGATGGAAAGATGTACTCAACCTTATAAATCAAGTTTACCTTTATTATTAATTTACCATTTAGTGCATTTCATGCATCATGGCATGCATAACATCATATTAAGCCTGCATTATTATCTCGTGTAGTGAACGTGCGGTAATTATTATTGGGAGCAAGCCCCGAGCAAGATATTCACTCGGTGGAGTTGGGTCTTTCTCGGGATTATCTTCGGGATCCTATCAGCTCCAAGCAACAGGCAAGCCCCGGTGCATTTGCCCCTCCTTGTTATTTAAAATATTTATCACTTGAGTTAATCTACTGCATTAGGTTATTAGGAGTTGAGTGATAACCCATTGATGCATTACCTTTCCTTGACCACATATTATACCTGAGACCCTGATTTATTTAAAGTATTGAAAAATGCTTAGTCATGCTTAATGATAGAGTTGCAAAAATGCTATTTTGAAAACTGTGATGATATGAAACAAATGAATCATTTTATGGGATTGGTATTGTCCTCGTTTGGTGATGGTGTACTTGGCCAGTCTATTATCATCAACGTGGATGGGTTTTTCGTTTGGTCGACCATCTGTTTGGGTTAGAGTCCCAACGATCCTCGCCATCGGAAAAGGGATGCGAAAACCGGGTGGTCTCCAGTGTACTTGGGTTAGAGTCCCAATGCATGGTGTCCAACGGAAAAATATTTAGGGACCATTCGTTGTCGGCCTGTTGTGATCATGACTTTGCAACTAGCCACATACTACGGAAAGCCTCTGACTCCGATGGCTCTACTGCAGGAACCGACAACCACGCACTGGGAGTGGAGAGATGGCGAGAGTAGCGTGTACCCTCGTGGCCGTCGTGCCTAGAGACTAGAGCGGTACTGTGCTCTCGGGTGGCGCAGGACCGGTTCCGGGGTATGAAAAGCCGTGGTAGGCGGGGTTGGCATATGCAAGCTTAAGTGCTACATATGCAGTGTGGATAGGGATCCCCAGCTGGGTACTTCTGGATTCGAATCGACGTTGCTCCTCGGTTAATGGAGACATGATTCCTCACCCCTACAGCGAAGAGTGGTTCGGAACTAGGTGTTTTTGAGAATGAATATGATGTTGAAAGTACATGATATACGAGAATTGATATTGGAATTATGTATATGAATAAAATAATATTGAGATCCAATAATGAAATAGGTTAGAAATGCTTTTCTGCAAAATACTTTGACTCTTGCTCAAGCCTTACCTTGACTCCCCTCAGCCTGCATTCCTGAGTCTAATTTTACACCTTTAGTCGGGTAAGTCTTGCGGAGTACCCCATGTACTCAGGGTTTGTTAACCCCTGTTGCAGGTAAACTGAGTGTGCAGTTCTGCGTGGGACCGTGCCGGTCAGCGGATCGTGCAGGGATGAAGATGTGTATATAATGAGACCCTTGGGCAGGGTGTTTAGTTGTATATCGCTACTCCACTACGAAACTCTGGTTTGGGATAATGTAAGCTAGATCTGTAAATCTATATTAATGTAACTCTTCCGCACTCTTTACTCTGATTTATCACATTTGTGTAAACTGTTGTAATACTTGCAAGGTTTTACAATGAGATCCTCGGGGAAATTAGGGTTTCCTATGAGACCCGACGGGCCACCTAAGTCAAAGGGAACTCGTGCAGACTAGTCAAAGGTCCTTAAGGACGATGACGGGGCACGTGGGCCCTATGATTAAGGCGGTTCCGTCACAAGGGAATGGCCTTCCTTTATGTGGGTTTACAGGCATCATTCCACCTTCAACAGGCGAGGTGTGAATAATCATTATACCCATGTTTCGATGCATAGAATGAAGAAATCCCCAGAAGAACCAACACTGGAATGGCGACACGAACCGACCTACGAAAGATGGGACAGAAAGGCTAGAAAAGGGCCTGGCCGTGCCCCTGGCTCGACCGCGTCGTGCAAGCTTTGTCTTGACCTATTCCTTGTTTTGTGGGTTCCCAGGAATGCATGGGTAACCCCCGCACGGGATAGTGCCCATCTGAGGAGAGTTTGGGCAACATTTGGACACTTCATCCCTCGTTTCTAAGCCATGATTAGTCAGACATTGGGCCTCTCTTGGATCTTTGAGTTGGGCTGCGCAAATACGCTTTCCAGGTTGCGCCTTTTCCCGTATTTTCATGTTGAAGTCCTGCAAAACAATGACTCGCCAAAGCTTGTGGAATTTGTTATCTTAACGAGCCCTAATTCTATGTCTGGTGTTCAATTTTATATAATAGTTGGCGGTAAAAGTTTAGAGTTAAGGACTGCCAACAAGTTCCCCCCACACTTGCTCTTTGCTTGCACTCAAGTAAAGGTTAGCGATAAAAGTAATCATTAACATAACATCCTGAGATATATATAGCTACTATAAAGATTTTGCCAAAACTTACCTTATGCATGTGGGATATGTGGCACTAGCTAACATCTTTCCTTGGGTTGTTGAGAAGCAAAACAACTCTCAAAACAAAGTCATCTTCCCAATTTCACATCTTAGTAACTTGGAGGTTTTAAATTTTCACAAGAAAATACATAGATCACATGGTACTCTCAAATCACTAATTGCCATATTATTCCTTACCAAGGCATAGAAGTGTATTGCATTCTTATCCTTCCTACTTCTAAAAAGCTTATATGGAGTTTTTGGTATGGAAAGGATATAACATACTTACCTTGCATATGTTGTCAAGTCAAATCTTGAATCCATTGGAGAGAAGTGTCATACTCTTAGATCAAGATCTGCAGGTGTGTGGATATTTGGTGGCTAAATCTAATTCTACTATACTCCTTCATTTGATATGTTCTCTCTCTCTAACTTTATTACTTTAGAGACAGGGCTGACATCATTTTCTCTCTTCTTTTTTTCTTCTCTTTTTTACAGGGGGTATCTAAGTACCCATTGTTTTCAAATATTTTTGGACATCTTTGTATCCATTTTTGTATAGCACATGTCTCTTCTACTAGAAACTTATATTTAGAGAGAGATCATACTTTTAAAACTTGAAGTATTTATTTAGGAAAATCCTAACAGATATGTATTTTTGCCTACTTCCAGTGTAGAAGTAGAACATTTTTGAATGGATCTAAATAGAAGGCATGTTTTTGGGCCTACTCCAGTATAGGGTAGTGCATATTTAGGTGGGTGTACATGCTCTTGATCTTGGGAGCATGATAAATCTCTCATAAGGGTCAACAAGATTTGACAAGACTCAACACAAGTAAGCAACCTATGTAGAAAGCTTCTAACTTACAAGATTTTATATTTGGCTTTGGAAGAAATTTCTCACCATCAAGGAGTATGTGATACTATGGTTTTTATATTTTTACTAGTTCTCCTTCTGAACCTAAAACAAAGAATCTTGGAAGAACGACTATGATTTCAAGATTAAAAGTTGAGATTGAAAAGTATAAGTTTCTCTCTGTGTAGTGCAAACCTATGAAACCAGGCAACCCAATTTTGGTTAGTTCTACTGATTCTCCATTTGTATATTTGCATCACTTGCATTGCACTTTAAAGCTTCTGTACAATGCCAACACCTTTGGGATATTGTGTGAATCTTAGGACAATTTCTTTTGCTCGGCTATGTTTTCTATGTGCATTCTGCTAACCACTTTAAGAAACTAGGTAACCCATGTTTTGAAATCATTCCACTATAAATTTTGTGTGATTCAAGAAACACCTATTCAAACACCAGCCCCACCCTCTACACACTGACACCTCTTGGTGACAATCCTTACGTATTGTCACATAAAATGTTTGATTTAAGGCAACGATGGGTTTTTATCATTGAAAGGATTTACTCCATTCTCGTAAGACATACTTCCCTTTGTTACAAGGCTTTTACCAACATTCGTGTCACATAGAACTATAATATAGTACTAGCAAAACATGCCCATGCGTTGCAACGGGTTATTATGCACTTCTAACGTGTTGCTTTTCTGCCACTCATCGGTCCATAGATCTCCGCCGTAAAGACAGGTGAACGTGCCACAAAGGCGCAAATGTCTCTCCCTCAACGATGAAAGTGACATCTGCGCCCTCCCCTATTTCCAGCAGCTTAGCGAGGTCCTCCATGATGTTAGGAGTTGATGTTTGTCTTGCCACAGCACACATGTGCTGTGACAAATCCGTCATGTGTTACCGCCGTCGTATACTACCTGTGCACAACCATGCCGTTCATAAAGCCCCGTCGACTTTCCCACCACTCGCACATGACGAAACCAATCTGCATGAGCATCGCCTGCAGACCTCCGCAATTGCCACAACCTCTAGTTCTAGATCAGAACCACCAGCTTGATTTGCAATATTCCGTGTACTCCATGAATTTATAGCGTCCACAAAGAATCTGCACCCAGACGAAAGCACACAACACCATTGGCCCATGCCGAAAAAATATCCAGGAAGCCATTGCCATCTAGATCAATATGATTTCTTTTTTCACATAAGCACGAACCATGCATGCAGAGTCCCACCCGGACTCCTTTGTTTTTTCTCAATCGATCAACTTGCTTGATTGATCAAAGGAAACAATCTGGCCGCTGCCTGTTGTCAGGGGGCCTTCGCCTACTGTTCAGAAAAAAAGATCAAACTCACCTATGGACAACAGCATATGCGATCTATGTATATGTATGCAAAAATCCGAGGTCTTCACCTTGTGGAAGTCGCCGGTGACGTGCTCCTCGAGCGAGCGCGTCCCTCTCCGCGGGTCCAGCATCCACAGGATCACCGCTCTATGGGTCATTCCAAGGCGAACCAATCAATCGATGAATTAATCGCGGGTTCGATCTAGGACCATCGATGGATCGGCTACCTACCTCGAACTTGCCATGGATCTCGTCGCCGAGGGCGCGGAGCAGCTCCTTCCCGTGCGCGTTGGTGTAGGCTTGGCGGATTGTGCGGCGTTGCGGTGGGCTAGGATGGAGATGATGAGCGGTTGTCTCCTTCCTTTCTATGGTGCGGACACCGGACAGGGCATCTGAGCGGACACATCTCCTTCCCCGCTTCCTCTTGGTCGAGCACCTCCTCAGGAAAGCCTGCCGTGGCCTTTATATGGATGGATCGCATGGGGAGACGAAAAAACAGACAAAAAAAAAAAGCAGAAGAAATCTTCGTACATAGATTTGATCTGGTTATCCCAATCCTGTTAGTGGTGGTATTTGATTTGTATAACATACGTATTTGCTCGGGAGTCCTTGGCGGAGGCGTTGCTTGGGAGGAGGAAGAGACCGAGTGCGCCACGCAAAAAGGTTGACGAAAAAAATAGGGGATGGTTTTTGTGTGTTTTTTTAATTTCGCCCTTGTTCAGTGCGTGGCCTCAATTTACGATTTGTTCTGGTCTTAGTTTGATCCGAACTCTTTTCATACCGTGTCGGTCTCTAACTCTGACGACTTTTAGTAACGGAAATCAACCGTGAGGCTCTCGGCTGCCTTTGCGGAAGGGCGAGTGCAACAGTCAGGCCATAAATAGCCGGACGAAAAAAACGACCATTACACGAGTAGTTTGGGAAGGCTTGACAAAAGAAGAGTGGAGAAACTTTGCCTCTTTAGTATTAGGTATAGATACACTTTTACGGTATGAATATAATAACATGAATGCTGTTTCATAAAATTAAGTAATTTCTATTCAATGGCATGTTTAATAAAATAAAATAAGATTTGTTATTTCAAAGAACTAGAAACTCCCGCACGCTTTGCGCACCCTACCCACCCAACTGTACATCAAAGGAAATCGATACTAAGGAAGACAATCAGCAACCTAGCAATTTATAAACGTATCCTTAAGTGAAAATGGCAGGTCAGTAAAAGAAGCCAAACTCACCCTCACAGTCTGCTCGTTAGACAGAAGCAAGTATGCAATAATGGACAATACCAACGTTTTAGTCTATGGGAAACAGAACTGCATAGACGCACACATAACCTACCATATCATATCTCCTTATTCATATCAGGCTCTCCGACGGGATCTAAAAATTGGTCTACTTTTACTAACCCATCTCCACCACGGCACCACCACACAAAAAGATCTAGGATATGCGAGGAATAATGGACCTGTAGTTCGGGCAGATGCAACACATCACGGCATAGTGGTAGTAAGAAGAAAAATAAAATAAACACAGAATATACAGAAGCAAAAAGAGAAAATATCACAAAGCCATATAGTAACAAGGATCCTAGAAACTTAGAGCACCAAAAAGAAAAAGAGAACAATTTTTAACTATTCTAACCTGGCGAGTAAGGTCATATTCAACCTGGCGAGGAAGGTAAAGAAGAGGGAGCTACTAACCTCCATTTCCAAATACCAGGGCGCCGGAGAGAGAGGCTCGTGTGGCCCTTATGGTGAGGGGCAATGGTTGTGCATGCTCCGGACGATGGGATGGCATGGCTGTTCGTTCACTTTTCCGACCAGATGGCATAGCCATCGGTGGCATGGGCCGCGCACGCACGTACGGCGAGCATGATGCGCTGCTTGGCACTGTTTCGACACACCAAGAGGACGATTCTGAACGCGAGGCAAAAGTTGAATCGAGTGCCTATGCTCCGTAGGTTTCTGTCGAACTATTCCTGCCCTTCACACCATGAACCACTGCGTGTAGGGCCGGTCAAAGATAGGGCCCAGAAGTCAGTTTGAACAACATGTCCAAGAAAATGGTGTCGCAACGACGTGCTGCGAGCTGCTAGCCTAGAGAACACGTGGTGTTGCTGCCTCTGCTTCACGCGGACGCTCCAGTTATCTTCATTTTTTTTACTGCCCATGGGGGCCATAAATAAGTAGGGACCACCTGCCATAGCGGGTAGCATCACGTCGTGGCACAAGGCGTGGTCCCCAACGTTTCGCCTGGCGCACGCTCGAGAGTCCAGTACTACTTCTAGACTCTAGTCGCTGCTTCCGCCCACACTCGCCGCCTGTGGGTTTCTACATAAACGGGCCCATGGATCAGCGACCTATCCGCGCATCACGTTCCTAGACATCAAATCGCAACACTGTGTCGCTTGCGTCTCAGGAGGAGACTGGCTGAAGCCCCTGTCCACATGTCGGCACACCATGCCATCAGCGAAGCCGTGGATCGCTCTCGTGAGAGGAATCGGGAGCGGTGTTTAAGAAACCTGATGGAGTACTATTTAGAGCGTACATAACATTAATTTGATATTTATTTTTCTACACATATTTTGTACAAAAAAGTTTTGTCTACTTTAGATGTGCCTGACTATCCTTTTTATGACATGAAAGAATTTTATAGACATCCTTTAGTGTCAAGATCGTGTAACTAAGTAATAGAGACACATTGTGTAGAAGTTTTATGGAGACGACATTCTATAGGAGTAAAAAATTTTGAGACTCATAAATTATTCTTCTTCACTTGGAACAAGTTAACTAATAAAAGCAACAAAATTCTTATTGAAATCCAACCATGCTATAGGAAATCAAAGCCTTGCTACAACAATAGAGTGACATCAAAACAAACTAAAACATAGTGGCTACCAACACAAGTCGCATGGTCTATTGTCCTAAGCCTACATGGGTGTGTCATGAACACCAAGCATAATGAACTTAGTTTCCTACATATTGGAATGACAACAACTGCCATGGAAAGTCTGGTTGCTGTGGCACACCCCACACAAATGCATGGTACCTTCCAACCTTCTTGTATTCATCTTGCATTTTCATCACCAGGAAGATGTTGTTACCAATGCCTGCGGGCATCATACTTGCCCGAAGAACTTCGACAAGAATATAATATTGGTTTTTCTTTGACAATTGTTGTACAATAGATATCCCAATTTTCCAATACAAGCCATCATGGACATTGTATGATGGCGGTCTCTGGCCATGATCTTGGTCAGTTGGAGGTGAATAGCTAGATGGAGGCATAGATGGTGGACTAGATTTTGGTGGTGGAGATTGAAATGGGGGTGTAGAAGGAGTAGTAGATGGTTGTGGAGGTGTGGAAGGGGTACTTGGCAATGTTGGAGGTGGGATAGATTGTGGTGGTGGGGGAGATCTGAATGGAGGTGTGGGAGGAGGGCTAGAGGGTGATGGGGGTGGCAGGTTATTTGGCGGATATATTGGAGGTGTGGTTGGGGTGGAAGGTGGTGGAGGGAAACTAGATGGTTGTGAAGGTGGACTAGGTTGCAATTGAGGTGGTTGACTATAGGTTGGAGGTGTAGTGGGTGGACTTGATGGTGGTCGAGGCGAATTGTTGCTTGGAGGACTAGATTGTGGTGGCATGGGAGATTTGTATGGAGGCATGGTCGGAGGCCTAGAAGGTGACGGGGGTGGTTGGTTATTTGGTGGATACATCGGGGGTGTGTTTGGGGTAGTTGAAGGCGGTGTAGGGTAACTAGATGGTGGTGGTGTAGATTGTTGTGGAGGAGGACTAGGTTGCAATGCAGGTGGTTGACTATAGGTTGGAGGTGCAGTGGGTGGACTTGATGCTGGTGGAGGAGAATTGTTGGTTGGAGGCTTGGCTGGAGGACTAGATTGTGGTGGCGGGGATGATTTGTATGGAGGCATGGTCGGAGGGCTAAAGGGCGACGAGGTGGGTTGGTTATTTGGTGGATACATCGGGGGTGTGTTTGGGGTAGTTGAAGGCGGTGGAGGGTAACTAGATGGTGGTGGTGTAGATATGTGTGGAGGTGGTGGACTAGGTTGCAATGCAGGTGGTTGACTATAGGTTGGAGGTGCAGTGGGTGGACTTGATGCTGGTGGAGGAGAATTGTTGGTTGGAGGCTTGGCTGGAGGACTAGATTGTGGTGGTGGGGGAGATTTGTATGGAGGCATGGTTGAAGGGCTGGAGGGCGATGAGGGTGGTTGGTTATTCGGTGGATATATTGGCGGTGTGCTTGGGGTACTTGAAGGCGGTGGAGGGTAATTGTTGCTTGGAGGCATCACAGGAGGGCTGGACTTTGGCGGTGGAGGATACTGTTGTGGAGGTGTTGGTGGGGGACTTGAAGACTGTGGAGGTGTACCTGAAGAGGAGGGAGGCCCTGATGAGTCATCGGATGGCGGTGGCGACTGTTGGTCATCACCACAGTTGTCTTTCTTCGGATCCTCGTGACCGTCACCATGTGGATCCGGACCTCGCCCTGGCTCTTTGCAATGTGGGTTCTTCACTGGCCCAACCACATTACTACCGTCACCTTTGTCAGTGCCTTGCTCTCCATCACCTTTGTTATCTCCATGTGAGTTTTGGTCGACTTGGTCATCTGCCTGGACTATGTGGACGGTGATGAGGAGGGTTAGAAGGAATAGAGCTACTATCCATCTCATGGCGTGAGATCGCTGGCAGCCTAGCTGCCCGCGATTTGCAAGAGAGGTTACTAAACTGCCTACTAGCTCACTGGCTTGCGTTGCATGGGCAGGGCGATGCCTCTATTTATAGTGGTGCGGCATATTGCATTGGCGACCTGCAATTCTGATCGATCGAGTTGCAGAAGCTTCTCTCTTCAGCGGGCTTGGCTGGCTTATTGTTATTAATTCAGTGTCAGCTGCCTAGCTTAAACTATCATCACTTGTTCACGTCATGACCATAGAAACAGAATCTGATATATGCTGACAGTAGCCGTCCATTGCTAGATATTATTTCCTGTCATACTAACGTTGATATTTTGCAGCGTACGCGGATCTCCGCGCGCAGATGCACAGAGCATCTTACCTCATGCTGTATCGTGGCATGCATGCAGTCCAATTATATTTGCTGACACGGCTTCAACACGAAACTATATCTGCGAAGATCTATCTGTAACCTGTGGATCATACAGATACGGTTTGACCTTTTTAAGCTTTCTTAGGAATTATTTTAATTTCATATAATTTTTTTAATTGCCAAGCACACGAACCCAGAATGCCCAGCTCTGTGAAGTCGCCTGCGTGCATCTCCCCGTGTCAGCTCATATCACGAGACTACGTGAGGCACTGGATCTTGTAGCCATTTTGGAGGTACAGATAGCATCTATCAAACTCAACACCAGATCCAATGACACCTGTCAGCTGAAAACTATATTTAGGTTGATAGCACAAATGTATGCTCTCATCGTTTTAAAATTGCATTTATCATAAGCTAACTAGTTTTTCTTAATTAGTTATCTTGTTTTAAACACCATATGTTAATAGATAGTGTCTTGAGTCTCAACATCAATCGTCAAATGACTCACTATGCGAAAAGATACATTCTACAATTTTTTTTAAAATCAATTCTATTAATTGGCTGTGACAGAACTGACCACCTTACCATGCACGCCTCTCAGCACTAATTAAGCACGTCCAATGCCGAGCCAACCTCAGTTTTATGTATTTATGTTAGGCCACTCAAAGGGAAAACCTAAAGCATCCACACATTCTCACCATTCTAGGACCACATCCACAAGTCCTTACTACAAAAGATTTTCAAATCAAAAGCAATTCAAACACATCACTAAGGACATTGAACATCCGGTTTACATCAAGCTCTCGGTGACCATGAGGCAATCACGGTAAGCTAACCATCAAACAAGGTCTCAGTGGAAGAGAGACTAGCAGTAAATGGAAGAGGGTAAATTTAATTACGATAGATTTAATTACACATAGTGGAAGCAATTTCATTGCTAGAACATGATGTTCTGGAGTCGATCGACTACAAGGTACCGGAATAATTCACAACAAACTAATGTTCCATGGACTCACTCAGACAAAAAACTACAAGCAGCTACGACTACACCAAAAGAAACAAGTCGAAACACTACTACAGATTCAAACATCACTGCCGGCCCATCACTGCCGGTTTGTTTGGGGCCAGCAGCGATCGGCCAGTTCAAGCCTAGCCAGATGTTCAAATGATTGGGGCAGCCACTTATTGGCAGGGAAGCTAAGTATCACTGACGGTTCGTGGCTGGAACCGGCAGTGATATTACTCAGCAATATCACTGCCAGTTTCAGCCACGAACTGGCAGTGATACTGAGCTTCACTGCCGGCTAGTGGCTGGAGCTGTCAGTGATATTTCTACAATATATAGAGCTCAACCTCCCTCCCTCCCTCCCTCCTCTGTTCCAACGGAAAAAACATTGCGCGGCTGCTCTTCCCCTCCATTGTTGTGGCTGCTCTTCACCGAATTGCTCAAGCAAACTCTTGGAAGCTCAAGCATGGTGAAGATCTTGTAGCTTATGGATAGTAACACGCACACTCCTTTGGATTTGTAGGTTTACATTGCTTTTGTGTTTGGAGATTGATTCTTATTGTAGTTGTTTAATTTCTCCATTTTAGAGAGCACATTTGGGTTAGATCTTGAGGAAGGCATCTGTTGACTGTAATTATTGTATGATTTTACCCGTCAACTAAATATGAAATAAGGGTATAAAAGCAAACACCACTATAGAATAGGGCTTTAACTGACAGAATTCTATAGTTTTAGTGAATCAGTGTTTTGCAGGGGGTTATCCAGAAAAGAACCAAGGGAGGCCCACATGTCAGATTAAAATAACGAAATCCACCGCGAAAGTAGATCAAGAATATTCTAGAGAACACCAGAGACTCGCTGGTAGAAGCGGGGCCCACTTGGCAGTTGGGGGAGGTCGGCCGACGCACTGACCAGGACGGCCGACCTGTCAGTGAGGCATCTCGACCTCCGCTTCGACGTGCACCCACATCCCGAAATTTCACGCAATCTCCACCGCCCGTTGAAGTCGGTTTGATCCAAGGGCTATGGTTCATCCCACCGGCCTATATAAGGACCCCTAGACCCTCTAGGGTTTGATATCAATTCAGTTATCAATCAGTTCAACCCAGTTGAAGAGAGCTAGAAACCCTAGAATCATTAGAGCTTCACCATCTAGAGCATAGCTACATATGTTAGAAGTAGAAGGAGGCGAGTTCTACTCGAGTTCCGGATCTGTCTGGAGTTAGAAGGCTTCCCGGAGCCATTGTAAGCTCTCTCTTGTATCTTAAACCTCTTTCGAGTGCTTGAGATAAAGTTGATTGACATTGTTCTACTATTGATTATGTTCTTAATTATGCTATTCATTGCTTATCTAGATTGTATACTTCGCATAGTTAGGATGCATTCATATTCATACATAGGTTTGTATAGCGCTCATTCATTGATATCATGGGTGGGTGATGAACAGCATGTAAGCATGGTGCTTAGATGTGGTTTGTCTGTAAATGCACCCTATATTCTAGATTCTGTGGTACATCGCGGATGTGACACTCCCGTTGAGTCCTTTGTAGTCCACACTCCGAATGTAGGGAGAGTAGGAAGTTATTATGACTTTAGAAGGCTGGTGTTGACGGTCGCTAATACCCTATTTTACCGTCAACATTTCACCCATAATCAAGGTAAAACCACATGAAAAGCAAAGAACTCACCTTGAAACTCACCTAGTTCCACATGTCCTTGGAGAAAAAATGGTGAAAACAGGCAAAAACGAATCACATCAAGACACCTCAGCACCTCAGCTGCCACGTGGGAGCCAGAGGGGGGCGCCCGCCCCCTACATAGGGCGCCCGCCCTATGAAAGTTGCCAAATTGGCATGCCACCTCACGGATCCATGTGCCATCCTCCCAAATGGCCTATGGCACGTTGAAATAACATCAGTGGCTCAGAAACAAGTCATGAGGATCCGGTGGCCCTATCAATCAACAGGGCTCCTGCCCTGTCCAAATTGAGTGCGACGTCCACAATCCAAGGGAAGGTGTCCAAGAGTCATCCAAGCCATCAAATAAAGTCGGTTTTCATCCAACGGTGATCAAGAGATGTGCCACGGATTGAAGGACCCACATGTCATCCTCTCGGGGTTGCAAACCGCCAATCCTGAGCTCCAACCGACCTTGCAACCGCCCTTGAGGGTGAAGGAGGGCCTGTAGGATGCAAGGCGGTGTATCCAAGGGGGCGCCCGCCCTCCTAGCAGGGCGCCCGCCTTGCCTCTTCGCGCCACCGACCTTCAGGACCCCTACAAGTACCCCTGGAGCACTCTTACACTATAAATAGGACTTGAATCCTCACTTGTAAGATGAAACACCACTAGAAACCATTAGAGGATCACTAGCAAATCACTAGAGATTCAGCTCATAGTCAGTAGTAGCTCTCTCTCTAGCGAAGCTCTGCTCTTAGGAATAGTGCTAGCTAGACAAGAGTAGAGTAGTGAGAGAAGTCAGGAGAAGAAGGAAGTCTGTGGAGGAGCCGGGCTTGTCGGCGACCTCCTCTGCGGTCTTCTTCACTCTTATCGGTAATAAAGATCCCCTGCTTCATTTATTTATTGTCATACTTTAAGAAGTTGCATACTTGTCTCATTGCTTGGTTAGAGTGCTCTGATTTCTTGGCCAAAGTTAGAGTAGTAAGTTTTATAGATTAAGCGAGGTGCTTAGGCTATAATCTTACCCTTGAGTGCGGCTAGACCCACGGATAGTAGTGGTAGGTTCTAGGTGGTGACAGCCCTAGAATCCTCTGGATTCCACCACGTTCGGTCTGGTTTTTTTAGCGTAGGCTTGTGGACGTACGGTGCCTAATCAGTCGAACCTCGGCGAGTTTAGGACTTTGCGTGTCCCGAGTATAGCAATCTCTTTGGTATAACAATCACTTGATCTTTTACTGAGTTAGAGTTCTCCCATAAACTCCAAAGCTACCTCAACCTATCCTAGTGTGTTTCCACCTTAGTTATATTTCATTGATTTATCCTTACTATGGTTATTACCCCATTTATCCATATCTAGATCCTTGACTATCGGATGCTTGGAATCAAAAACCCCGCCTTCCTTTGGGAAAATATAAATTTGACACCTGTTACTCCTAGGTAAAGTGCTACACAATAGTTCTGTGCGCTTGCAGAATCCCATCACCTATCCTATAGAGCTACCCATAGCATTTTTGGCGCAGTTACTAGAAATATACCTTATTCCTAGTAGCAACGTTAGAAGTGTTAACAACCACATACTTTGAGCATAGGGATTGACAACCCCAGTGACTGCGTTGAGAAGTATTGTTACCATTGCTAGAGGATAGATTTGGCTACACTCTTTTGATAGCGTTAGTAAGTGTCAACAAGCATTTTTGGCACCGTTGCCGGGGAAGGCAACTGTTGAATTCCTCTGATTTGAGTCAAGTCTAGATAGTTATCCTTAGAATCACGAATATGGCCGAAAGCACTACCCGTGAATTCTCTGCACCTTCTGCTACTAATATAGCAACAGACTCTGGTGTCATCGAGGCAAACACTCAGTTTGAGTTAATGCCTGCATTGATCACAATGGTTGAAGCTAGCCCATTTTGTGGCAAAGCTCATGAGGATGCTAATGCACACCTCCAACACTTCTTAGAGATATGCAGCACCTTTACCATTAAAGGAGTAACCCCAGACGCAATTCGTTTGTGACTCTTTCCTTTCTCCTTGTTAGGAAAAGCCAAGCAATGGTTCTATACAAACTGAAATGATGTGGACACATGGAAAAAGTGTTCCAACTCTTTCCTAGTAAAATTCTTTCCTCTAGGCAAGACTAATGCTCTTCGCAATAAGATCTCTAGTTTCCAACAACAAACCGATGAATCAATTCCCGAGGCTTGGGAACGAATGCAAGAGTATGTCGCTGCCTGTCCACACCATGGTATGGAGGATTGGCTTTTGATCCAAAACTTTTACCATGGATTAACCCCTCTTGATAGAAGCCATTTAGATGCTGCTACCGGTGGAGAATTCCTTTCTCTTAAAGTTACAGATGCAAAGGCTTTGATCGAGAAGATGGTGTCCAATCAAGGATGGAACGAGGAACATTCTACATCCGCGCAAGCAAGGTATGCATTCGTTAAAGGAAGCTGACATGATTGCAGCTTAAAGTGGACTTAGTGGCCAAGAGGCTAGAAAATTGCGAGAAGATGCGTACACCTGAGACCGTGCAAGCCATGGAGACTCACATGACGTGTGAAGTCTGTGAAGAAGTTGGCCATTCTGGACTCCATTGTCTTGAGACACATGAAGACCTTAACTTCATCAGCAATGATAACAATTTTCGTTCTTCAAATCAAGGATGGACTCAGCAGCTCCAATTCTCGAGGTAACACTTTCAATTCTTTCGCAACGTCCAAACAACCAAGGCAATAACTATCCTTCTCTTAAAGATCTTGTCTATGGTCAAGGTAGAATGACTGATAGCATAAATAAGAAACTTCATGCTAATGATAGGATGCTAGATAGCATAAATACTAAATTGGATGATTTCTCTTCTGTAATTAAGAATCAACTTAGTTTCAATAAGATGCTTGAAACCCAATTAGCACAACTAGCTACTGCAATTCATCTTTTGAAAAAGATAGAATACCAGGAAAGCCTGAAACAACCATGGAATCTGCTAATCTTGTTACTATTAGTTATCATGGCTATGAACTAGATGGATGGAATTTTCCAACTAAAAAGGGAGATCCTGGAACCCCTGTCATATCTTGCTCTATTCAATTTCAAAAGTTCCATAATGCTATATGTGATCTAGGATCTAGCATTAACATCATGTCTAAAGAACATTATGAAAAGCTGTTTTACACTGAACTAGTACCAACTTCTGCATATGTGCAATTAGCTGATCAAACAACTTGCTACATAGAAGGAGTACTTTGTGATGTTCTGGTAAAAGTAAGAAACAACTTTGTGCCTACCTGATTTCATGATTTTAGACATGGGTAATAGAGACAATTTACCCCTCATTCTTGGCTGACCTTTCTTGAATACTGTGAATGCATGTATATTTGTTGCTAGTGGTAGCATGGATTTCTATATAAATAGGAAGAAAGAAAGATTTATTTTCTCTTGTGCACCGCACCATGCAACTAACATGCAGAAAAATAAGAGTCGATCCATGAGGAGGAGAAAACCAAGAATCTAGAGAAACAAGAAAGACAGAGATGTGGTTAAGAAGGAACCATCATCTACAGCCTCTACACCAGACCCCGCTACCGTTAAAGAAGGACAAGATGAGAAGAAGACATCCGTCAAGGAAAAACTTTCTTCCGAGGAAGGACAGCTATAGGAGTAAGTATTCAATCTCTCTCTTTAATTACTGCATTGGCATATTTCCCTTCTTCGTGCATTAAATCAATTAATTGTTAGAAGCATGTTTAAATTTATGTCTTGCATTTAATAAAGACCATTTAATAATAAAAGAGAGATTATATATAAATAAATAAAAAAATAAAATAAAATAATAATAATAAAATAAAATATAAATTTGGTTTAGCAATAAATAAAAAAGGGGTAGAATAAAAAGCAAAGCCCAGTGATCATAATAAGATGCAAAAGAGGAAATAACCCGACCAAGAAGAGAATCCGATCATGGAGAAGAAGCTAGCTTGGGGGAGCCGTCATCCTCACCAAGGTATGATCTCTAACCCCAGCACTTTTTCTTAATTATTGTGAGTTATAATATGAAAAGCAATTTTAAATTCTTGCATAACAATAAAATAAATAAATAAATAAGTAAATAAAAATAATGATAAGACGAGAAAAAGAATATGATATGTCTTTATTGGAAATGATGAACAATTGCTCAATGATGATTTGCAAAATGTTGTTATACAACCCCTTACTATGAAAGTTTTGAGTGTGATATCTGATATTTGTCTTAAGTCAAACACTATTGTGGGTTGCACATGTTAATAACCTAGGTTATACCCTTGCAAGATTGAAATTGGTATAAGTAGAACTTTTACCTGACCTAAGGAATGAGTGAGAACCAACTAAAGTTTCTGATTTATAAAATTCAAATTCTTGCTCATGATTCCTTTATGGTGTTAAATACCTACCATCAAGCTATACATCTACAAACAACTAAAACCACCAAAAGAAAGAGTTCTTGTCTGTTTTGAGCCTACTTAGACCTTATTTGATCTAGGTAGAGAAACTAGTCATATTCTTTGATCAAGATCACGTACGCATTCCACCTATGTATTACTTCTACACTGGAAGTATACATCTATATACACCAATTGAGACAACCAACCACAATCAACATTTGTCCTTTTGATAGATGGGGAGTATAGGTCACTGAAAAAAAAGAAGAGAGAAGAGAGCAAGTGCTCAAGGAAAACAAAAGAGGATAAATGTCCCATGGGCAGGTACCCATATATCTATGCTTAAAAAAAACTATGTATTCAGTAACCATGCTCTCCCCTATCTAAGGCAAAGGAATAAGTCTCAAGGAGCCCGCCAAATAATTTACACATGCACTTCTTGATCATCTTATATGACTTGTTGCTCCCTGTGATCTAAGAGTCTAATCTTGCAATATATTCAGTTCAAGTATGCTTTTGCTCCAATCCTATAAATCCCACATAAGCCTTAGAATAGACATGAAAAGCTCTCTTGAGCTCTTGTGAGGTCTATCACACTAAGGAGCAGTTGAGAGTACCATTAAAGGAACCAAAGCAAGATTTTTCATTTCAAAAAGATAAAAATTATCTAGTGAATGGTCTCACTCTACCAAAGTAAGGGATGAAGTATCTACTTATCTATGCTATCTTGTTTCTGCATGACCCATGGTGAAAAAGCTAAAAGCCCCATATAGCCAAGCTCAGGAAGACCCCAGATCCGCAGCCAGAAGACATCCGTACAAGAAGAAGTTTGACACCAGAGTTTGAGGCCATGGCTAACAAGAGCCTTCGCGAGTTCTCCGCTCCAACCACCGCTAACATCCGTACGGGACCACCCACTGATGTTGGAGACATGGATTCGAGCTCAAGCCTGCGCTCATCAACATGGTACAAACTAGTCAGTTTTGTGGAAAGGCGCATGAAGATGCGAGTGCCCATCTCCAACACTTTTTGGAGATATGCAACACTTTCACCATAAAGGGAGTAACTAGAGATGCAATCTTGCTCCGCCTGTTTCCATTCTCATTGTTGGGAAGAGCTAAACAGTGGTTCTACGCAAACAAAGACAAGAACACTATTGACACCTGTTATCATCCAAAATTTATTATCAATTATCCCTGCATTAAACATGAATATCCAGTAGAATAGGGTTATTACTGACAGATTCCACGAGTTTTGGTGAATTGTCTATTTCCCAGGGGATTTTCCAGAAAAGCTTAAAAGAAGGATTAAAGAGCATAATTACCACGAAACTTGATCGCGACGGAAACATACTTCACCAGCAAGTTAGAAGGATCCAGAACACACCCGAAGCACCGGGGCCCGAGATCCCATAGGGTGGGGCCGGCCGGCGCCCCCCTAGGGTTTCCCCCGCGCCGCCTTCTGGAGTCTTCTACCACCGCCTATTAGAAATCATCTAGGGCCCTTGTTTCAAGTCAGGTTTGATCCTACGGCATACGTGCATCCCATCGGCCTATAAATAGAGAGGCATACCCCCCTGAAGGAGAGCCAGATCAAGAGATGAAGACCCTGAAGCATTAGATAGATATCCACTAGATCTAGGATAGCAATCAAGAGAGAGATTAGAGAGATAGAGTAGATGAGTAGAGATTCGGAGGAGTCCCGGCCTGTCGGAGCTTCTTCGTAGCTGTGTTCGTCTGGATTCAGCTCGCTCGCCGGAGTTGCGTTCTGAGGTACTTTTGTATTCAACATCCTGATTCAAGTAAGCATTTGTTCTTATTCGTTCTTAAGTTTACAACTCTATTTGAGTGCTTTGATCTTGGTAGCTCCTTGGTAGAAGTAGTAGTTTGTAGTGTAGACGTGGTGTCTGGTGTCGCACCCGGTTTTCCAAAGAATACCAAGCGCTAACTATATATGTGCCCAGGATGTCCACAAGACACATATAGTGACAAATATGGAGATTATCAAAGAACAATGCTTTATTACATATCGAAACATAGTTACAACAGAGCTTACATCTATTACAAAAGCATAGCGGAAACTATTCTTAATCTTCTCTTTGGGTCTCCAAACTCCACAGGGACGGTTGACTGGGGGAGCACTCGCCTAGTACTCATGAAAACTCCTTTGCAAACTCATCACTTGATCCACCATCTGGTACCCATCCAGGATTTTTTGTTGATTGTAAAGCAAGCATAAGCGTACCATGCTTAACAAGTATAACAAAGGGGTGATGAAGGCTCAAAGGCTTGACACTGTTTGACTGCGGTTAGCAATTTTAAGTTGATCAAGTTTTATTTATCTTAATTCTACTTTTAATGAGTAACCCATCCCAGTTGAAAACATAATTGAATCAACATTTATCACATCCATTCTTTAAGGTAAACAAGAACATTAATCATGAAGGATCCAGGCCGCTCGTGTCCGTGAGCACGGCTGATATATCAGATGAAAGAATTCTGCAGAATTTGTACAACTTTACCCGCCGAGTCGTGATTTCCATATGCCGGGGGTATCCAGCCCCACTACACCTCCTCTCTGGAAGTATGGCAGGGTTTCACTACGAAATCTTTCACTAGGCACCCTAACAAGTTAGTGGCCGCGAGGTTTCAATGGCAAGTGTGCACAGACGTATCCTCCTTAGAAACCAAAACATGTGTAACTGGTCAGCAGCACTATACACGAGGTAGGAACATTTGTGACCCCATGAGGTGCCCCCTCTTGCGCCTTTCGGTAACCACTAACAAGCTAGAGACGCACTAGTTATATGATTAAGACCAGAGCCATATAGTCCTCGGGGTTGTACGGAACCTCTTGGGTGGCCGCTTCAGGATTAAGCGCCCTAATACCTTGTTGCCAAAAAGTATCATTTTATCATATTGCATATATCATTAGTCAAATTAAATAATTAACCTTGGTTTTGCAGCGGCAGCAACTATCCAACATGCATGCCAAAACCCATAGGTAATAAGGATATGTGGATCAAGAATAAACTAGGTAAGTCCCTATGGTTAATTCAAATTAACACATGCACAAAATGAATGATTAATAGTTAATAGGGTACAAGGAGCCTTTGTTACACTTGTCTTCCAAATGCTTGCTCAAACTTGTCCAATTATCCTTTTGATTCATCCTTGCATAGCTCCTCTTCTATAGATCGCAACAACCATCACAAGCACCACAAGGAAGCCTAAAAACAATACACCAATCATTACAAAAAGCAATATAAAGGTTTTAAAACACGTAGGGCTTGTAACTAGATCGTTGAGCGCAAAAACAACTAAACTGAGCTATATTTTAAAAGACATGAAAGCTCAAAGGTTGAAGTTGGAATGTTTGATAAAGGCTAGCAACAGCAAGGAATGATGAATATTGGCTAGCTTGAAGGATTTAGAGAGCATGTGGATTTATTGATGAATGGTAAATGATTTGTGGAATGTATACAAGATGGATAGGAGATTATGAAGAATGAAGAAAGAATAATTATATTTAAGGTCTAGATCTTACGGGATGACTATGAGACCATGAGGAGTGGAAACATATACATGTCAATGATTTTGCAAGAGTGAGATGGTATGATGAGATACTACCAAAATATTAATCTCTGGTTGGCAAGGACAATGGAGGTGGATGGACTAGTTGGAATTTGCTAACAGCGAGGCGATCATAGATACACAAAAGGTAAAGATGTACCTATAGCTCATATTATGCAAACTTGTTTAGATTATGAGGATGATCATTTGGACATATGAAGTGGACACTTGGAATCTGTTTTCACATGTGTCTGCAGTAAGTTGAATGCTACATCGGTGATTTGTGCAATGGCTGAACGTGCTTAACAGCGGAGAGTGGTGGTTGCGACCATCAAAAGATACGGCCACACTAAATTTATGGACTTGGAACATGGTGGAATCATGTGCAACTACTCAGCATACAACCATGTAAAAGGGCTCAGATATTCAAACAACGATTCACCGGGAAAGTGGTGAAATGCTGGTGCATAAAGGATGTGCATGCCAGCGAACAAGCGGGGTTTAGGATCACAAAGAAGCAGGATCATAGCCACCCCAATCGATGATTTGTTTTGTTAGGTGCCTGTATGGAGTATGTTTTGGTAAAAGGACATCATGTTTTGACCATCGGTTAGCTAGGGAACGCGATTGCAAAAACAGGTTGGCTGCTATTTGGACAGCAGGAGTAGCAGTTAGTAAAACCTTGATATCTCGGCCGCTACGGCACATATGACAAAAATAATTTTCAGAGGCATGTGTAATGATATGTAACACATTTTGGTTGAAGGGCATGGGCATTGGAGTGATGAAACAAAGAGAACATGCCTGCCAACTAGCACAGCAGCTCGGCTAAGGCAGCAGGGGCAGGGAGAATGAAAATAATTGTAACTCTTTCATCTTGGATTCTCTGGCCCCAAAATTTGGCTAAGGCATGCACAATTATATGGTGTTCATGTGGTTCAAAGGACTTGGCAAGCGTAGGCGTGTAATGTTGGAAACACGCATGCCAATTGGCAATAGCGTTGCTGCGTGGCAGAAGGGACAGTGAGCACAGGAATGACGATCTCTCTTTCATCATGGACTCCATGGCCAAGAAAATTTGCAGAGGCATGTGCAAGAATTATGTCTATGTGCTGGTTAAAGGGTATGATCACAGGAATGCTGGTTTGATGGGGAACGCCATATCAAGCTAGTGCTACACAACATCCAGGACAGCAGAACAACGAGTACTAAAATGATCATATCTCTTTGATCTTGGAACTCATGGCTACGAAATTTCTCAGAGGTGTGTGCAAGGATGATATATACACTATGGTAAAAGGGTTTGATTATTTGACAAATGGTTAAAGGGAACTTCTCTGAAATTTAGAGGTGCATCGTTGCTGAAAACAGCAGAGACAGGGAGCACGGAAAAGATGATCCCTCTTTCATCTCCGCTCATATGACAAAACCAGTTTGCTGGAGCTTGTGCAACTTCAAGAACTACACTTTGACCAAAGTATTCAATGACCGGAGGTCTAGATCACTGGGAACAAGAGTAACAACAGGCAGCAGCGCTGCTGTCCATAGGGGACAGACATGATCGCAGGGAAGCTTCGCGGGAATTTGATCAAAACTTAATATACACATATCTTTTCCTGTAAGGAACATGAAAACAACTAAGCAAGGATTTTAGGAGTTCTCACATTGGAGAATTGCAGCAGCTGTGGATCAAATTGAAAGTCACCAGCATCGACAATGGGTGATGATAGGGCTGCGATCAATGGGACAACACCAATTCCACTTCGGAGATGATCTATACCACACGAGAGATAAAAGAGATGGATTAGAAAGAAACATGTGCAGCAAGATCAAAGGTAAGGGGGAGGGTCGACCTTGCTCTTTGGTGAGGACTGGCTGCAGCCAGTGGTGATGACATCGATGTGAGGGCAAGGGATCGATGAGGCAGCAGCGATTCTCCTTGGGGACGACTTGCGACATGTGAAGGAGATCAAGATATGGATGAGATGGTCATGGGAAGTAGAACCAGAGGGAAAAGAGAGGGAGACCTTACTGCTTGTGAGGGTTGTAGCGATGGCCTTCACCAGAGGCAGCTTGCTCAGTCTCCATGATAAGAATCCAAGTGGCAAGATGGATTGGTGGCAGCAGGGGCTTTACAGTTTGGTGGAAAGAAAGGGGAGGAAGGAAGTGGAGCAGGAGGGGGCGTCCATGGTAGATGGTAAGGAGAAGGAGATGAGAGGAGAGGGGAGGGGACGCATCTGTTATATATGCAGGGAGAGAGAGGTGAAGTTACAGCTGCTGTTATGTGCTTGCATGCAATTGAAGTGAGGAAGAGAAAGTAATGGATTAAAAAGAGATTGAAGTGAGGCATGCAAAGGAATTAAGAGAGGAGAATTACTGTGGGTATAATTCTTGAATGTGCGAAGAGGGGGACGCATAGGAGAGGATGTCCAGCTTTTGTGCGTGATGGTGGAAGGGAAGAGAGAAAATGGTGTGCTCTTTGTTGCATGTATGCATGCAGAAATGAAAAGGGGAGAGTGGAGTAAGTCTTCTCTTACTCATACAATTTATAGAGGGGATTAAAGAGGGAATGATGGCTGTTTATTTTTTTGCATGAGAGGGATGGAGAGGCGTGAGAGCATGTAATGGGTGGATGTAGACCACCATGAGAATGCTGTCTTTAATCTATACATCAATAGAGAGTTAGGGAAGAGAATTAGTTGCAGGAAGAGATGGGTGTAAGGGACTAAAGGAGGAAGCATTAGTGTTGTTATTTTTTGCATGAGGGTGACAACGGGCAGAAGCAGCAGCAATAGGGGTGACGTCCACAAGGAAGAGGTGAGTGCGGCTTATTCTGTTTTTCTGTGAACTAAAGGAGAGGTGGTGGATAGGTTGGATTGGGCCAAACAAGTCTTGACCCATTAGCAAAAACAAGATAAACTTGGGTTGTCATTGTTGATAAAACAATAAACCTGTTCACGAGAGAAAAAGGTTGGGCCGCGTCCCAAATTTGGATACGATTTGAGGTTGAGTTGGATCAGTGGAGAACGATAAAAATATAAAGACTTGGGTTAGGTTTAGGATCAAATTAAGGGGAGGGAAACGGTTGATAAGGGACACATGGGATTAGTTGAGAGCAAGATTCTTCCTCAAAGCAAACGCTATGAAAGTAAGAATGATATATAGGTGATTAGTTGTCTAGGATGGACCATGATTTTGATCCAAAGGTTGGTTGACAACTTGATCAAGGGTTTTAGAAATTTGATCGGTTCTTGATTCAATTTAGGGATTTAGAGATTGGGCATGATACTTTGAAAGTTGATATTTTGATAAAACCCTCGCCGTATATGAAAACATTTAAATTCATTTTTCAAACATAAACACTATGCAAAGGCATGAATGCAACAAAACATTAAATTTGAGTTGCAAAAATTTTAGAAACACACATTTTCGACTATCTAGAATATCAACAACTTAACTAAAGTTAGGAAATTTTAGAAAAATGATGAAACCATTTATTGTTGTTTAGTGCTTTCTAAGTCACATCCCAAAATAGGAATTTTGGGGTGTGACACTGGGCTATAATTACTTATGAATGTCCCCTGATTGGCCGGATAGTGGTAGATCGCGTAGGTGACAGCTGCGTTGAGTCCTCTGTAGTCCACTTTCCGTTGATAGGATCGATAGGTGTATAAGTGTCTGGTAGGAGGGAACTCTGATTTCGCCTCTTATTCATGTCACTGTCCGATTAGAATGATATTATTCAAAGTTTACCGGTTGTCGGATCTAAATAATCATTTGTTATCTGCTCATTCTTGATATTCTCTGGATTGATTGTATTATCGGGTTAAGAGCCAATAGACTTAGTCAGTATCACCTACTATTCCTTTGGGTTCGATATTAAAACCGGGATTGTCTGGTGAAGTGCTACATCGGGTTGTTTTATCTGTGCGCTTGCGGATACCTTGATATTATTAATCGTTAATAGAGTTCAGTTAATTTATACCAACAAGCATTTCTGGCGCCGTTGCCGGGGAACGGTTTGCTGATTTTGGCTTAGTCTATCTTAATCTTGTATTATACTTTTATCTTTCATCTTTTACCTTTTAAAGTATGGAACCCACGTCCCAACTTTTATATCAATATGGAGCACCATCGGGATCGTATCTCCAGCCAAAAGAATCATCTTTACCTATCACATCATCTGGCTATGAGTTACGCCCGGGATTAATTAAGTTAGTTCAGGATCATATTTTTTCTAGTACTTCTAGCGAAAACCCCTATTTTTATTTAGCCGATTTTGAGCAGACATGTTCATGTTTGCACATTAAGGGCATGGCAGATGAAACTTTAAGATGGAAACTCTTTCCGTTTTCATTAACAGGAAAAGCAAAGAAATGGTATAATCGCCATGTTGGGAGTAGCCAAGGAGATTGGGAAGTATTGCATGCTAATTTTTGTCTTAAATTTTTCCCTATCAAAAAGGTCGCTAAACTTTGTTTTGAAATTATTGGATTTAAACAATTAGATAACGAATCATTAGGTAAGGTTTGGGAACGCTTTGATGGATTTATAAATTCTGGACCTAATCTTGCTTTGCCAGAACCTATGCTTTTGCAACATTTCTTTTTAGGCCTAGATGATAAAAATAAAGAATACCTTAATTTGGCCGCAGGAGGAGCATTTATGCATATTACTGCTTCACATGCTAAAACTATTCTTACTAATATCTTAATTGATCTTCCTAAAGAAAAAGAAAAGTTGTTAGAAGATGAATTGTTGTCGTTTGACTCTAAACTTTTGTCTGATTCATCTCAACCTTTACCTGAACTATCTAATGAGAAGGAGATAACTCCTATTTCTGATTTTATGCTTGAATTTGAAGATGAACTTTATGATGATTATGGAAACACCTCACGCTATCATAAAATTATAAAACCACAAGAGTCTGAATTTTAAAATTTTTAATATTTCATATCCTGCTGATTTAAAATTCCTTAGAGAGATAACTAGAGAAATAATTTTTGTAATGAGTGGTTGATAGAATCTGAGCTTTCAAATGATATAATTCGTTTAAATTCTCCTGCCATTACTATTAAATGTCAAATTAATGCATATCCTTTTGATGCCTTTTATAATCCAGTAGTAGGTGTCAATATCATGTCTCTTACATTTGCTGAAAATTTTTTGAAAGATATGCCATTAATTCCTACAAATAAATTATTAAAAAATCATTCAGGACATATTATTCCTAGTTCAGGTGTTTTATGTTCTCTTCCTGTTGTGATTAACGAATTCCGAATTTTACTAAATTTCTATATCTTTGATGTTTGGGATTTTGATGTAATGATTGGGTTACCAATAGGAAAACTTTTACAAGAAGGTTGTGCGGGCAATTTAGGAATTAAACTTGGGAAGGGATTTAATCTCTCAGTGCCTATAACTCATGCATTAAAAGCTAAGGCAGAGCCACCTCCTGAGTTAGATTCGATAGAAGAAATTAAGGCTGTGTCATTTGAGGAATTTATTGAACCTAATTTAGAGGATGATACTCAGTTCTTCATTAATGAAGAGGAACAGGATCCGATTGATCCTGAACCTCTAGAGAACTACTAGAGCCACCTAAGCCTTCTATTGAGCTTAAGCAACTACCTTCTGGTCTTAAGTATGTTTTTCTGAATGATGATCAAAATTCTCCTGTGATTATTAGTGATAAACTTTCTGATGAAAAGTCTTTTAGATTAATAACTGTTTTAGAAAAACATCGTGCTGCTTTTGGTTATTCACTCTAAGACCTTAAGGGGATTAGTCCTGTTTTATGCACCCATCGTATTCCAACCAACCCAGAGATTACACCTTCTAGAGAGCCCCAACGTAGGCTTCAAAATGCGATGAGGGAAAGTTGTTAAGAAAGAGGTCTTGAAACTTTTGCATGCTGGGATTATTTATCCTGTTCCGCATAGTGAGTGGGTGAACCCTGTTCAAGTTGTACCTAAAAAGGGTGGTATGACCGTAGTTAAAAATGATAAAAATAAATCGATACCCCAGAGAACTGTTACATGATGGCGTATGTGTATAGATTATAGAAAACTTAATAAAGCAACTAAGAAAGATCATTTTCCGCTGCCCTTCATTGATGAGATATTAGAGCGTTTGGCAAATAATGCTTTCTTTTGTTTCCTTGATGGTTACTCTGGATATCACCAAATTCCTATCCACCCTGATGATCAAAGCAAAACCACTTTTATATGTCCTTATGGAACTTATGCTTATCGTAGAATGTCTTTTGGATTATGTAATGCACTTGCTTCTTTTCAAAAATGTATGATATCTATATTTTCTGAAATGATAGAAGAAATTATGGAAGTTTTTATGGATGATTTTTTCAGTTTATGGAAAAACTTTTGATGATTGTCTAGAAAATCTAGATAAGGTTTTGCAGAGATGTGAAGAAAATCACTTAGTCCTTAATTGGGAAAAATATCATTTTATGGTTAGAGAAGGAATAGTGCTAGAGCATTTAGTGTCTGAAAGAGGTATAGAGGTAGATAAGGCAAAAATTGAAGTAATTGAACAACTACCTCCACCTGTTAATATAAAAGGAATCCGAAGTTTTCTTGGTCACTGTGGTTTTTATCACAAATTTATAAAAGATTTCTCACATATTGCTAGACCACTGACTAACTTGCTAGCTAAGGATGTTCCTTTTGAATTTGATGATGCATGTTTAAAATCTTTTAATATTTTTAAAGAAGCACTTACTTCAAGCACCAATCATTCAACCCCCTGATTGGTCTTTACCTTTTGAAATTATGTGTGATACTAGTGATTATGCTGTAGAGGCAGTATTAGGACAAACAAAAGATAAGAAGCATCATGTAATTGCTTATGCTAGTAAAACTATGACAGGAGTACAATTAAATTATGCAACAACTGAAAAAGGACTCCTGCCTATTGTTTTTGCTATTAATAAATTTAGATCTTACTTAGTAGGAGCAAAAGTAATTGTTTATTCTGATCATGCTGCTTTAAAATATTTGCTCACTAAGAAAGATGCTAAATCTCGTTTGATAAGATGGATTTTGCTACTCCAAGAATTTGACTTAGAAATTAAAGATAGAAGAGGAATAGAAAATCCAGTTGCTAATCACTTGTCTAGAATACACTTTGAGAAGCCTCAGGAAATTGCCTATTAATGACTCATTAAGAGATGACATGTTGTTTAAAGTGACCAAGTCAGACCCTTGGTACGCGAATATTGTCAACTTTATGGTTGCAGGTTATGTACCACCAGGGGTAAATAAAAAGAAGCTTATTTATGAAAGTCGTCTCCACATATGGGATCCGTCATACCTCTTCAGAATTTGTTCAGATGGATTACTTAGAAGATGTGTACCAGTAGAAGAGGGCATGCAGATCATTCAGAAATGCCATGCATCACCATATGGAGGTCATTATGGAGCATTCCGCACTCATGCTAAAATCTGGCAAAGTGGGTTCTTTTGGCCAACTATGTATGAAGACACCAAAGATTTTGTCCGGAGATGTGGATCATGTCAGAAGGCACGGAAATATCAATGCAAGAGATGCTATGCCACTCACCAACAATCTCCAGATTGAGCTCTTTGATGTCTGGGGAATTGATTACATGGGACCATTTGTGAAATCAAGAAATTGTGAATACATTCTGGTGGAAGTTGACTATGTATCCAAGTGGGTAGAAGCTTATGCCATGCATGAATGCTGATTCCAAACATTCAAAGAAGATGTTCGAAGAAATTATATTTCCAAGGTTTGGAACACCAAGGATGGTCATTAGTGACGGAGGAACGCACTTCACTGATAAGAAGTTTCACCGATACTTGCAAGCTCATGGCATCCGTCACAATGTAGCTACTCCATACCATCCTCAGACAAGTGGCCAGGCAGAAATATCAAACAAACAAATCAAGAATATTCTACAGAAAATAGTAAATGAGATGGGTACTGCATGGAAGGACCGATTACCCGAAGCACTTTGGGCATATCGGACCGCATACAAGACACCTTTGGGTATGTCACCTTACCAGCTAGTATATGGTAAGACCTGTGATTTACCAGTGGAGTTAGAGCATAAAGCTCACTGGGCTATTAAGAGATGGAACATGGACTTTGAAGCCGCTGGAGAAAAGAGAAAAATGCAATTATCAGAATTAGAAGAATGGAGAGAAAATGCTTATCACAATTCAAAGATCTATAAAGAAAGAACAAAAAGATGGCATGACAAGAGGATCAAGAAGAAGAAGTTTGCACCAGGAGATAAGGTATTACTTTTTAATTCCAGGTTTAAATTATTCGGGCATGAAAAACTACGAAGCAAATGGGAAGGACCATTTACGGTTGTGAATGCATCACCACATGGAGCGATAACTCTACAATCACACGAATGTACGTTATTCAAGGTAAATGGTCACCGACTTAAATTATTTTTAGAACCATTTAATTTAGAAGTTGTTGATGGGGTGGACTTTATTCAATTACCCACTTTTTAGTCCCGTCATTATCCGTTACGAAAAAATTATCGCGCATCGCAACTAACAGGAAGTAGGAAGAGTCTAGAGGCTTCACGAGCTTGGCCAACTAGGGAAGTCACCTGGTGGGGCCGGCCGGCGCCCTAGTGGGGCCGGGCGGCGCCCCCCCTGTCCCCTCTCGTCCCAACTCAAGTTCCCTTTTCTTTTTCTATCTTTTCTAAATACAATCCCATAGATTCCCGATGCGTACGGATAATTTTTTGTACGAATCCTGTAGAACCTAGATTTGATCTTATCCTGTCTCCTGAAAACCATATAAATATGCACCTATACCATCCTTGAATGCCATCCCATCATCATTGCCTTCTTCTCCTCCAAAGAAACTCTCTAGTTTAGATCTAGTAGCAATGGCAAGCAAAGCGGTCGTCGGCGCTGACTCTGGCAAGCTCCAAGGCAATGACTCGAAGGCCATCGTCCTCGCGCAGCCGAAGCCCCTTGCCATCGTGCCCCCAAAGCACCTCGCCGTCGTGCCACCGAAGCATCTTGCTACGGTGCCCCAGCAGTTTGAGAAAGTCTACTACACGCATGCTCAGCCTGCTCTGCCATCACCACCTGAGAGACTACTGCTAGAAGATGGTACCAGGGGGAAGCAGATCGCTATTTCCCGAGGCACCCCACTTCTTCCACCTAGAGATAATGAGTGACTCCTGTCGGTCAAGACCGACAAGAACGGAACGCTGGTATGTGCGAAGTACACCACTGCTCACCCTACCATCCAAGGAGTTCGTGCACGTCCAGGCCAAGTCCGCTACACCGAGTTCATACCACCTCCGCCCCAGAGACAGCGGTCTACATCTACATCAGCACTAGAGAAAGTCTCTAGACAGCCCCAGCTCTCTCTACGCATCCTTAATGAGAAGATGGAAGCTCTCTTTCACACCATTAAGGGTATAGAGAGGAACGAAGACTTAAGGAGCAAGATTATGAGTGACATGACTAAGCAGATAGAAGTCAATATCAAGTTAATTCACAGTCTCAAGCGCGAAAAGGATCAGCTGAAAGAAGAGATTAGTGATCTTAAGGAAGAAATTAGGAAGCTCGCAAAGAAAGGGCAGCCTTAAGTTGCCCTAGTTATCTATGCAATAAGGCACAAGTGTGTTAGGTTTAATTATATTATCGAGTGTGCTAGGTTTGATGTATAATGTTAAGTGTGTTAAGTAAGCCCATGGAGCTAGGGTAGTCGTAAGCTCAATCAGCTATCAGGGTTATATAGTATTATTAATGAATAAAGTGCCTTATTCTTTTTTATCAATATTAATGTTTTAGTTTACTCTACTCTCTATATTTTTGGTACGCTTGTTGTCTCCACATGTTGCGCAGAAAAGTATGCAGGAAAATAAGTGTGGGGGGGGAGGCACATCGCGACTATGGAAATCAATTCGCTCGGGAAAATCACGTAATTCGGAAGATAATCGAACCAGGACCTCGCACACCGAAGTGGACCTTGTGGGGCCATAGAGGTGCGCCGCCCGGCGCCCTACCTGGGCCGGCCGACCCCCTCTGCATCCTCCGCATCCCCTTCTCGGTCATGGTCAGGTTTGATCCTCATACAATTTAATTGCATATGTTTCGATTTCCGTTTCAATCCGAATGAAAGTTCACATGCTAAAATTACTTTTAAAAGAGAAGAAGAAGATTGTTTAATTCATAGCTTAAGAATAAATTATATAACACTTTTCTAGGAATCATGTTACTATTGGAAACTATTTATAGGGACCCCATGATTGCTTAAGTCATTATGAAACATGATGTAGTTGAATAATGAGAACTCAACCCCTGATGTTTTGTCTTTGGAGATTTTATTTTGAAAATTTAAATGATTAGTTATACCTCTCTTTTGTGGTAAAAATATTGTCCTACCAGAGCCATATATAGGATAGAAGCCTGCTACATATAATACTTGTCTTTGTATTAAGTTTGGTCAACCTTTGTAACCCTTTGAAGAAATTTGTCATATTTTTGAATCAAGTGCCAATTCCACATAAGAATTACTCTAATCCGGAGTAATAGCAAGTTATTATATTGAATATGTTTCTCTGCTACACTGGGAGAAAACACCAAAAATAATTATATAGCATAGTTACCAAATAATTGCTCCATGTTTTGTTAAAGTCTCTCAACTACTAAATTCAAAAGAGGTATGAGCTATGCAAAAGAATAAGGGAGTATAAAAAAATGGATAAGTGTCCGAAGAAATTAAAACAATGAGTACTTAGATGCTCCCTTCCCTTGAAAAAAAAGAGAGAAAGAGATAGCTCATACCCTCTAGTAAACTTAATTATATAAAAGAGAGATTTATTTTCTAAAGGAGCAAGGTAGAATTAGGTTCCACCAAATAAAGCTTGATTCGATTATATGCCTCATTTCTCTGTGGATTCATTGTTTGACTTTACAACAAATACAATGCAAGTATGTTTTCACATTTTACCTACCTGAGATCCACATAAGCTTTTTAGAAGTAGGATAAAGAAGGCAATTTCATTAATGCCTTGGTAAGGATACAAAAATACCAGATATATCAGTGATTCGAGAGTACTACAAAAGGAGAAGGTAAAGCTAAGTTTATTTGCAAAATTATATATACCCTCCAATTGACTTAACTACAGGAAGAGAGTGATCTGTTTTCAAGCTATTCTGTTCTTCAACTACTCAAAGATTCATGGTAGACGCTTTGAATTCCATAGTGCATGCATGACTAGACTAGTTTTATATAATGTACTCTCAAGTTATGTTTTAATTGCTCCATTCTCTCTAAGAATTTTATATCTTAAAACCAACCTTTTTCTCAGGACGAGCAAAAGTCTAAGTGTGGGGGTAATTGTTGACACCTTGTTATCATCCAAAATTTATTATCAATTATCCCTGCATTAAACATGAATATCCAGTAGAATAGGGTTATTACTGACAGATTCCACGAGTTTTGGTGAATTGTCTATTTCCCAGGGGATTTTCCAGAAAAGCTTAAAAGAAGGATTAAAGAGCATAATTACCACGAAACTTAATCGCGACGAAAACATACTTCATCAGCAAGTTAGAAGGATCCAGAACACACCCGAAGCACCGGGGCCCGAGATCCCACCGGATGGGGCCGGCCGACGCCAGGGTAGGGCCGGCCGGCGCCCCCTAGGGTTTCCCCCGCGCCGCCTTCTGGAGTCTTCTACCACCGCCTATTAGAAATCATCTGGGCTCTTGTTTTAAGTCGGTTTGATCCTATAGCATACGTGCATCCCACTGGCCTATAAATAGAGAGGCATACCCCCCTGGAGGAGAGCCAGATCAAGAGATGAAGACCCTGAAGCATTAGATAGATATCCACTAGATCTAGGCTAGCAATCAAGAGAGAGATTAGAGAGATAGAGTAGATGAGTAGAGATTCGGAGGAGTCCCGGCCTGTCGGAGCTTCTTCGTAGCTGTGTTCGTCTGGATTCAGCTCGCTCGCCGGAGTTGCGTTCTGAGGTACCTTTTGTATTCAACATCCTGATTCAAGTAAGCATTTGTTGTTATTCGTTCTTAAGTTTACAACTCTATTTGAGTGCTTTGATCTTGGTAGCTCCTTGGTTGAAGTAGTAGTTTGTAGTGTAGACGTGGTGTCTGCGCTATAATTACTTGTGAATGTCCCCTAATTGGCCGGATAGTGGTAGATCGCGTAGGTGACAGCTGCGTTAAGTCCTCTGTAGTCCACTTCCTGTTGATAGGATCGATAGGTGTTTAAGTGTCTGGTAGGAGGGAACTCTGATTTCGCCTCTTATTCAAGTCACTGCCCGATTAGAACGATATTATTCAAAGTTTACCGGTTGTCGGATCTAGAAAATCATTTGTTATCTCCTCATTCTTGATATTCTCTAGATTGATTGTATTATCGGGTTAAGAGCCAATAGACTTAGTCAGTATCACCTACTATTCCTTTGGGTTCGATATTAAAACCAGGATTGTCTGGTGAAGTGCTACATCGGGTTGTTTTATCTGTGCGCTTGCGGATACCTTTATATTATTAATCTTTAATAGAGTGTAGTTAATTTATACCAACAAACACTACATGGACCTCTGCTCCACTGCCTTCCTAGCAAAGTTCTTCCCTATGGGCAAGACGAATGCTCTCAGAGGGAAGATCACCAGCTTTCAGCAACAGCATGATGAATTTGTCTCGTAAGCATGGGAACGCTTCCAAGACTACATTTCAGAATGTCCTCACCATGGGATGGAGAATTGGTTGTTTATGCAAACCTTCTACCATGGGTTGACTACCAGCACCTGTGAGACGATGGATTCTGCTGCTAGAGGAGCTTTTCTGTCACTCACCATTGAGCAAGCTACTTCCCTTGTGGAGAAGATGGCATCCAACTAGAGTTAGAATGAAGAACGAGCCCCCGACCCACAAGAGAGTAGGAATGCATCAGCTCAAGGAGACCGACATAAGATGGACCTGCTGATGAAGAAGCTTGATGACCGAGCCAATGATAAAAGAGAGGTCAACCACATCCACGATGCCTACATGACATGCGAAGAATGTGGAGGCACTGGCCACTCAGGTCACAGCTGTCCGGAGATTCAGGAGGATGTGAACTATGTGGGCAACAATAACAACAACTACCGTCCCCAGAATCAGAACTGGAATCAGAACCAAGGTTGGAATCAGCAACAGAGGCCCAATTACCAAGTAATTTCTCAGGTAATTACCGAGGTAATAGCTTCAACACACCGTTGAGAGATCTAGTCTCTGGCCAGACCAAACTGCTAGATCAGATTTCCAAGAAGCTAGTCTCTAATGACAAGTTGCTAGAAACCATCAACAACAGGATGAATGGTTTTGCCTCTGCTATCAAGAACCAGCTTAGCTTTAATAAAATGTTAGAATCCCAAATAGCTCAGCTGGCGTCCTCTATCCATCTAGCCAATGAAGGAAAAATCCCAGGCCAACCAGAAGAACTAGAAACTGCAAATCTGGTGGATATCTTCAATGCAAGATGGTACCATGCAGAGCATCGGTCCAAGGGATGGAACGATGTCTCTCTACCAGAGAAGAAAGGAGACCCAGGAAGACCCGTCATACCAATAGCCATTGGTGCACACGCCTTCGAAGAAGCAATCTGTGACTTTGGCGCAAGCGTCAATATTATGCCCAAGGTGATCTATGAGAAGATCCATGGAGATGCACTCCTATACACCAACATGTGCTTGCAGCTAGCAGACCAATCACTCTGCTACCCAAAGGGGATCCTGGAAGATATCTGTGTACGAGTTGGACACTTGTATGTACCTACCGACTTCGTGGTAGTTGAGACAGGAGGAGATGAGAAGTCCCCAATCATTTTGGGACGACCATTCCTTAGCAACGCCACGACTGTTATCTATGCTGACAGCGCCAAGATTTGTTTCACTTTCTATGGAAGAAAGGAAAGATTCAGTTTCAAGAACAAGATACTGGAAAGTCCAGCCCATCCACAGAAGCTGTACATATATGAAGACAAGCTTGCACAGAAGAAGACAAGCAGAAGGAAGAACAAGGCTAGGCAGACTCACACTGAAGCTGTAAAGATGATCAACTCAGTTCGAGCTGAGTACGATCACCTTCTGGTTTCACCACACATGCCTAAGCTAGACGATCCAGGAGTACCGACGATCGACTGCACAATTAATCAAAAGATCTTCTACAAGACCTTCTGCAACACAGGATCGAGTGTCAACATAATGGCCAAGGTAGCTTATGACTTTCTATTTGGAAAGACACCCTTGTACTCTACCTACACACAGCTGCAGATGGCGGACCAGACATTTAGATTTCCAGAGGGGATTGCTAAGGACGTTATGGTAAAGATTCGAGATCACTATGTCCCCACTGACTTCTTGGTCCTGGACAAGGGAGAAAAAGAGTACGACCTACCACTCGTACTTGGAAGGCTGTTCCTCAATACTACAAGTGGAATTATCTATATGAGATCAGGAGAAGTCCACTTCCAGTTCCATAAGGAGAAGGTCCTGCTGCTACTTCAACAGTTACACAACTTATGAGCAGCCAAAGAAGAATAGGTCAAGGAGGAGACGCCGTTCCTCTCAAAAGACCCAACCACTCTTGGATGGGCAGATTATGAAGGAGAAGTCAAGAGAAGTGAGTACGTCAAACCAGAAGAAAAGAAGGAAGAAGAGACTGTGAATGATGAGCTCCCATCTTCAACCTCACCAGCAATATCAACTTCACCAACCAGAAAGGAATGGAGGAAGAAGGAGTCATCTTCTAGCTCATCATCAGAAGTGCAACCAGGGTTACCTCAACCCAACGCTACACCCGATAAGGAATGAACAGACAAGGAGCCTTGTCGGAGGACTATAAACCGCCAAGCCTTCGCCAAAAGGTAAAACTGTTATTTATCCATATTTACTTTTCAGCATTGCATTAATATCTTAGTATTTGCACATTTACTTTCCTACATTAAAAAGAAAATAAAAATATTTATTAGCATAATAAAACCTGAAAGCCCCATGTGACTAATCTTATGGCATAGTCCATAAAGACTATTAACCATGGTGGCATAAAAAAATAATTTTGCATCTAGGATAGATTTCTGTATCATATTTAATTCCTGCAATTATAAAATTAAAAAAATACTAAAAATATGTGGGCACACTGAAGGTCCACACTTTATGAAAAATACCAAAAATATGTGGGCACATGAAGGTCCACCCAACTAGGAAAATTTCTGCTGAAACTATAAAAAATTTAATCACTTACCATGGAGTGGTACTAACCTAACCCCTCTCCATGAGATTTGGTATTCCTATTAGCAACTGAGTTTTATAGGATAATATAAGATCAAAGAGCTAGTCAACTCGACACCCTTATGCTGCCGGTACACCTGCTCCTAGAAGGATCACTCAACTTGCAACATCGAAGACCCTGTCAAACATCCAACTTGGGGGATGGGCACCCTCCACTTAAATCCAGCTAAGTATAAGTTTCCCACCTTATTACTGTACCATATAGCTTTTCACTGTGAGTTAGCTAGTGAGATAAAAATTTTGAAAATCAAATAAATAGTGTTTAGGCTAGTTAGTGTGCTTGAATAAAATAAAAAGAGAGTGCTTATAATAATTTTGCTCAGACTAGATGGAAACAATGCTCAGGAATTTAATAAATAGCACCCCCACCATGATTCCTCATAACACTTAGTTTTCAACCTTGTTGAATCATCCCAAGTTTAGATACAACCATTTTAACTTGAAGATTTACTTTGAACCTGAAACTTGTGGGTAGCAAATGCTTGATCTAAGTCTAAGTAATTGAGGGATATGATATGCAAAGTTTAAGCTGCTATTTATCTTGTTCCTAGTGATACTTGAATTTTGAAGATCTATTTTGAAAATTCTTAAAACCACATGATGAGTTCCTGTATGACAAGAGCTTTACATTCCTACCACAGCCATACATGCTAGAATAGAAAAACATACACATTATATGCTACTTGCTTTGTTTTGAGTTTAGTCAAGCTTTGTTGATACCTTAGGGACTTGTCATGCTTTTACAATCAAGAACATGTGCACTCCACCAATAATGCACTACTCAATTCCTGAGTGGCGCATCCACATTCATACATTTCATCTATTCCACCCAAAAGTAATACCCCATTGGTTATCCCAAATCAATGCTCCAAAGTTCTTGTTGCTATCTCTCAAAAGAAAAAAGGGAAGCATTGTTGCAGAGAAGGGGCATGTGGCTATGTAAAAGAGTGAGATGAGAGAAAACAATGGGTACAAAGATGACCGCCTGAGAGGTAAAAATGGACAAGTGTCCGAATTTATCAAAACAATGGGTACTCTGATGCCCGCCTGAAAAAAAGGAGAAAAAGAAAGATAGCACATGTTGTCCTGCAGCACAATTCCCTAGCACTGAAGAAAAGAGAGATATGTTTTCAAGGAGCAAAAAAGTAGAATTAGGATCAGCCTCCACAAATATCCACCTACCACCTCACATCCACATACCTTCACATCTTGATCCGATTGTATGACTTTTTTCCTTTAGATCCATTGTTTGACCTTACAACATATTCATTGCAAGTATGTATGAGCTGTCTCCTTACTCATGAGCTCCACATAAGCCATTTAGTTATAGGGTGAGCGAGAAAAAAAAGCATGCATCACTATTGCCTTGGTAAAGATCCACAAATACCACATATTAAGAGACTTGAGGGAGTCATGCACCGGAAACTCTGAGTTTTATTTTGAAAACTTGCAAAAGCTCCAGGATAAGAGTTGAACGACAGAGCTTGAGACATAGTGCTTAACTTAGACATTGTGTCCTTCAATTGCCCAAGACCCAAGAGAAAGCTACAAGCTCCATGGTTAAAGGTAATAAAGGTAAGTCTAAAGGTTAGCTTGGTCTACTCTAATCCTTGAGTACTTCTTAGTTTAAAACTGAATACTTGTGAGAGATAGCTATAACTTTTGATACATGCTAAAGTTTGGCTTTGCTAAGGGACTAGCAAAGGTTAAGCTTGGGGGAGCTTGTTGACGGTAATTATTGTATGATTTTATCCATCAACTAAATATAAATATAGGTATAAAAGCAAACACCACCATAGAATAGGGCTTTAACTGACAGAATTCCACAGTTTTGGTGAATCAGTGTTTTGCAGGGGGTTATCTAGAAAAGAACCAAGGGAGGCCCACATGTCAGATTAAAATAACGAAATCCACCGCGAAAGGAGATCAAGAACATTCTAGAGAACACCAGAGACTCGCTGGTAGAAGCGGGCCCACTTGGCAGTTGGGTGAGGTCGGCCGACCCACTGACCAGGTCGGTCCGACCTGTCAGTGAGGCATCTCTGCCTCCGCTTCGACGTGGACCCACATCCTCAAAATTTCACGCAATCTCCACCGCCCGTCAAAGTCGGTTTGATCCAAGGACTACGGTTCATCCCACCGGCTTATATAAGGACCCCCAGACCCCCCAGGGTTTGATATCAATTCAGTCATCAATCAGTTCAACCCAGTTGAAGAGATCTAGAAACCCTAGAATCATTAGAGTTTCACCATCTAGAGCATAGCTACATAGGTTAGAAGTAAGAAGGAGGCGAGTTCTACTCGAGTTCCGGATCTGTCTGGAGCTAGAAGGCTTCTCGGAGCCATTGTAAGCTCTCTCTTATATCTTAAGCCTCTTTCGAGTGCTTGAGATAAAGTTGGTTGACATTGTTCAACTATTGATTATGTTCTTAATTATGCTATTCATTGCTTATCTAGATTGTATACTTTGCATAGTTAGGATGCATTCATATTCATACATAGGTTTGTATAACGCTCATTCATTGATATCATGGGTGGGTGATGAACAATATGTAAGCATGGTGCTTAGATGTTGTTTGTCTGCAAATGCACCCTATATTCTGGGTTCTGTGGTACATCACGGATGCGACACTCCTGTTGAGTCCTTTGTAGTCCACACTCCGAATGTAGGGAGAGTAGGAAGTTATTATTACTTTAGAAGGCTGGCTATGATCTTGATCTTCCTTAGTAATGTTCCCTTAAATATGAATATGAAGTGTCTTTGCCGTGATTGCTAATATAATTGCACCAATCTAATATGTCTTTAATAGTATAGTTAGAATGATTTAGGATATCCTTATGCTTCAGCCTAATCCATGCTAGTGCGTAGATAAGGAAGTGCTCTAAGTGATCATTATATATTGATTAATTGGATTGATCATTATGCTTATCATATATATCATTATCATTGTGACATAACCCCTGTTCTGAGAATATGGGTCATACATGGTTATCTCCATATTTGCATATGCATATGACATCTATCTATCTACTTACATTCCCATTTATTGCCAACCCTTTCCAGTGGTAAAATATAAATGACAACCCGGAATACTCCTGGGTAAAATGCTACAATGGCATAATTAATCTGTGCGCTTGCAAATACTTTGATTAATATATCCTCTTTAGTCACTTGCATTCATAATAACTGCTTAGTGTTATTCTGGGTAGTTTCCATACATGTCCCTTATATTCATGTTAGGGATGACAACTTAGTTATTAAAAGAGATGTAGGTTTAAAAGAGGTGGCTAAGTAATTTACCAAGTGACACTTAATTATTACCATCTGCATTTTTGGCGCCGTTGCCGGGGATAGAACCTAACTCTATTTTTGGTGATGACGTTAGAAATGCCAACAGCATCAAAATTGTGGTAAATCCACCTTTCAAAAGGTTAGTGAAAACCATTGCCACCTTTCAAAATTGGAAGAGGGGTTGCATGTTATAATTTGTGTCTCCATTTTTATGTGGCATATTGTAGAATAATTTTTTTTAGCAATTGTAATTTATGGGGCAACTATTGTTTGGAGCTACATTGTTGTTTAAAAACTTTGTGTGCAATTAATGTTGTTTACGATGAAGCCTCAATTTTTGTTATATTTTTTGAATCCATTTTTACAAGGCTTGTTGTAGAACAATTATTTTGTATGGGCTATCTATTTCAATTTTTATAGCACGACCAATTTGAATTTTTATAGGGTAAACAATTTTAAATTTTATCGAAGAATACATTAAGGTTTTGTGCTTCAAATAATATTGTTGAGAAAGGCTCTTATTAAAACTTTCCTATGTTTCCTTTGCCCTGTCCATGTTTCCTCTGCAGGCATGGATCGAAGGTGGATGTACGATCTATCATGTACAGACTGACGGTACTTGAAGGGCATTGACGATTTCATCAAGTTCGCCAGAGCCAATGCTGGGGACTCATAGCCTGTATTCTTCCCATGCAAAGATTGCAAGAATACGAGAAAATGGGGTGACATGGAGCATATATGATTGCACTTGATTAGCAGGGGATTCATGAGAGACTACATGATTGGGACTTTGCAATGGGAAGGTTGGTCAAAATGTTGGACATCAAAACAATGATGATGTTCCCATGCCTAGCATATCTCTAAACGAGTTTCTGCCTAATGATGGTTACACAAAATCTGTGCCTACCAATGATAATGTGTTTAGAAATACATTACCTGACGACACAAAGGAAAACGATGGCATTTCTCAGCTCCTGCATGATGTGCAAAGCGGATTCCTTAGTGCTATACAGTTGAAAAAACTAGAGATCATGAGAAAGGATGCAAAAACATCATTGTATCCGACCTGTCCCATAAGCAAACTGGAAGCCAATATCATGCTTTTAGAGTTCAAATCAATGAACAGATTGAGTAATAAAGGCTTTGATAACTTGTTAGGTATAATATAGAAACTGCTCCCAAAGGGTAATGAGTTACCAGAAAAGACTTATCTGGCCAAACAAATGATTTTCCCAATCGGCCTCGAGGTTGAGAAAATCCACGCTTGTTCCAACGATTGCATATTGTACCGTGGAGAAAAATACAAAGACTTAGATATATGTCCCAAGTGTAACGCTCCCCGATATAAGCAAGGGCCATCAAATAAGGGTAGAAAGGCCAGAGGAGGGCCCATAAAGGTCGTATAGTATTTTCCTATAGCTTCGTGAGTGCATAGGTTGTTTGCAAATGCAAAGTCAGTTAAGCTGTTGCGCTGGCACGGCGAAGAGCGAAAGAAAGAAACAATGTTGAGGCACCCCGCCGATGGATCGGACTGGAGGACTATCAACACTATATTCTATAAGAACATCGGTGGAGAGGTAAGGCATCTTTGGTTAGGTTTGAGCACAGATGGGATGAATCCGTTTGACCAGGTTATAAGCAATCATAGCACTTGGCCAGTAACGCTATGTATATACATCCTTCCACCTTGGCTTTGTATGAAACGGTCATACATCCAGATGCCACTACTAATCCAAGGCCCAATACAACCTGGCAATGATATCAATGTGCTTCTACAACCAGTGATCGATGAACTACTACAGATGTGGGAGATGGGTGTGAAGGATGTTTGGGATGAGAACAGAAAAGAACATGTCACAATAAAGGCTATACTCATCGCTACAATCACCGACCTGCCAGGACGAGGTTACTTGTCTGGAGAGAAGACAAAAGGATACACTGGGTGTGTCGAGTGCTTGGACGAGACTGATGCTATACGTCTACCAGAAAATAAGAAGATGGTCTATATGGGACACGGCAGGTTCCTATGAAAGGATCACCCTTACCGTAGGAATAGAAAAGATTTCAATGGGACTATTGAGAAACGTGGACCCCCAAAGTATCGCGACGGCAAACAGATGTTGACACTTCTTAGCGCAACCACCAGAGACAGGATGTTAGGCTATCTCTGATAACGGCGCCAGAAGTGTCTGGTGTATTTCTTATGTCTATTGGATAATTCCACAAGCGCACAGAATATACCGCTGTAGCACTTCACCCGGGAGTATTCCAAGGTATCGTTATTTATTTTATCCCATGGAAAAGCGATTTGCTAGAAATGTTAATAGAAGGAGATCCTTAGTTCTATCTCAACTTAGCACAACTAGTGCAGAGGGGGTAATCGAAGTATGATAGGAAGGTGATGATTCAAAAGATAACAAATGAAATGCTAAAAGATAACTAGTGTAGTGTAGCTAGGTGTGAGGACAACGAGTGAGAAAGGTTCCTGTGATCCAAACTCTACTCCTGTGATCTATCCTATCAAATGGACAAAATACACTAAGACTGCTATCTTACTTCCAATGTGTAGGGGATAATGCGAGACAATAGAGGATATAACCTCTACCCGAAGCGCCTATGCTCTTATGGGGGCCTACCTTTTAAGAACTTGCCTAAAACATGTGGAGGGATACTAAGACTACACAGGGCTGTTACCTGCTAGCACCCACAAACAATCCGTGCGACAAGTGGCATTCAAAGGCAAGATCTAGTCTAAGCACCATGGTTATACTAAGCCTTACTACTCTAGCAGTGATCAACGCAACTAGAGCACCCTATGACAGGCGATGAACTACACACGTGAGCTGGTTACAGGATCATAATCTAATGCAAACCAAGTAATATGACAACTCACAACAATACTATTAAAGTAATGCACTAAGTAAAGACTCAGTAAAGTAAAGCAGGAATAATATATTAAAGTAGATAAGTCTTACAGAAAGAGAAAGATACAAGAGCTATACCAGACTCTCCAGCAGACGACTCTGGAGACCCCTAGCGCAGCTCGACTCAACTCTAACTCCCACACTAGACTACAACTACTACTAAAGGTGGAACTACACTACTCTTCACTTGTATCTTGAATGAATCATGTCTTGAGAGGGTGGATGCAGCCTCTATTTACTGGGGAGAGTGGAGGGGCGCCACGTCAGCGATCCGTGTGCCTTTCCACCTTGGCCCTTGGATGAACCGACCTTGTAACCGCCTTAGATGGACGCCAGTGATTAAACCAGCACGTGTGAAACATGCAGGAAGGCGGTGGAGGCCAACCGACCTGGATGGGCACCAGGGGTGGGTCGGCCGACCCCCTATGACAGGTGGGCCCGGCCAGGTGTGGTCCCCACCAATTATAGAGTGTCCCCTTGTACTGGTTCTGTCTTGATTGGGTTGTTTCACGCCTTGATCCTTGTGCTTTGATTCTCCACCGTTGAATGGAAACACATGTCGATCTGATGGTGGAATTGAGCTGGGTAGAGTGTCACATGGATCCTGCCATGTCACCAGAGTCAGGTGGGCCCTATGGTGGGGTCGGCCGACCCACACATGGGCCCACTCTGACCTCTCCTCTCTTCTAGGTGATGTCCTGAGTCATTTGTGATGGCTTGGTTCCCAAATATGTGGTTCGGCCTGTCACAGAACCGACCAATTTATACGAGCACAAGTACAACGATCGCATTTTAGCCGCAATCCAGTCGCACTTGAGCCAATATAAACCCGGTAGTCCGGAAATCTCGAAGGATTTCAAACATTTCATACCCCAAGGATCATTCATTCAGCAATACCCGATCACATGACACATAAGTTCACAACCGAATTTAAACATCAGAGTACAACATAGTCTTTTACACAAATAGGGTAGTAGCGGAAGTCAACATAGTTTTACACCACAGAGTTCAAATACGAGTACCATCACATGACCCTGTCACAGCATTCTTACAACAACTAAAGATAGATAATGACCCTGCCCTCGGGTCTAGTCTTCTTCGCCCGCAGGGGTGAAGCAATTCCTGCAATACGCGTAGTAGACTACACCATCTGCAACAATGGGAATAAAACCCTGAGTACTCAATTGTACTCAGCTAGACTTACCCGACAGGGAGTAAATAAAAAGACTCTCAAGGATATGCAAGGCTTATTTGGTGGAGCTCAGAGGGTAGCATCATTTTTGCATCAAAAGCATTACTACAGTAGAACCTCAACTTATTCATTTTAATTGTGATAAGCTTCGATTTCAGTTAAACTATTTACTAGGATTAGCCACTATACTAAGCATTCACTGAATATTGTAGCAATCAATAAAACCATATGATTTCCGATATCCACAGATATCAACCTCATCTCACCATAATCATTATGATCAAGTTATTAGCCTCTACCTCACTAGAAGATCAGTTCAGTTTCTCACTAACCAGGAGAGATGACGATTCGAATCGATTGTACCAGCTGGCAAATATGCCAATCACAAACCCTGTCAGCCGAGCCACTGGCTTCTTGGGCCACCGTTAAATCTTTCTGAGACATAATATGTATCACGGGCTTGGAGGGTCCATATTCTCAGAGACAAACCCACTTCCAGAATGCATCAGGTCCCTGACCTGCCCTTGGTAAGATGGTGTCTCCGCACATCCTTCCTACCTCCAGAATATGTCTGCCTTATCACGCCCAATTCCCGGCTCAGAAAGAAATACTCGGCTTCGCGGTCAGAACGACTTATCTGGCCAGCTATGTGATGACGTATTTCAATCTCAACTGATGTCTGGTGGCCTCAGTCCTAGTCGGCCGCAAGCAGCACCGAAGACGGCATGACCTCAACCATGTCATGCGGCTCCCCGCTACCTAGCCTTGATTCTCTCATTAGACACTGTGGCATGGTGGCACATATAGTCCATCATGTGGAATCCAACCCCATCATCATTAGTAACCACCTATGCTCGCGAAGGACAGGAAATCCCTCGACTTCTACTGGTCTAAGCATGGCTAAGCATAGGATCGAACCCATCCCCTTGTCTAGTAATAACTTCAGGATCAAGTATAAGTGGACAAGGAATAAATGCAGCAACGGTATCATATCAACTCCTATACTTAAGTGCACAATCATACGATTTAATAAAGACCAGTGTATTTGTAAAAAGAGTAGGTGGAGACTTAGGAATGCTCCGGGGCTTGCCTTTCACAAAGTTAGTGGGTTGGTGATCCGGGCACTCCGGAAGTTCAGCTTCTTCTTCCTGACCTTCGGGAACCTCTGGCACTTCAATCTCCGGCGGAACTCCCTCCTCCGGTGGATCGAACTGCAACAGCGTCACGCCTCCCGGCAATCTTGTATGCATGATATGCATATATGAGAACTGAGATTGCACATGAAATGCAAGATAGAGATGCACGAATTAACCCATGATATGCAATCAGTTTAACAATCCACACTCATTTATTTCTTTCCTAGACAACCAACTCATACTCACCCTTCTTAAGCAAAGCATAGAACAATTTCTCGTCCCGGGTGAGAGGTCTACAACCTGCACTTAATAATTAACATGCATCAACTAACCTACCACAACCAAAAGATATTTGCTTAGAAACAATTAAATAAACCCTAGCCTATAACTGGACCTACTGTTTACTGTGACCAGAAAAATCCATAGAAATTACCAAGGGCAACTTGGACAAATGAGCCTCGTCCATAATCTGATTTCTCAACTCACGGTCTTTCGGTACTACCAATCGATCCTTGAACCACAATATACCTTTTTCATCTACTCGGAAATGAAGCATTTCTTGTTCTTTCATCTTCCTTTTGATATGATATATGCCGGGATCTGTTTTCTGACCTTCAATAATCTTGCTTTCCAAAGTACAACTGAGAGTAATATTATTCAACACCACTGGATGCACAAGATTGAACCCGTCTGCTAGCAAAGGCTGCAATACATTGCAATGAGACTTTCGGCTCAAGGCATCGGCTACGACATTGGCCTTGCCCGGATGATAGTGTACTTCTAGATCATAGTCTTTGATCAACTCCAACCACCTTCTTTGCCTCATGTTCAACTCAGGCTGAGTGAAAATGTACTTGAGACTCTTGTGATCGGAATAGATATGACATTTGTGACCCATCAAATAGTGGCGCCAAATCTTCAATGCATGAACTACAGCGGCAAGTTCCAAATCATGAGTAGGATAGTTTTGCTCATGTTTTCTCAGTTGCCGCGAGGCATAAGCAATGACTCGGCCTTCTTGCATGAGAACACATCCTAACCCAGTGCCACAAGCATCGCAGTACACATCAAAAGGCCTTTCAATATCAGGTTGTGCAAGAACTGGAGCAGTGGTCAACAACGTTTGCAAGGTGCGAAAAGCTGTTTCACACTCCCTACTCCACACAAACTTGGTATCTTTGTGCAATAGCTTGGTCATAGGTTTAGCTATTTTAGAGAAATCCTGAATAAAGCGGCGATAATACCCAGCTAATCCCAGAAAGCTACGAACCTCAGATACATTTGTTGGTGACTGCCAATCCAACACCTGCTGAACTTTTGACGGATCTACAGAAATACCTCCAGCAGATAAGATATGGCCCAGAAAAGGTACCTTAGTCAACCAAAACTCACACTTGCTGAACTTAGCATATAGCTTATGCTCCCTGAGTCTAGTCAAGACTATCCTCAAGTGTTCAGCATGATCCTCCATGCTCTCAGAGTACACCAGAATATCGTCAATAAAGACTACCACGAACTTATCCAACTCAGGCATGAATACCGAATTCATTAGATACATGAAATGTGCAGGAGCATTGGTTAATCCAAAAGACATAACCAAATACTCATACAAGCCATACCGAGTGGAGAAAGCCGTCTTGGGAATATCTTGTGGTCTGATCTTAATTTGATGATACCCAGATCTCAGATCAATCTTGGAGAAAACCTTGGCCTTGGACAATTGATCAAACAAGATATCAATACGAGGTAGAAGATACTTTTCTTAATTGTCACAGCATTTAGTGGCCTATAGTCCACACACATACGCAAAGTTTCGTCCTTCTTCTTAACAAAGATTGTAGGACAGCCCCACGGAGAAGAACTAGGGCGAATAAACCCTTTGTCCAATAACTCCTGGAGTTGTTTCTTGAGTTCAGCTAATTCATGAGGAGGCATTCTATATGGCCTTTGAGAAATAGGTGCCGTACCGGAAACAAGTTCTATTGCAAACTCCACATCTCGATCAGGAGGAAGTCCAGGTAGATCATCAGGAAAGACATCAGGAAACTCACACACTACCGGAATACCTTGGACGGTCTTGCCCTCAACTGCGAAAGAGAGATTAAAAGATCCCCTCTTCGAGGTAAGGAAACTTGAAAGGTACCCCCATCCTGGGGCGCCTTCAACGTCAAAGTTCGGTTAGCAACGTCCAATACCGCACCCCATTTGTTCATCCAGCTAACCCCTAGAATTACATCCAGACCTAGCCCAGGCAACACAATGAGATGACTGATAAAACTCCTATCATTAATCTCAATACTCGCCTGCTTGATACCCTCACGTGTGCATATTTCAGCCCCAGCTGAGGTTATCCAGAAATTACAGCCCAAATCAACGATCTGAAAGGCATGCCTTTGTGCAAATGCTTGACTTATGAAAGAATGCGATGATCCAGATTCGAACAAAACAATAGCAGGATGCTGATTCACAGAAAACATACCCGCGGTGACTGGTTCACCTTCTGAAATTTCTTCAATAGTGGTGTGATGCACTCGAGCCTGCTTTGGATGAGGGCAATAGCGAGCAAGGTGCCCCTATTGACCGCAGTTAAAGCATGGCCCCAGACCTTGGTTGGTCCTCACTGGAACGGCGTTGCTTGGAGGAGCGTTGTTCTTGTTCAAAGGCACTGTGAAACCTTTCTTGTAGCACTGAGGCGCTGGCTGCTTCTTCGGAGGGAGTCTGAATTTTGCTCCAGGAACAGCCGGACGGTAAGCAGTGCGATTTGCCACCGCACGACTAGCTGCTGGAGTCCTTGACTGAGAAGAGCTTCCTTCAAATGGCCTCTTGCCTCCCTTGGAAGCAGTGTGCAAGTTGTTCTGTTTCTCTTGGATATAAGCTTCACTGATGAACTCGTTAAAAGTTGTACGAGCGTTGTTCGCCAGAGTCTTCATAAGCTTGGTACTAAGACCTCTCTTGAAGGTTTCAATCTTCTTTTCATCTGTATCTACCATCCACGGGGCATACCTCGACAGATTGTTAAAGGCATGATGATACTGAGTGAGGGTCATGGTACCCTGAGTAAGCTGCATGAATTCATTGACCTTCATCTTGATCAAGCCTGCTGGAATGAAATGCCCCCTGAAATCCCTGGTGAACTGCTCCCAGGTGATATCAGCGACCACAGGGTAGGCGGTCTTACGATTGGCCCACCATATTCCAGCTTGGCCTTGCAGTAACATAGCAGCAAAGCTAGCCTTCATGGTTTCAGTCAATCGCAGCACAGAGAATGACTGTTCAATAGTGTTTAACCACTCATCAGCTTCCAGCGGCTCTACGGCCTGCTTGAATACCGGAGGCTTAGTGTCCATGAAGTCCTTATAGTTACTGTATTGGTCCTCATCGTTTCCGCGGCGTCCACCTCGATTGCGATTGTGGTTGTTACTAGCAACCATCTGCTGCAAAATCGCTTGCTGGGTGTCCAAGAACTGAGCAAACATTTGTTCCTGGGTACGCGGTGGAGGAGGCGGCAACTCCTCATCTTCATGTTCGTTCCCACCACCACTGGTTGACCCATGACGACGGGTATGAGGTGCCATCTGTAGCAACACGCAACAACCATTGTTAAGTGTCAGTTATGTCAAAGATAACCGAAAGATTATGCCCAAAAGATATCAATGATCATTTTTTTGATAACCAACAAACGGCACAATAATTCAATAATCATCACACAACCGCACAATAACAAGGCACAACCAAAAAGGGTTTTCAAGCTGCATAAGTTACCATTACTTAATTAAAAGTTTGATGGTTCCAGCCCTGAACACACAGGGTTCTCTCATTACAATTCAGGTTCTACCCATTACATGACATTAAAGGTTTTCCCAATACAAAAGGGTGCCGATCATGGCAAGATCACTAGAAAAAGCCTAGTCATCGTGGTCACTGTCCACGCCGGACACGTTCCCACCATGGTCATCACTCTCGTCAATAGGCACGATCTCCTCGGGGTCTTCTTCCTCTTCTTCCTCACTTGCTTCACCATCATCAGCTGCAATGAAGATCTCAGGAGCAAACTCCGCTGCACCCGGAGGATGAAACGGATCAGCACGGTTGTTCAGACGATGAACATCCTGCTGTAACTCCCAAACCTGCTGCTGACTAGCATGCAACTCCTGCAGAAACTCAGTGCGCTGACGTGTCAAACTCATATTGCGATTGTCAAGCTGGCGGCGAAGATCTGCATTCTCCCTCTCAAGCACCTCGACACGGCGATCAGCTGCCAACAAGGCGCCAGTGCATCGTAACAACTCATTGCGACAGGCAGTGAGAGCTACCACCAAGTCATCTGAGCTACGACGAGCCATACGTGCCCACTCTTCAGCTTCTAACTTCTTCTCCACAGCATCATGCAGGGCTTCAACGCACTTCATCCAACCATCCCTAGTGGAATAATGCATCCTTAGGACAGCAAACATAGCACTCATAGAAGCACCCGTGCTATGAGCACGCTCGTCCCTGCCTCGCTCCAAAGAAGCTTGGCTAGACTGAGCCCACTCACCCTGAGAAGCATCCATCCTGGGAAAAACATTTGCTGGCCCCAAATCAGCTCTCTTGTTGAACCGGCTGCAAATATCCGTCAACACCTCGAAAGCTGCAAGCTGCGCACCATCCCATGGTGTCCTCATGTCAACTTCCACCTTTATTCCTGAAAACGACCAACCCCTTTCAAGCACAGGGATAGTCACCCAAACATCGAACCAAGGCTGCACCATGGTTTTCGCTGGCTTCCAGAAATACATTGGTGGCTCTGCATATTCCACCGACTTCAACAACCTCCATAGCACAGTGGGTGTGCCAAACTGCTCCAGAAACTGACCACTCTGCGGCTCACCTTCAGCTGCCATCTGGTACATTACAACATCTTTCAGCATTTAGAATAAGATAGGACAGCACAAATTTTACCATAGGGAAGGAAATAGTACAAATAGCTTAAATTAATTTCATGATCATGATGCATGCACGTGCCAACGACCTCACACATAATATATTTTAACTAACGTTATAGTCGGTGGCATACCACGTGCTCTCATATATGTAACTAACCGTGCTATACGTTTTGCGTGGTTAGTGTACCTGCAGAAGATTCATTTCAGCCCAATCCCAATGTATGCAGGGCAACAAGAAGCACTTTTTGCCGGAAATGTTCCCATGAACATTTGCGACCCCAAAAATTAATTACTCCACCTTACTTCCATAAGTACACATATGGATCACATGTACTCACTTCAGTAACATACTCTCACCATCGATCGATGGTTGTTCGATCTTACACTCACATCTCACCTTACCTTAGGCGACGTGGTACATTGACCCATAAGAAGCAATAAGAAACCGACAGTTCATGATTATCCGCACGATAAAACCAAATGAACCACAAATAGAAATATGATGCAATTTCCCCCAAATCAGTACTTACATAAGCCACCTAATTACCACATATACATAGGGCTATAGGACTTGGTCATTGGTACTCATAAGTTTTGCAAACACTTGGTTTAAATCACCTATACACACTATCAGTTGGCAATTAGTTTGTAAAACTCAAAACTCTTTTAGTTTTTAAATAGTCAAGTGACGGTATATGCTCAATTATGCTCTGGTACCAGCTGTCACAGAACCGACCAATTTATACGAGCACAAGTACAACGATCGCATTTTAGCCGCAATCCAGTCGCACTTGAGCCAATATAAACCCGGTAGTCCGGAAATCTCGAAGGATTTCAAACATTTCATACCCCAAGGATCATTCATTCAGCAATACCCGATCACATGACACATAAGTTCGCAACCGAATTTAAACATCAGAGTACAACATAGTCTTTTACACAAATAGGGTAGTAGCGAAAGTCAACATAGTTTTACACCACAGAGTTCAAATACGAGTACCATCACATGACCCTGTCACAGCATTCTTACAACAACTAAAGATAGATAATGACCCTGCCCTCGGGTCTAGCCTTCTTCGCCCACAGGGGTGAAGCAATTCCTGCAATACGCGTAGTAGACTACACCATCTGCAACAATGGGAATAAAACCCTGAGTACTCAATTGTACTCAGCTAGACTTACCCGACAGGGAGTAAATAAAAAGACTCTCAAGGATATGCAAGGCTTATTTGGTGGAGCTCAGAGGGTAGCATCATTTTTGCATCAAAAGCATTACTACAGTAGAACCTCAACTTATTCATTTTAATTGTGATAAGCTTCGATTTCAGTTAAACTATTTACTAGGATTAGCCACTATACTAAGCATTCACTGAATATTGTAGCAATCAATAAAACCATATGATTTCCGATATCCACAGATATCAACCTCATCTCACCATAATCATTATGTTCAAGTTATTAGCCTCTACCTCACCAGAAGATTAGTTCAGTTTCTCACTAACCAGGAGAGATGGTGATTCGAATCGATTGTACCAGCTGGCAAATATGCCAATCACAAACCCTGTCAGCCGAGCCACTGGCTTCTTGGGCCACCGTTAAATCTTTCTGAGACATAATATGTATCGCGGGCTTGGAGGGGTCCATATTCTCAGAGACAAACCCACTTCCAGGATGCATCAGGTCCCTGACCTGCCCTTGGTAAGATGGTGTCTCCGCACATCCTTCCTACCTCCAGAATATGTCTGCCTTATCACGCCCAATTCCCGGCTCAGAAAGAAATACTCGGCTTCGCGGTCAGAACGACTTATCTGGCCAGCTATGTGACGACGTATTTCAATCTCAACTGATGTCTGGTGGCCTCAGTCCTAGTCGGCCGCAAGCAGCACCGAAGACGGCATGACCTCAACCATGTCATGCGGCTCCCCGCTACCTAGCCTTGATTCTCTCATTAGACACTGTGGCATGGTGGCACATATAGTCCATCATGTGGAATCCAACCCCATCATCATTAGTAACCACCTATGCTCGCGAAGGACAGGAAATCCCTCGACTTCTACCGGTCTAAGCATGGCTAAGCATAGGATCGAACCCATCCCCTTGTCTAGTAATAACTTCAGGATCAAGTATAAGTGGACAAGGAATAAATGCAGCAACGGTATCATATCAACTCCTATACTTAAGTGCACAATCATACGATTTAATAAAGACCAGTGTATTTGTAAAAAGAGTAGGTGGAGACTTAGGAATGCTCCGGGGCTTGCCTTTCACAAAGTTAGTGGGTTGGTGATCCGGGCACTCCGGAAGTTCAGCTTCTTCTTCCTGACCTTCGGGAACCTCTGGCACTTCAATCTTCGGCGGAACTCCCTCCTCCGGTGGATCGAACTGCAACAGCGTCACGCCTCCCGGCGATCCTGTATGCATGATATGCATATATGAGAACTGAGATTGCACATGAAATGCAAGATAGAGATGCACGAATTAACCCATGATATGCAATCAGTTTAACAATCCACACTCATTTATTTCTTTCCTAGACAACCAACTCATACTCACCCTTCTTAAGCAAAGCATAGAACAATTTCTCGTCCCGGGTGAGAGGTCTACAACCTGCACTTAATAATTAACATGCATCAACTAACCTACCACAACCAAAAGATATTTGCTTAGAAATAATTAAATAAACCCTAGCCTATAACTGGACCTACTGTTTACTGTGACCAGAAAAATCATTAGAAATTACAGTAGCTATTACACATCCAGATTAGCCTACTGACAAAATTTCAAGTCATTTGGACAAGTATAACGGTCTACACAAAAATAACAAGCAACCAGCCTTTTAAACAATGGAAAATACTTAACACAGTGAAAAGTATCAAACAACGGATTTCCTAATTTTTTTAGCTTCTTTCCAACATAACATAGCCCAGAAAAAATATTCATGTCCATAACCTTAACACATTAAGCATGGTGATTTTTTGCAAGATTAAAGCATAAAAGGCACATTATACTAGACATCATATAAATAACAGTGAAACACCAGCAAACATATTTTTCATAGATTCCACTTCCCTAAACAAGATTAATGCAAGTAGAATCACATTTTTAGCACATTTCTACAATTACTTATGCATTTATCAAGTTTGCAAGCAATTAACAATTTAATTATAACTGCACATAAAAAGTATTCAAAAAGTACATTTTATATTTTTCCTTGATAGAGCTCAGAAATACAATCACAACAAAATTTGGTTCACCCCAATTGGACATTCCTAGCTCCAGATATGAATTTTGGAAGTTTTTACACATTTTCTGGAAATTCATTTTATAAATAAAAACCTAAACCCGATAGAACTGCTACGTGCACCCGGCTCAGTGAACCAGAGGCGCACCCGAACGGCTGACTCGCGGGCCCCGGTGTCGACCCGACCCCACGCGTCAGAGAGAGGAACAGAGCCGCCGGCGCTGACCGGCGAGAGCTCGCCGACGGCGAGGTCTCCGGCGACGCCGAGGCTACCTACCGACTCGTGGCAACGAGACGAACCCGATGGACCAACTGCCGAGGGTCGTACCCCACCGGAGCGAGCTCGACGGCGGCAATGGCGGACGGCGGTGGTCCGGCGAACATGCGCCGGCCGATTCCGGCCGTTGCTCGCGCGGCTCGGCCTCGTTCCGTGTTCCTGGAACCCTAGCAGACCTGTGCGCGCGACGAATCGAGCTATTGCGCACGGGAGCTCACTTACCGCGCTCGCATGGCGGCACGGTGGCGAGCGGGTTCACGGCGAACTCGGGTTCCGGCGAAACTACGGCGAGACAGACCTATCCGACGGTGTAGACTGGACTACGGCTAACGGAGACTCCTAGACGAGCAAAAGAGAGGGAAGCCGACCCCGGCATCGCCCTCGTCGCGGCGACCTGAGAGCTCGGCGGCGCTCCGGCAATGGCGGACGGCGAGAAGCTCGCTGGAGCTGTACCTTAGGTCGGCTGAGGTCGGCAACGGGTCGGAAACGAAGAGCAGAGCAAGCCGAAGCTGCGCCGAGGGTGGAGCGGTCGGAGACGGCTCGGTGGCGGCGGATTTCACCGCGGTGGTGGCGCGGCGGAAATGGCGACGGCGGAGGGGAAAGAGGAGAGCAGCGAGCGAGCAGAGGGCGAGAGAGCGGGGAGAGTGAGGGCGAGCGTGCGGGAGACAGGATGGCGTGTTCCCCTTTGTAAGCCGACCGCGCGGCAGCAACGACGGCGTACGGCGCCACCTGGCGGCCGAGGCCTGACGCGGTCGCGCGGCGACGCCCGAGGGTCAAACTAAATCGGCTCCGATTCAGTCTCCGCGGACCCGACTGAAACTCGATTTTGATTGATCTATAACTCGCGATCCAGGGCGTTTCAGCGAAAACTTCACTAATATGGGTTGAAGAGCTATACGAGTAGATCATTTCATATTAAGGCACTTTACTCTAGTTCGGCCTGGATTGAGAGATACAAGTCGATGAACAGGGGTACACCGAAACTGAAAACCGGTTTAGACTTAGGAAAATTTGAAAACTTCCAAAACAGCTCCAAATCTGCACTAATTCAACTTTTTGACCTTCTTCCACTCATTTTCATGAGTTGACCCAAAAATAAAGTTTGTTGCTTATAAAATTCTACACAACTTTGATTAAGGGTGCACTGACATGCAGAATATCTAAAATGCCCTTCTTGTTTGGTCAAACAGAATAGCTTTTAAAGGGCTCTCTAGTCAACTATGAGCTAGAGGGGTATTTTGGGGATTTCACCAACATGAACATTGTTCCAAATGTTATCCTAAACATGTATAAAGCATTTAGAACCGTAAACAAGCATCACATTTGCATGTCAACATATTTTGCATAATATGGACATATAAACAAACATATAGAAATAAAAGGGAATCAAATAAAATGCAATGATAATGATGCATGAAATGACATGATCTATGCTTGATGACATGCAAATGCAAGTGTGAAAATAGTAACTAACACTAGGGTGTTACACGGCCGACCCAACATATTGGGCTCTAAGTTCTCTAATTTGTTCTATTTTGATCTTCCCTGCATTCATAAGCTAAGAGTACAAGTCGAACTAATTAGTGATAAAAATATGTTCATGTTATGTTGATCTTCCATCAAAACCGAGTCCTGTTGACGGTGTTTGAATGTGGATTTTTATGGTATATCCACCGTCAACAAGATCCCCCAAGCTTAACCTTTGCTCGTCCTGATCAAATAATTAAACTTAGCCTCGGTGGATCAGGAGTTGCTGCAATGTTCATATTTCCTTAGTACCAAGTGCACAACAAAATACTTCTCTTTTGAATGGAAAAATTGGCTACAAAAATTCATCCATTTTACCTTAGTCCGTTATGGGGCTAATGACTTTTCCTTTGTCTTAGGTGGTTGAGAGACAGAACAGTTTAACTTGAGCACTAATTTTCTCATTCTTTGCAAGTTTCATACTGGAGGTTTTAGCAATGTTTTTCAAAAGAAAACTTAATATTCCTCGAATGGTTTTCTCATGTCGCTCAAATGGTGTATGATTCCTTACCAAGGCATAAAGTAATTACTGCCCTCTCTTATCATCCTACTTCTAAAGTGGCCTATGTGGAGCTTAAGGTAGGATTGAAAAGATATAGCATACTTACTTTGCATGTATTGTAAAGTCAAAGCTTATATCCAAAGAGAGAAGTGTCATGCCCTTAGATCAAGATGTGCAAGTGTGTGGAAAATATTGGACTATAGTGCTCCTCTATTTGAAATTGTATCTCTCTCTAATAAATTTTTGAGACATGGCTATCATTTTTCCTTTCTTTATTCATGAGCCTAGACTTGCTCATCATATTTTTCTTTTCTTTCTATGGACTTCCTATGTCCATCTTTCTTTGTTTTTTTATTTTCATTTTGCATAGCTTTTTGTCTCTTCTACCATAATGACTAAGAGAGATATTCTATGATTTTAATACATGAAGCATTTATTTGGTGGAAATGAAAGGCATGTGGTTGCGTACTTCCAGTGTAGAAGCAGCATATAAATGTGGTGTGTACGTGATCTTGATCTTGGGGGCATAATAAGACTCTCAATAAGGGTCAACAAGACTTGACAACACTCAATGCAAAGCAAATAGCTTATGTGGAAGGGCTAAGACATGTGTAGCATAAATGGTTGTGGTAGAAATTTATTACCATTGAGGAACAATAAGGTTTTGATTGTTTTTGAGATAAATCTCTTGTAACCATGCATGCTTAGAATAATATTATAGCAGCTCTTGTTTCATTATATCATATCTCACAACAACTTAGACTTAGTTCTAGCACTTAGCATCCATAAAGTTTTCAGGTTCATGATGATTTTAAATAAGCCAAGTAATTCATACTTAAGGAAATACTAAGTTGTAGACTAGGCATTAAAAAAATATTAATGGAGCAACTGTTCATCATTTCCAATGAGAAAGATTAACATATATGAACAGAAAATATTTTTAGTGTTTTTAGTTTATTTTATTTAAATGCATTAAATTAAAAACAATACAAAATACTGAGATCTTACCTTGGTGGGGAAGAGAATCTCCCCCAAGCTTGCACTTTTGCAGATATCTCACTGAGGTGGACGTGGCGGATATGGTGGTGGATAGTGAGGAGGATATTGTGGTGGATATGCTGGTGAATATAGCCGCGGGAACTGCTGCGGGTGCTGTGGAATATATGGTGTTGGAGGTATGTTGTGATGTGCATAGAGGGCAGCCCACTGTCTGCTAGTCTGCTCCTGAAAATTTTGGAGCTGCTGCTGGGTTTGTGCAGTGATGTTGTGAATGGCCTCATGGCCAGCCCGCAGCACACCAAACTGGTGCGTTAGCAACTCCATGTCATGTCGATGGCTTTGCGTCCCTACATCCTACATAGATGAGTAAGAGAATCTGGCACTTTGTGCCCCTGACCGGCGTCCTCCTCCAGAGCTGGAGGCCTACATGGCATTTGAGCTGTCTGCATAGGTGCTGTCATCTTCTTCGGACGATTCATTACGCTGTGCAGCACGCGTTCTTGCACGGGTAGCAGGTCCTGAAAAACTCCAACGGCCGCCTACTCCTGCAATGTTAGGCACTAAAGGGTGGCCCCCATATAGTTTTAATTATGAACATGACAAAGTGAGTCTTGTATCGCTATTATGGAATTTAAATTCTATTGTTCCTTGGGGATCACCGGCAATAATATGAGCCTTAATGAAATACTCCTCACCCAGAATGGTTCTATGTGCAGGTATGTAATCATTAAATCCATCTAGCAGTTCAAGGTAGCTACACAATTTTGTGATGATAGATGTGAAATCAAATGATCCAATTCTTGATGGTGCAGAAATCCAATGTTCTACCATGGCTTTTACAGGTGATACTCGGATTTTATATACCATGGCATACATTATTCTTAAATCCATTTCTCTCACAATTCTAACATCATCCCGGGGAAATAAGGTGATTCCTAGCCATCTATGCAAACAGCGCAGTGTGGGATTGCAAATGTGACTAGTACGTGATTTCCCCATTTTATTTTCCCCTGTTATGTCATGCCAAAATTCAAGTTTATTGAACCTACGGGTAGCAGATTCTAAATTTGAGGTGCTTTTCATGAAGCCTAGGCAAGCACTAAACTAGTCCCAAGTAAGATCATAAACTTGATTAAATAGGTGAAAATAGATGTTGTCTCTAGTTGCTTTTACTCTGCACATAAATTCTAAGGTGAGACTCCTGCTACCTTGGTACCCAGAAAAATCCCAAAATTCACCCCATCCTATTGCACCAAAAACATCAAAGAACTCCTCATACAAACTTGTGCGTTGGAGGAGTCCTAAATCAATTACCTTGGTGTGTTCAAAGTCGCGGTTGCGGATGGAGTTGAGGACGAGAAGTTCTTGTGGAGTGACCCAAATGCCTGTTTCTTGATCTTGTGTTCTAACAGGCTCTTCTTCTGCTTCGGATTCTTGATTGACTTCTTCATGATCATGAGGAGGTTATTCAACATTTTCCGTGTTGTTGCTTGGCTCAGTTGCTCCTGAGAAGTGTTCATCTTGTGAAGCCGAGAGTCGTATCTCGGTGTCATGGGATGATTGCCATGAGCGTGATGAGCTCCCTCTTAGTGCGGAACGCACTTTCTTTGCTGCAGCCTTGAATGGGCTCTTCATTCTTGCACAAGAACAAAGAGAGAGATGAACCCAACCTTGGATGATTGGTGTTAGCTTAATTCAATGAGCCTTCTTACCGGGATTACCTTTCTTGACTCCTCGGGTGATGAACACTTGAATGAAAGGAAAAAAGTTTCTAGAGTGTCGAAGTGCTCTGCTGGTGGTTTGGTTGGAGAAATGTGCTCATGAGCATGGCAATTAAATGGAGAAGGAAGTGAGGGTGCAGGGGGCACTTGGCCTGGTTCGGCTGACCCCTGCCCTCTCTCTATTTTGTGCCAGTAATTGGAGGAGTCTCTGGTGCATTGGATGGAACAAAAGCTGGAGTGGTGGAGCTCAATTGATGGGTCGACCAAACCATCAACACCTCCAATTTTCAGGCATCTTGTTGCTTTGTAAACATTGTTTGAACTAGAGCAAGTGGGTGTGGTCATGTGTCAGCTTGTGGGTCGGCCGAACCATCCCCTCTCTCTAATTGCTATGTGCCAAACAAAGGAATCAAGGGTGGTCATTTCTTGCCTGGTGAAGCACTCATCTTTCTCTCCTTTGGATGTTTGCTCATGGAATCCTTTCTTGAAGTGAGTGGTGAATGGAACAAAGGGCCAAAGGAGGGAGCAAGACATGACTATGGCTGGTGGAAGTTTGCTCATGAGATGCTTCACGGGAGAATTCTTTCAAAAGGTGATTTGCTTAAGGGTTTAAGTGAGTATCTTTCCCATGATTAGAAAAATGTATTTTGATCAAGCTTTGCATGAGTGGAATTAAGGAGAGAGAGAATGGACTTTGCCATGACAAAATTTTCTCTCGGCCCACTCATGATTGTTGTGCACTTTTCTTGTCAGCATTTTTCTACAGCAAGAGATGAGAGAAAGAATCTAGCTCGCAGAGTGCAAGTTGACAGATATATGTCTTGCAGCACCTCACAAGGGGTTTAGATAGAGCAAATTAGCACTAAGACGTGTGAGTGCATAGAAGAGTGATTGAGGAAAATTCAAGGTTGCCTTGCTAGTTCATTTAGATGATCAAAATTTTACATGCAATATTTTAAGGTGTTGTCATGCATGGGACATATCAAGACATGGCAAGGATTGAATTGGGCAGATAATGTGGCAGGTGGGAGACACCTAGGGTGGGGTCGGCCGACCCCACCATGGGCCCCACCTGGTGTCAATTTTACTCAGGAGATTAATTATAAGATTATTTTGATGTTGAGCTTGATTATTGGTCGACAGAAATGGAATTGGAAATATAAAGCAAGCAATTGAAGTAAGCTTTAGTTAAGTGTTAGTGTACTTACCTTGATGGAAGAGTTATTCCCTTAGGTCCTTGCAATAGGATCTCCCTCTTGGGCTGGTGTAGGAATTTTCTTCGGAGGCATCGCCGGTTGTATTACCTTTCTCCTCCATATTTGCTTGCTCTTTGCTCGTGGTTGTGATTTGGGCTTCTTTAGATCTCTCACAATAGCGAAAGCATGTATCTCCCTTAACATGATCAATGAGCATTGCTCAACCTTCGGTCAGAACTTGAATGTCTCCAGAGTCCCATTGATAGTGAATTGAATTTCTCCACCTCCAACATCAATATGTGCATTGGCGGTGCTGGGGAACGGTCACCCCAAGATGAGTGGAGTCTTTTCATCCACCTCCATGTCTAGGACCACGAAAGTCCACGGGGACAAAGAATCCGCGTATCTTGACAGGGATGTTTTCCGCTATCCCCGCCGGATAACGGACCGATTGATCCGTCAGCTGCAATCGTATTGATTGTTGACACTTCTTAGCATAATCACCAGAGATAGAGTGTTAGGCTATCTCTGATAACGACGCCAGAAGTGCCCTGAGGTATTTCTTATGTCTATTGGATAATTCCGCAAGCGCACAGAATATACCGCTGTAGCACTTCACCTGGCAGTATTCCAAGGTATCGTTATTTATTTTATCCCAAGGGAAAGCGGTTGCTAGGAATAATTAATAAAAAGAGAGAGATCCTTAAGTCTATAGCAACTTAATATCAACTAGTGATAGGGGGGTAAATCGATATATAGAGGAAAGGGTAATAAAACCAAGACACGATAAGGTTTTACGATAACTGAAGATAACTAGTAGAGTATAGCTAGGTGGGAGGACAAAGACTGAGTATAAGACTCCTATGACACTTACTTTACTTTTGTGAACTATCTTGTCAAATGGATGAATTATACTAAAACAGCTACCTTACTTCCGGTGTGTAGGGGGTAGTGCGAAACAATAGAGGATATAACCTCTACCCGAAGCGCCTACTCTGTTATGGGAGCCTACCTTTTAAGAACTTGCCTAAAACACGTGGAGGGATACTAAGACTAGACAGGGCTGTCACCACTTGCTAGCACACACAAACAATCCGTGCGACAAGCGGCATTCAAAGGCAAGATCTAGTCTAAGCACCACTGCTTACACTAAGCCTTACTACTCTAGCTATGTACCAACAACTAAAGCACCCTATGACAGGCGATGAACTACACACATGAGCTGGTTACAGGATCACTATCTAATATAACTCAACTATAAGGTAAGACAAGACACAACAATACTATAATGAATAGTAATACACTATGTAGAGACTTAGTAAAGTAAAGTAAAGATAATATATATTGATAAAGGTAAAGTCTTATAGAAGGAAAGGTACAAGAGCTATACCAGACTCTCCAGCAGATGACTCCGGAGACTCCGAGCGTAGCTCGACTCGACTCTAACTCCCACACTAGACTAATACTACTACTAAAGAATGGAGCTTCTCTTCTCTCTTGTGGATCTTGTGTATCTTGGGTGTGTTGAAGAGGGTGATGGCAGCCTCTATTTATAGGGGAGAGTTGAGGGGCGCCACGTCAGCGATCCGTGTGCTCCTTGCCTCTCCTCCCTTGGATGAACCGCCTCAAAACCTCCATAGGATGGACGGCAGTGGTGATTTCATCACGTGGAAGACATGCAGTTAGGCGGTGGGGGGCCAACCGACCTGGCCAGGCACCATGGGGGGTCGGCCGACCCCCCATGACTGGTGGGCCTGGCCAGGTGTGGTCACCACTGTTGACGGTGGATAACGTCAACTTTTACTAGAATTTTAGACACCAAAGGATACATGAATACACACTAGTCTAGGGTTTTAACTGACAATTTCCACAAGTTTTGCATGTTCTGTATTTGACAGGGGCTATTCCAGAAAAGCATAAAAGAATGGTTAAAGAGCATGATTACCACGTAACTTAACCGCCAAGGAAACATCATCACGAGAACACTAGAAGCATTTGGAACACACCCGAAGCACCGGGGCCCGAGACCCACCAGGGTGGGGCCGGCCGGCACCCCCCTGCTAGGGTTTTGGCCCACCTTCTGGAGTCTTCTTCTGCCGCCTTTGTGGAGTCATCTGAGCCCTTGTTTCAAGTTGGTTTGATCCTACGGCGCACATGCATCCCACCAGTCTACAAATAAAGGGGCAGACCCCCCTGGAGGCATCAGCCCATCGTTCATTCAAGGCATCAAGTCCTTAAGCCATCAAGAGCCTCCTACTTCATCAGGAGCCTCCTAGGTCATAGTTCTAGCCTAGTTAGATTAGAGAGTAGAGGAGTTCTAGTTCTTCGGCGGATCTGGAGCCCCGGCGTTTGTCTGGAGCACGGAGTTCGGTATAATTCTAGTTCTTTCTCTATTATTGTATTCTTCATTATGATTAGGGAAACATTGTTCTTAATAGTTCATATGTTCTTGATTACAATAGTCTTTGTCTACTTTGATTATATGTCTAGTATAGTTGGTTTGATCTTATTGAATTCATGTAATTGCTCATATAGCGTTTATTCATCCGTACGATGTATAGTTGATGAACGATATGTAGACGTGGTGTCTAGGTATTTTGTTTATCTGCGAGTGCACCCTGATGCGCCGGGTCGTGTGGTAGATCACGTAGGTGACAGCTGCGTTGAGTCCTCTGTAGTCCACCCCCCGTATGTAGGCCAGCAGGCACGGTCGCGAAGTTGGATGATGACTATGTTTCACATCCTTACTAGATGATGCCCTTTGCATGTGATTATGATCTAGGATTAGTCTAACAATGATTGCTAGATGTAATTGCACTAATTAGAGTTATTCATTGATGTAGTTATAGAATTACCTTTGATATTAATTTCTTAGTTTATCTATTGGCTAGCTATTACTATGACTAGAGAAGTGCTTTGATGATTATCTTTTATTTTTGATGCTTGATCACACTTATCACATTTATCTTTATTTACCTTGTGACCTCTACCTGATATGAGTAGAGTAAATGACATCGGTAATGTCACTTATCCATTGTATACCATCACTATCAATATAATAGATTAAAGTTTATCCTAGTCCTTCCCAGTGGTATAAATATAAATCGACAACCTGGTAGAACTCCCTAGGTAAAATGCTATAATGGTATAATTATTTGTCCACTTGCAGAACTGATCTTAGTTTATATTATTTATATTTATTTCTGCCTAGTCACATAGATTAATATATAAAACCTTTATTTATTCTTAGCATTATTAATTAGGGATGACAACCTAGTTCTTGCATAAGAATGTTGGTAATAGAAAAGTGGCTAGTTGCTAATGACAAGTTAATTAATTACCATTCATCTTCTAATCTCGCCTCTCGCATTAAAAGTTATATAATTATATTTGGCGACGTTAGTAGATGTCAACAAGCATTTTTGGCACCGTTGCCGGGGAAGGCACATTAAACTTAGGAAATATTGATAGCATATGTATATATAATGGATAAGATTGTATTACCGATTGATCTCTAACTCAAACAGGTACACCCTTGTTTTTTTATCATTTGCTTATCTTATGCAGGGTGATGAATGAATGGTTTTTCTCTTCCAAATAATTATATTTACGATCCAGAGAAACTCCTAAGAAGAAAGAAGTTTATAGAGACGAGGGAAGATCCCGAATCACTATCAAAAACACCCATCGTTTCTCGAGCTAGTTTATCAAAGGAGCCAGCTCCAATATTGGAAGAAGAACACTTAGGAGAAGATTTATCTCCTGTGTTTGAAGACATGGCTGAGAGGACGCTGCGCGAGTTCTCTGCCCCAACAACAGAAAACATCCGGACTGGACCAGCAGTCAACACGGGGGTGCTTAGATATACCCTGACGTGCCGGGTCATGTGGTAGATCGCGTAGGGGACAGCTGCGTTGAGTCCTCTGTAGTCCACCCCCCGTACGTAGGACGAGCAGAGCGCGGTCGCAAAGGAGTGACCCTTGTGTCTTAATATCCTCATTAGATGATGCTCCTTTACATTTAATCATGATGTAGGTAGAGCTAAACAATGATTGCTAGATGTAATTGCACTAATCATAGTATTCATTGACGTAGTTATAGAATTACTTTAGATATTAATTCCTTTATCTATCCATTGGCTAGCTATTGTTATGACTAGATGAGCTCTAATATTTACCTATTTATGATGATGACTGATCATGTTTATCCTATATATCTTTATCATGTGACAGATCCTTGTTATGAGTAGGATTATGGTTATGGTTTATCGTTTACATTAACAGTATAAGTTGTAGATATAATTTAAGTCCTACTAAGACCTTCCCAGTGGTATAAATATAAATCGACAACCTGGTGATACTCTAGGTAAAATGCTACAATGGTATAATTATCTGTCCGCTTACAGAATTGTTCTTAGTTTATATTTATTTATATTTCTGCCTAATCACATGGAATAATATATAAAACCTTCATTTATTCTTAGCATATATAATTAGAATTGACAACCCAGTTCATGCTAAAGAATGTTGGTAATAGATAAGTGGCTAGTTGCTATTCATCAGTTAATTAAATTACCATACATCTTCTAATCTCGTCCCTAGTGTTAAAAGTTATAAAGTTATATTGGGCGACGTTAGTAGATGTCAACAAGCGTTTTTTGCGCCGTTGCCGGGAAGGTAGCTAGGCATATTAAGAATATTGATAGACTTATACTTATTAATGTAATCAAGATAACCATTAACCCCTGCTCAAGCAGGATTACCCGTGTTTTGTCTACTTTAATATCTTATGCAGGGTAATGAACGACCGGTTTACGACCTTCCAGCAAGCTCCCACAAAAAGAAGAAACATAATAAATCCAAGATTGGAAAAAGAGGTCGACGTCACAAATATTCAATTCATATCTCAAGTGACGGGAATAAAGATGCTACATCACTCACAAATTCCATCATGTGAGACATGGTAAGTATGATCAAATAAAGGTGAGAAAGTCTTGCTCATGGACTTTAAATTTGATGAGTAGATATCTTTTGCATTCCACTGCATGTTTACTTTAAATCCATATATTCACCCTATTTATTCTAAATTCTTTCTACTCATAACTTATTTAGTTCCATTCATATATCCATCTCACTTGCATTCTTATTAAAAAAACTCATCATGATCATGCTTTTTCATCTCTACCTAATAATTCCCTATTAGTGCTTTCATGTTACCTTTGTCTACCATAGTTAGTTTTGGTTTGGAGGTACTTCATACGGCTATATGAGTATTCTTCAAAGGCTTTTAAATTAAGCGTGGTGCTTAGGTTATAATGCCTTCTTTAAGTAAAGCTAGACATGGAGTTTGGTTTGGTTATTGAATTAAAAATTGCTATAGTAGACATTAGATATTTTGTCGGACTAACCCCTGTAGGAAAATTTTGAATCAAATCCGGGGAAGTCAAGAGATGAGTTCACACCGAAGATGAATCAAGGCAGTAATGACTTTGCACAAGAAGACCCAGCTCATTCTTTATAAGAGAAAGAACTGTGAGCATTAATGTTTATTCATTTATCTTTTGTTACAAGTTATCTCTGTTTTGAACCATGTTAGAATGTAGCAACAACAATGTAAAACACAATAGACATAATCTATGCTAAACAATCTTAAAATCATATATCATCTTGTTAGCATAGAGGAAAAATCGCAAAATAGTATGGACAACAATACCTGTATTTCAATTTCGTTATATTCCCTCGGGTATGTGTCCATTAATATTTTACAGAAAGGAAAAATTCTTAATCTATTGGAGATGAAGTTTTACTTGAACATCAAAGAAGTTCCCTGTCCTGACCATCAAGACGCCTGGCATGTCACTAAAAGAAGAATAACTCGTTGCCATGCCAATAGAAGACAAAGACAACCAGGGAGGAACTTGAGTTTGCACCTCCAATGGACCCAAGCTCATCAACCGCAATTCAATCAAAATCAAGAAAAGATTGATGAGTGAAAAGCATGTAATTATCTGTACTTTCAATGGATGGTAAAAAGGCAAAGATCAGCAGACCACAAGCTTTCACCAACAGATGAACCGGATAAGCCTCCTTTTCCAAGTAAGTTTGTCACCACTTACTTAGAAGGATGAAGACATAAGGTACGTTTGTCCACGTCTCATGCAATATTTAACTACAATCAACATCTTATATCATGTTGCTAATTTGTCTTGGTCACTCCTACCCTATGCCTATGCTCAAACTTAACTTGCTAACAATTAAAACAAATTAAAAAAATGCTCTTTTTGTTCACCATACACATTCTTGGTTCTATTTGAATAAATATCTTTAGTCTTGCAAACTTCCTTGTTCTATTATAAGTATACTTTAGAATATTACTTGAACATAACTATGAGGTCAAAGCATACTTGTCCAAGAATTTGGTTGTATATATAGACTCACCTCTCCCATATAAAAATGTTTAAAACCTATTAGGAGACTATTCAGAGAATGAAGTTGAGGTTGAAGGTACTTTTCAAATAATATCATTACCTTAACCTTGTTGAGAAAATTGAATGAAGTAATGATGAATCATTTAAAACTAAAACTATAAATTAACCTTGGCAAACACTATCCGTACTTTAAATTGAATATTCCTTCGGGTATGTGTTGTCTACTAACCCCTTGCAGAGAAAATATATATATATATATATAATGAGAGAAGCAGGAGGTCTGAAGAGTGAGAACAGAGTAAAAGAAAAGATGCTAATGAACAACTCAAGATGCAATGAAGGAATGGACCATTGAATTTCATCTACCCTTTATCATGCTCCAATGATGAAGGTAACATCTTATTAATTTCCTCTTGATCTTGATATGCAATAAATGAAAAATACAACCATGTTAGAGTTACTACTTAAATTGATCAACCTGGTTAACTCAACATGATTTGTTCCCTAAGTCTGTTCATAGCGCTATTCTTTTAATCTCAGACTTAACCAAAGTTAGAAATACTTCGTCTATTATTCTTGGAAAATAATAGTCATCATGAAAATTTTAAAGATGAACGGTCTTTTCAACGGTTAAGTAACTCCACTCTTTATCTCAGAAGTTTAAATACCATATTTATACTTCTGTATTCTCACCCATGTTATAAATGAACAATATGAATAACATCAATCTTATTGTGCCCAAGGTTAGAGAATGAATAAATTTCTGGTTTTGTTGGTGTTTTCCCACCAGCAGAGCCCATGCACTTGATCTCTACCTTGTCTTTTTGGGCAGAACACACTTTAATCAAAGTGTGGGGGAGACAATCCCCCAAATTTGATAAGTGAAAGTTGTCAACCAGTAATAATGATACACATAAGATTGGCTTCGAGATGCCAACAAAGGAAAAGATGAAGGTGGCACCACCATTGGGAGCCACTAGTGGAGGCACCACCTCAAGAGCAAACTAAAGTACTTGACTAATGAATCACTGCAAGGAGAAGTCCAATTTAGAAGACTCAAAACAGCGAACCCTCGCCGTGAGGTAACATCGATAGTTATCCATTTTTTGCTTTTCTGCATTGCATGAATTATTTTCTCTTAAGTAGGTTTACTCTTCTGCATTAACTTTGCATAGAAAATGACAAGAGTGAATAGGCATGCATTAAGCTGTATTCATGCATCTTAAAAAACTTGAAGCCCCATGTGAAACCCTTGCAGTATAAAACCTGTAGGAGTACTCATCATGGTGGCCTAAAAATAAATACAAACATACCATGCATATTTATCTTTCTGCATATTAAACAAAATAAAAATCTTTACCGCTTTATTAGTGCATTGAAAAGAAAGACAAAAAATTTGTATAGCTTTTATTGCATAAAAAATTATTAAAGCCCCATATAAGTAGACTTATGGTAACCCCGTAGGAATATTTGTTGTGGTGGCATCAAAATAAAAATAAAATAGAATCTATATTTATTTTACCGCATCACAAAATAGAAAATCTAAAAAGAAGAATCCTGCTAGAATCTGCCAATTAATATTAGCTCATTAGAATAATCAATTACTCATCTGGCTGACCGCTGACCCCTTAAATTCGAGCCTCGAGTTTTGGTTTTCTTTTTGGAGCACAATTATGCAGGAACAACTTATGACTAAGGAGTGAGTCCATCAGTGGAGCCCACTAGGACTACTGCTGGCAAGCTCGCCCTGAAGATCATCAACACCAAGTATTGCAAACATCTAGCTTGGGGGAGGAGCATCCCCTAGTTATTAGGTAACTATACCTATGCGATTATTGAGTCTGTTTTATAAAGTCATAAAATACCAAAAATATGTGAACACATGAAGGTTCACCATAGTACCATAAGAAAATCTAAAAATACCAAAAATATGTGGGCACATGAAGGTCCACACTTTTTAGAAAAGCCCAAAAATATGTGGGCACATAAAGGTCCACACTCTTAGAGAAGTTTCCTAATTGGGTAAAGAAGCTTAAACTTCTGCTGGAAATATAAAATCAATCACTTACCATCGAGTGGTACTAAACCTAACCGCTCTCCATGAGATTTGGTATTTTTGTTGGCAATTGAGATTCACAGGAAAATACAAGATCAAAGAGCTAGTCAATCTAACAACCTTACGCTTCCAATACACCTGCTCCCAGAAGGATCACTCAATTTGCAACATCAAAGACCCTATCAAACATCCAGCTTGGGGGAGGGCACCCTCCATTTAAAATCCAGCTAAGTATAAGTTTCCCGCCGTATTATTATATCGCTTTTCACGTGAGTTAGCTAGTAAGATAAAATTTGAAAACCAAATAAATATTTAGCTATATATTAGAGTATGTTTAGAGTCAGTCTAGGCTAGAGTTAATTAAAACTGATGAACATTAAAATCTTGTCTTGGAGATGATGAATAGTTGCTCTGCCATAATACTTTTCAAATGCCTAGTTTTCAAACCATGAATTCTCCCGAGTTTTAGATATTGCTGTTTTGACTTAAGAATTTATTCTGAACCTAAAACTTGTGGAGGCATAAGCTTGAGCTAGGCCTAGGTGATTGATTGATATGATACATGAAGGTTGAGCTGCTATTTATCTTATTCCTAGCATTACTAAGTTCTGGAGATTTATTTTGAAAATTTAAAATCTTACATGATGAGCTCTTTCCTACCAGAGCCATATGCAATACGTTTAGAGTTAGGAAAACCTTTGCATATTTGTGCTGCTTGCTTTGCATTGAGTTCAGTCAACCTTTGTTGTATACCTTATGAGAGTCTTGTCATGCTTTTAAAATCAAGATCACTTACACACTCCAGCCACATATGCATTATTCCTACCTTGGGAGTAATCGCAATCATTTCCACTTTCATCAATGTTCATCATGAAAATGTTTTCTCCTACACTGGGAGTAAACACCTAAAAATATACCCTATAGGACAGCCCCTGTTTAATTGCTCTAAGTTCTTATCATTATCTCTCCAATTATTTATATTTAAAGGATGCTTGTGGCTATGCAAAAGTATTAGAAAAAAGAGAAAAGGGAGTAAAAGATGGACAAGTGTCCCAACAATTAAAACAATGGGTACTTAGATGCCCGCCTCCCTGTAAAAAATATATATAAAGAGAAGAAAGAAAGAATAAAGAATAAAGATAGCCCATGTTTTCCCGCGAAAAGTTCTAAGTTTTAGAGTCATTTTCAAGGAGCAAAAGTAGAATTAGGATTAGCCACTAAACACCATATATATACACCTATCCACCACATTCCATACACATGCACATCTTGGTTAGATTGTATGCCTCGACTCTCTATGGATCCATTGTTTGACTTTACAATATATGAATTGCAAGTATGCTCATCCTTGTTATTGCCACTCCTATAAGCTTCACTATAATTCTTAGTAGTAGGAAGGCATAATAGCATTATTAATGCCTCAGTAAGATTCATAAATGCCATATATACTAAGAGACTTGAGGGTGTCATACAATTAAGCTCTGAGTTTAATTTTGAAAATTTGCAAAACTCCGGAATAATAGTACTGTGAAGAATTTGAGACATGGTGCTTGACTTGATTGTTCTGTCTTTCGATTGCTCAAGACTAATGCAAAAGCTGTAAAGCTCCATAGTTAAAAGTAAAATGGGTAAGTTCGAGAGTTACAGTAGTTTTGTCTAATCCAAAGGAGAATCTATGTTTAAAGCATGTGTACTTGGAAAGTACAAAAGCATTGTAGCAACTCCTGATCCAAATACTTTGGTAAATTAGGCTTTTAGTTTGTTTGCCAAGGGACTGGCAAACAGGCAAGCTTGGGGTGTTGTTGACGGTCGATAACGTCAACTTTTATTAGAATTTTAGACATGAAAGGACACATGAAAACACACTAGTCTAGGGTTTTAACTGACAGTTTCCACGAGTTTTGCATGTTCTGTATTTTCCAAGGGCTATTCCAGAAAAGCATAAAAGAAGGGTTAAAGAGCATAAAAGACACGAAACTTAACCGCCAAGGAAACATCATCACGAAGACCCTGGAAGGGTGTGGAAGCACCTCGACGAAGATGGGCCCGGAAGCCCACACTTGGGCGCCGGCCGGCGCCAAGGTGGGGCCGGCCGGCCCCACCCTCTAGGGTTTTGGCCCCCGCTTCTGGAGTCTTCTTCCGCCGCCTCTTAGGAGTCATCTCAGCCCTTTGTTGAAGTCGGTTTGATCCAATGGCGTGTATTCATCCCACTGGGCTATAAATAAAGGGGCTGACCCCCCTCCCTAAAGCATCAAGTCATTTGGAGATCAAGCCATCCAGAGCCTCTCTAGTTCATCAGAGCCTCTCCAGTTCATAGCTTTAGCCTAATTAGATTAGAAGTAGAGGAGATCTAGTTCTTCGGCGGGATCCGGAGCCCCTGGTGTCTGTCTGGAGCGCGGAGTTCGATATAGTTCTAGTTCTTTTCTCTTATTGCATTCAACATTATGATTTGGAAAACATTGTTCTTAAACTTTTATATGTTCTTAATTGCAATAGTCATTGTTCACTTTGATTATATGTTTAGCATAGTTAGTTTGATCCTATTGAATTTATGTAATTGCTCCTATAGAGTTCGTCCAGAGATATCATGGACGAATGATTGACAGTATGTAGACGTGGTGTTTAGATATCTTGCTTATCTGCGAGTGCACCCTGATGTGCAGGGTCGTGTGGTAGATCGCGTAGGTGACAGCTGCGTTGAGTCCTCTGTAGTCCACCCCCCGTACATAGGACGAGCAGAGCGCGGTCGCGAAGGTGGTGACCCTTGTGTCTTAATATCCTCATTAGATGATGCTCCTTTTACATTTAATCATGATGTAGGTAGAGCTAAACAATGATTGCTAGATGTAATTGCACTAATCATAGTATTCATTGACGTAGTTATAGAATTACTTTAGATATCAATTCCTTTATCTATCCATTGGCTAGCTATTGTTATGACTAGATGAGCTCTAATATTTACCTATTTATGATGATGACTGATCATGTTTATCCTATATATCTTTATCATGTGACTGATCCTTGTTATGAGTAGGATTATGGTTATGGTTTATCTTTCACATTAACAGTATAAGTTGTAGATATAATTTAAGTCCTATTAAGACCTTCCCAGTGGTATAAATATAAATCGACAACCTGGTGATACTCTAGGTAAAATGCTACAATGGTATAATTATCTGTCCGCTTGCAGAATTGTTCTTAGTTTATATTTATTTATATTTCTGCCTAGTCACATGGAATAATATATAAAACCTTCATTTATTCTTAGCATATATAATTAGGATTGACAACCCAGTTCATGCTAAAGAATGTTGGTAATAGATAAGTGGCAAGTTGCTATTGATCAGTTAATTAAAATACCATACATCTTCTAATCTCGTGCCTAGTGTTAAAAGTTATAAAGTTATATTGGACGACGTTAGTAGATGTCAACAAGCATTTTTGGCGCCATTGCCGGGGAAGGTAGCAAGGCATATTAAGAATATTGATAGACTTATACTTATTAATGTAATCAAGATAACCATTAACCCCTGCTCAAGCAGGATTACCCGTGTTTTGTCTACTTTAATATCTTATGCAGGGTAATGAACGACCGGTTTACGACCTTCCGGCAAGCTCCCACAAAAAGAAGAAACATAATAAATCAAAGATTGGAAAAAGAGGTCGACGTCACAAATATTCAATTCATATCTCAAGTGACGGGAATAAAGATGCTACATCACTCACAAATTCCATCATGTGAGACATGGTAAGTATGATCAAATAAAGGTGAGAAAGTCTTGCTCATGGACTTTAAATTTGATGAGTAGTTATCTTTTGCATTCCACTGCCTGTTTACTTTAAATCCATATATTCACCCTATTTATTCTAAATTCTTTCTACTCATAACTTATTTAGTTCCATTCATATATCCATCTCACTTGCATTCTTATTAAAAAAACTCATCATGATCATGCTTTTTCATCTCTACCTGAATAATTCCCTATTAGTGCTTTCATGTTAAAAGTTATAATCTCGTCCCTAGTGTTAAAAGTTATAAAGTTATATTGGGCGACGTTAGTAGATGTCAATAGATGACAACCTAATTCTTGCATAAGAATGTTGGTAATAGAAAAGTGGCTAGTTGCTAATGACAAGTTAATTAATTACCATTCATCTTCTAATCTCGCCTCTCGCATTAAAAGTTATATAATTATATTTGGCGACGTTAGTAGATGTCAACACCCACCAGTCATAGAGTGTTGCTTTGTGCTGGTTCTGTCTTGATTGTGTTGTTTCACGCCTTGATCCATGTGCTTTGATTCTCCACTGTTGAATGGAGACACATGTTGATCTGATGGTGGAATTGAGCTGGCTAGAGTGTCACACGGATCCTGCCATGTCACCAGAGACAGGTGGGCCCCATGGTGGGGTCGGCCGACCCACACATGGGCCCACTTTGAGCTCTCCTCTCTTCTACATGATGTCTTGAGTCATTTTGCTGAAATGTGATGACTTGGTTCCCAAATACATGGTTCGGCCAACCCAACATATTGGGCTCCAAGTGCTCCAATTTGTTCTGTTTTGATCTTCCCTGCATTCACAAGCTAAGAGTACAAGTGAAACTAGTTATTGATAAAATATGTTCATGATATATTTATTCTCCCTTGAATCCGAGGCCTATTGACGGTGTTTGAATGTGGATTTTCATGGTATATCCACCGTCAACAAGATCCCCCAAGCTTAACCTTTGCTCTTCCCGAGCAAATAATTAAACTTAGGCTCGGTGGATCAGGAAGTTGCTACAATGTTCATGTTTCCTTAGTACCAAGTGCACAACAATATACTTCTCTTTTGAATGGAAAAATTGGCTATAAAAATTCACCCATTTTACCTTAGTCCCTTATGGGGCTAATCGCCTTTCCTTTGCCTTAGGTGGTTGAGAGATAGAACAGTTTAACTTGAGCACTAGTTTTCTCATTCTTTGCAAGTTTCATACTGGAGGTTTTAGCAATGTTTTGCAAAAGAAAACTTAATGTTCCTCATATGGTTCTCTCATGTCTCTCAAATGGTGTATGATTCCTTACCAAGGCACAAAGTAAATGTTGCCTTCTCTTTATCATCATACTTTTAAAAATGGCTTATGTGGAGCTTAAGGTAGGAATGAAAGAGTATAGCATACTTGCTTTGCATATGTTGTAGAGTCAAAGCTTGGATCCAAAGAGAGAAGTGTCATGCCCTTAGATCAAGATGTGCAAGTGTGTGGAAAAATATGAACTATAATGCTCCTCTATTTGAAATTGTATCTCTCTCTAATAAATTTTAGGGATATGGCTATCATTTTTCCTTTCTTTATTCATGAGCCTAGACTTGCTCATATTTTTTTCTTTTCTATGGACTTCCTATGTCCATCTTTCTTTCTTTTTCTTTTCATAGCCTTTTGTCTCTTCTATCATAATAACTAAGAGAGATTTTCTATGACTTTAACACATGGAAGCATTTATTTGGTGGAAATGAAAGGCATGTGGTTGCGTACTTCCAGTGTAGAAGCAGCATATATATATGGTGTGTACGTGATCTTGATCTTGGAAGCATGATAAGACTCTCAATAAGGGTCAACAAGACTTGACAACACTCAATACAAAGCAAATAGCTTATGTAGAAGGTTTTAGACATGTGTAGCATATATGGCTGTGGTAGGAATTTATCACCATTGAGGAACAATAAGGTTTTGATTGTTAAGAAATAAATCTCCAGTAATCATGCGTGCTTAGAAAAATATTATAGCAGCTCTTGTTTCACCATTTCATATCCTCACAACAACTTATACTTAGTTCTAGCACTTAGCATCCATAAATTTTTCAGGTTCATGATGATTTTAAATAAGCCAAGTGATTCATACTCAAAGAAATATTAAGTTGTAAACTAGGCATTAAAGAAACATTAACAGAGCAACTATTCATCATTTCCATGAGGAAGATAAACATTCATGAGACATATGGGAATAAGGAAAATATTTTTGGTATTTTTATCTTATGTATTTTTTTAAATGCGATAAATTAAAATAATGTAAATAGCTAAGATAGAATACTTACCTTGGTGGGGGAGTGGATCTTCCCCAAGCTTGTCTTTTAGCTCATTGTGGCGGCGAATAGTATTGGAACTATCCCGTCCAGCTGTTGTGCTTCTTCATCTTGGATAGCTTGCAATAATTGGGCATTTTGTTGTGCCATACTTAGAGTTGCATATTGCTTAACTTGCATTGCACCCATGTCGTTGATGAGTTGATCCATTTCTGAACCTTGGTTTTGACGACCCCTCGCCCGTGTGGAAGGATGGGGAGTGCGCACTCTTAGAGTGTGCTGTTGTTGGCGCTTCTTAGTGTCAGTAGAAAAGTCCTGCAAGCGCACTGGAAGTACTGGTGTAGCCTTCACCCGGAAGTATTCAGGGTATCATAATTTTCCAGAGGAACTGGTCTTTGTACTTAGTCTCTTAAACTAGTTTACTCAGAAGAGACGTGTTGGCGCAAAAAGTGGTTCCCTAAGCCCAACACACCAGCGAAGCCGGAAACGACCCTTGAAGGCAATAGAGCTCTCGCAGATCCAGCTAGATTCGAATCCGGTCTGAGAGTGTCAGTAACACCCAAGCGTGCCAGTCAATTTGACCTGCAATTGACAAGGAAACAATAGTAATCAATAATCACAGGGCGGAACTAACTGGTGTGTCCAGGTAGTTCCAATTATGTGGCTCTGAGAGCCGATTCAATCGGAGATCGTTTAGAAAGCCGATTCCGTCATGTTATGAATCGATAGTATAATAATGAAGTAAAACGGCTATCAGAATACTCATATGAAGACAATAACGTGCTAGCCGATCTAATTCAATTAATGCGTATAAAAGAAAATAGATCATATATGCAGATCTGATCTGTACATCAAACAAGCAGAGATCGGCTAAAGCTTGTCTAGAAGGCCGGCGGCTTTAGTAAATTCTCTTCGCTACGTTCACCAAGTCTGCATTCACCAGGTCTAACGGCCAGCGGGCTTCAACAAACCCAGCAAACAAAGCTAGATCGTTTGATATCCAAATAAGTCTATATACACGATCTACTCGTGAAAGCATAACTGAATCGGCTCTTTAGCCGATGCAGGGTCCATGAAACACGAACGAATGCTAGCGTAGCCATAAACAGACTTCAAATTAAAGCAAGTCTAATCTAGTGAAAATTTGTTTAGGTTAAACCTATTCCATCGGATGACGCTCAGTTTAACTTAAACAAGGACACAAGAATAAGACTTACGATAACCTCAGAACCACTTATGTCTCAACTAGCACCGAACGCACAACATGTAACGAACAAGATTGATAGGCAATTAGCCGATGTAAGCATGGAACCGATCATCATGGTAAAATAAGCATAAGAAAGCATAGACGACGATCAAATTCAAGTGAATATAAGGCCAAATCTATCAATCTTGATCGGGTAGAGAGATGTTACATTGATAAATAAACAATAAACAACAAATAACATCTTGATAACTTAATGAATCTAACTAAATTGCCATATTTAGCTAGAGTCGATAACTAATCCATGCGTGCAAACTATCTCAATCTATAGCCTGTCTACCGGATGACATTAACTAATAGATTAATCAAGCAAACAAACACGAATCGATAACTAATCCGCACGTGAAAACCGTCCTAATCTGCATCTCGTCCACCGGATGACGGTTAACACAGATTGATTGGGTAAAACAGCATGAATCATCCTTGACTCACTATGTTTCCCACGTCCACCGGATGACGCCAAAGAAACAGAGTTTAGCAAGGACCCTGGTCCGCCATGCTTCCACGTCCATCGGATGACTCTAAAAAGACATAGTTTAACAGGGGGTTGACGATACTTACAAGCAAGCCTGCGTCCACTGGATGACACCCAGCCTGGATGAAGTAACTCGTCGGACTTGACTGACTCTAGGGTTTGTTGGCCGCAGCCGAAAGTTGTGTTGTATTGATGTTGTTATATGTTTTACAATGGCTGAGGGCTTATATTTATACCCTGAGCGTAGATAGTCCTAGTCGAATTACAACTCATCAATAGATAAGGAAACTAACAAACTATCCTATATCTAAGGTAACTTGGAGTCACATCTTCCCTTTCATAACGGACTCCGATCGTGATCGCATCTTGGCGGTGCAGACTCTGGATGACGTCACCAATACCAACGCTGCACGCCTTCTGTCACCTTCGCCCGATAACCGATTCACCGTGCAATCAGCTATTCTCCTTCCTTCTGCTGGACGAAATCTGCTTCCGAGATCGGCTATCTTCCTTCGGTATCGGCTATCGGCTCCCAGCCCAAAATTTGGTGTTAACACATGCCCCCCAATTTTGATATAAACTGGTTTATTCCGAAATTAGCGCTTGAGCCTTCAAATAGCCAAACCGCAGCTTCCCTCTCGGCACTTCAAACTTTCGCACCAAAACTGAAACCCTAAACCGTCGCAACTTCTGCCACGGGCTTCAATCCGCCGCCTGTTAGCTTCGATTCGCCGCCGCCAGCTTCGATTCGCCGCCGTCAAATCACCCCCGAGCTAATGGCGACTCCTTCCGAGGTCCCTGAGGTATCAATTTCATCGATCCGCCCCCTGATTCGTGAATCCCTCTTCAACCTCACTAAGTACGAGTTTCAAATCCAGGTGCTGAGGAATGATATTCTGATTCCACTGAAGGACATCCCCAATACCTACTATCTGGGCCCGATGGGTGATCCGATCCCCAAAGACTTCATCATTCAAGAAACCAACCAGCTCCCATTCTGAAGCTCCATGATGGGTGCCTCTTCTTGGGCCAAATCTTTCAGAAACTGGCCAAGCGCACCTACTGGGTGGAGGAACTGGTTCCGTCACGTCGCTGGCGAAGAAGCGCGCGGACTGGGAGATGCGCCATCTGAGCCAATGTCCTGACCTATCATTATCAGAGATGGCAGGGAATGAGCCGCTCCTGATTGCTGCCAGTCATTTTTGGTCCAACTCCTTGAATGCTTTCGTGTTCAGGAGACGGTCCAAAAACCATTACCCTGGGCGATATCCATATGCTCACCGGGCTTCAGATTACTGGATCATATGACTTCTGGGATCTCTGCTCCAGCGGCAAGAAGGACCCGTACTTCCCGAAACTGGACACATACAAAGGGTGGAGTGGCTATATTCAACACCACCAGAAAAACTCCTCTTCTGTCAGCGAGAAAGAACACGTCGCATTCTTGACCATGTGGCTTGAGAGGTTCGTGTTCTGTGGTGCCACTGCCGGGCCAGCATATCCTTATCGGGTCTTAGCAGAGAAACTGGCTCAAGGGCACTCCATCCCCCTAGGCAAACTCTTGTTGGGTGCAGCATACAGGCTTATGAGCCATGTATTCAGTTCCTTGATTATAGGTGAAGAAGTGCAATGCATAACAGGCTCTTGGTGGCTAGTACAGTTATGGCTCAACCTGTATCTGCATAAGCTGGTAAGAACACAACTCCAAGGCCTCAACTTTCCATCCACCGAGTATTCAGAGGAGGAGGACCCAAAAACCAGAGGCTGTCAAAGTTTTGGTGAAGCTGCCTGTGCCATAGCCATCCCAACTTCAAAGGGCAACATGCTGGAAACATTATACAGGGGCTTGGGACCAAATGTTACTACCTGGTTCCCCTACGAGGATGAAGATGAATTTCCAGCGCTCTCCAGCTTCAAATTCAACAATGGGTGTTCTGATGACGAGGCTATCAGCATCTTGAATGCAATCATCAAACCCTGTGCCTTGCCAGCTGACTTCAAGCACCTTCGGAGCGCAAGCGGCAAGGCAACTAGCTATCCTTCTTATGAATTCTATCACCCAAACATAGCAGCAAGACAGCTAGGTTTCGGCCAATTGCCCCATCGGCTCCCCTTTTTGAATACCTTGAAACCCAGGGAGAACATTATAGAGCACCTTCAGGCTGGCAGAATTTTTCAACTCGGAGCAAACCTGCCCACATTCTCGCCGAAGCCGTGGAATCAAATCTGCATCGCTCATCAGAGTTTTGACGATTGGTGGCAACAATGGCACGCTCACTTGTTCTGCCAACCGTCCACGACAAATGCAGAGCCCTGGATCCAAACTTCCAATCTCCCCGAGCAGTAAGTGTTCTTAGCCGATTCCAATAAAAATGGCTTTATTCAAACATGTTACTTAACAGATATTTCTCACAGGACCCATCATCCAATCCAGCAGAGCGAGTGGAATATTATCCTCCTTGTCTGACAGCGAGGCTAGGCTCCCGAGCACCGACGCTGAGACAACTAATGCTAGGCCCTGCTGTACCGACCTCCCCTTCTGCTTCAAAACGGCCAGCTGCATCTCAGCTTTAAAAGCAAGCTCCCAAGAAACGCCGTTCGATAAGAAAAGTTCAGGTACCTAGTAGCATCTTTCTTTACTGCAGTGCGCCCCGACTCTTAAATCGGCTTTCTATCAGGTGAATCCCCAACCAACTCAAGGTACCTTGGGAGAGAAATAGGCCGAAGAACCACCAGAATCTACCGGCCATGAGGGATCAGCTGCTCAAGAAGAAGGGATCCAGGAAGAAGGAGCCAAAACTCAGGTACTACTCACTGGGCTTTTCTTTCTTAAATGTCCTAATTGACCAAATCTTCTTTTCAAAAATACAGCCGAACAGCCCTTCTGAAGAAATCTGGGCGAACCTTGAAGAAGAGGAGTTGCCCCCTGAGAGGAATCCATGTAACTCCTATTCGGCTATTAGCAATTATCCTTACTTCCATACCACTCTTACTTCTGGTTTGCAGAAACCCAACTACCTGAGGCAGTGACAACTGAGGATCCGCATGCCGCAAAAGACACAACTGCTTTAGTCGAACAAACAAGCATCGGCATCAACCCTACAACCTTCAAGCCCCATTCAGGTATCCCATCTCTGCCAGAAAACAATTAATCTATACTGTACCTTTCCTGATGAGAGAATGTATGTACTGTAGGCACCGAAACCTTTGTCTCCTAGCTTTTCATTCGACATAGAAGAGTTCTGTGATAAGGATGAACTGGCCTCCTCCTCCGAGAGACTTTCAGAGCCAGATTTTAACAATCAGCTAAGTGCACTGTTACCCCATCTAGAGGGTGATCTAGTTGCTTTGGCCTCGAATCCCGATCTGATCGATCAAATAATGGAACTCGTCCAGCAGCAAACCAATCTGTCAGCCTTGAAATCCCTGCAAAGACTTGATGATCTCAAAGTTACAGCATCAAGGGATTATCACTGCTCACAAGAACCTGGCAGAGCTTGAACAGCTAAGGAGCAACAAGTTGATCAACAGACAAGAGGCCACCGGATTAGCCGATCGAGCCAGGTTGCTCAAATCCTCCATCAGCACGGCCGAAACAGTACTGGAGACACTGAAAACAAGACGAGACCAACTGAGAAAAGAATTGGAAGCAGTTGAGTCGGCTATCAGTGAGCGCGAAATCACCATCTCCACCAGCACGATCGAGCTCTCCCAGAAAAAGAAGGAAATCAGTAGCTTGGTCGTTGCAGACAGGAAGACATGCCAACGCCTAAACTTGTTGCAGTTTACTGAAATACCGAGATCAACAACTACTGCAGGCTGGCCACGCGCTCCGTGCCGAATTAATAGAACTGATTCGGTCTTTATTATCTTTGTAATATGATGGGTGTACTGCTTGGCATGTTCTTTTCTATTTGCAACTCTGTCTTCGCGCTGTCCATCCTGAATTTGACAATTTAGCCTGATCTGCCTTAGATTTTACACCTTAATACCGGCTTTGTCTTGTTTCGCACTGACTTTGTTCAGCCTGATATATTTCTGCATGCGAATCGGCTTTCGAACTGCTTTGTACCTTAGAATAATCAATTACTCAGCCTGACCCGTTCTGCAGACGAATCGGCTTTCGGGTGTGCCTCTTAGCATCGGTTCAGGTAGCATCGGCTTTGTTCTGCTTTCTTTTAGAATTAACCCCTCAGCCTGATTCACTATGAATCGGCTTGTGGGCACTCACAATAGGATCAGCTAAACAGCCTGACCCAAAAAGCCGATCGGTGTACGACCATTGATGGCGGCGCTTCGTCTCCCCGATTTGGTAACTGTTCCGGATTCAAGAAACGCGGATTAACTGCAACCTAAAATCCTGCCGTGCCGTCCTCACTTCCCAAAGAAACTGCCTCGGTGCCCGTGTTGTCTTATAAATAGTTGGCAGGCTTGAGGCAATATCACACGCCATCGTATCCGTCTCGCCGACCAACTCTCCCAGCCGCCTCCTTGTATCCACTTCGTTTCCGCTCTCTCAATCCTTGTTCAAGACCATGGCCGGCGATGGAGACCGTGGGAAGCGCCCGGCGTCTGAGCCCGCCGATGACGATGAAATGGAACGGAGCATCCACCGCATCTGGGCCAGCGTTGCCCGAATCGAACAGAAATTAGGGTAAGTTCAACCGTCAGCCTACCATCTCCTCGCTGTTTCTATCTGATTTGATCCGTTTCTGCAGTCACCAGCCATCTTTCGTCAGCTGGCATTGCTGGCTCCTTAGCCGGCCTGAACACCCCTGCCCCCGGCGCTGATCCTCCTCGGGCAGCCCCGGCAGATGGTGACGCCGTTCCTGCAACTGGGACGGTCGCCCCGGGAACCTCTGCTGCTAGTGACGCCGCTGGGCCCTCTGCTCCTGTAAGGGCTCCAATCAGGCGTATGATGCAAGTCAGTGGAAGGGGAGTCCATAGCAGGTATCTTATTCTCCCTTTTCGTCGATCTTTAAATCTGGCTAAGTCTGGGTGCCTGATCTGATGGTCCCTTTCAGCCAACGTCCCCCGCTCCATCTTCCTTCCGGCGCACCGATCGGCTCCAGTTCCTCGGTGCGTCGCACGGCGCCACAACCTGAACCTCCCTCATGCTCCGGCTCGCAGCACCACCTCCGGAGCGGAATCGAACTCGGGGTCATCTTCGAGTTCCCGCGACTCCTATACCGCCGCCTACGGCCGCCACTTCCACCATGAGATGGTACGGTACCGCAACCTCTACTCCGAGGCTACCAAAGAGGCCGGCCGGCTGGACAAGGAGAACGAGGATCAAGCCATCGCGCTTGTTGCCGCCAGTATTGATTTGGTGGAGGTGCGGGCCGACCTCGCGGAGTCGCAGGCCACCGTGGCAGTTAATCTCCCGCTTTGTCCAACCGTGTGCACGGCGCGTCTCCAATCACTGACCTTCCTTGTTTATGCAGCTCTGACGGCGCAGCTGCACGAACTACGCGTGGCTGCGGCGAACATCACCGACGTCCTCCGCGCGCGGGGGCAAACGCAGGTGGAGCAGCTTGCAGACGTGCACCACCGCGTTCGCCAGGTGGCAATGAGCGGCGTCCGTCATGGTGCCGCGGGAGCTCTGGCCGCCGCCCAGATCAACTCCGGCATCGTGCTGGAGAACGTCGAACCGGGGATCCGGGCAGGCCAAGACATGGAGGAGTTCGGCACGCTGATGGCCGCTTTCGCCCCTCATGCCGACGGTCTCTCCATGTCCGTCGACGCCGAGGACGTGATCCGGGACGTCGTCAATAATCCAAACTAGATTGTATTAGGCATTCTAATGTATATAATACTTCTGAACTCGTTATGCCCGAAACAATCCAATTTGCAAGACTGAATATTTTGCTTTTATTATTTTATATATCTTTGTTCTAAAGGCAATGCTTATCGCATCAGCTGTTACACCCCATCGAGGGTATTTCATTTTTGTGCTAAGGTCGACTCGTTACTACGATGTCGGCCATTTTTGTCCTGAAGGCGGCCCGCTTGCACGGCATCGGCTGTTAGAGCCAGATTCACATGAATCGGCTATTATCCTCCAACTGGAATGCTAGGGTAGTATTTCTTCAGATGCTTCCCGTTGATGGCTCTGGTGAGTCTCTGCCCTTCCAAGTCTTCAAGGATGTAAGCGTTACCCGGAGCGCATTCCACCACACGATACGGGCCTTCCCAGTTTGGCGACCATTTACCGAATCGGCTATCTTTGGTACCAATAGGCAGAATGACTTTCCATACTAGCTCTGATTCGGTGAAGCTCTTGCTTCTTACCTTAGTGTTGTAATACTTGGCCACCCGTACCTTGTTCTTTTCAATGTATTCCAAAGCCCTAAGCCGATGATAGTGCAAATCTTCTAAACTGTCCATCATAATGTCTTTGTATTCACCGGCTGTAAGCTTGTTTTGCAACGTGACACGTCGTGTCTCAGACTGAATCTCCCATGGCAAGACGGCAGCGTGTCCATAGACTAGCTCATAAGGTGAAGCCTTGATCGATCCATGCTGTGCCATGCGATATGCCCATAGTGCCTCGCTTCAAATGCAAATACCATTTTCTGGGGTTCTGCTCAATCTTCTTCTTGATGACCTTGATCAAAATTTTATTGGAGGCTTCTGCTTGTCCGTTGGCTTGGGCATAATATGGCGATGAATTATAAATCTTGATGCCCATGTCATCAGCAAAGGTCATAAACTCCTCTGAAGTGAACATTGTCCCCTGATCGGTTGTGATCGTCTGAGGTATGCCAAACCTGTAAATAATGTGCTCCTTTACAAATTCGATCACGTCAGCTGAAGTGGCGTTCCTCAAAGGAATGGCTTCTACCCAGTTGGTGAAGTATTCAGTCGCCACCAAGATCCATTTATGACCCTTGCTCGATGGTGGGTAGATTTGGCCGATTAGATCAATACCCCATCCTCTAAACGGCCATGGTTTAATTATAGGATTCATAGCAGAGGCTGGAGACTTTTGTATATTTCCAAACTTTTGGCATTCTTGACACCCTTTATAATATTTGAAACAATCTTCCAGCATCATAGGCCAATAGTAACCAGTCCTCCTGATGATCCACTTCATCTCGTGCGCTGATTGATGTGCACCGCAGACTCCGTCGTGTACTTCGCTCATCAGCTTCACTGATTCCTCTGTCCTCAGGCATTTGAGCAGCACTCCTTCAATAGTCTTGTAATACAACTGACCATCCAGCAACACATACTTGGTGGCTTTGTACCTTAGCTTTCTGTTGACCCATTGTGAAGGATTTGCCAGGTAACCTGCTATCTCGCCCCTCCAGTCATCAGCTGATTGCTCGCTGTTACAAATCTCCTGCATCGGCCGATAACCCTGACGCGTTCTGTGCCAGCCGATTAGCTTCCTGGTTCTGGGCCCTAGGGATGTGACAGAGAGATACTGTCATGAACTTCTTGATGAGAGCCTGGCACTGATCATAGTAGCCTCTGAGTATCTCGTCTTTGCATTCATACAAGCCGAGCAATTGGTTGATGACTAGTTGTGAATCACCAAATACTTCAACTGCATCGGCTTTTGCTTCATGCAGAAGCTGAAAACCTTTCCAAGCGGCTTCATATTCAGCTTGATTGTTTGTGACAATCAGGCCCGATCTAGGAAAGCATACTCAAAACGCACACCCCGCGGTGAGATGAGCACTACTCCGGCGCCACCACCTTGCTTGCACGAAGAGCCGTCGAAGAACATAGTCCATGGCGCTATATCCGTTACATTAGCCGATCCTCCGTGATGTTGCATGATGAAATCGGCTATCGCCTGGCCTTTGACTGCCTTAGCCGATTCGAACCTCAAGTCAAACTCCGAGAGCGCTAGGATCCATTTGCCAATCCGACCATTTAAAATAGGCATCGAAAGCATGTGCTTGATGACATCCTCCTTGGACACCACCACACACTCTGAGGCAAGCAAGTAGTGCCTCAACTTGGTGCATGAGTAGAATAGGCACAAGCACAACTTGTCGGTCGGTGTGTATCCTGTCTCAGGGTCAAGGAGCCGCCTGCTCAGGTAAAAAACTACTCTCTCTTTCCCTTCAAACTCTTGAAAAAGGGCCGATCCAATGGTATGGCTTTCGGCCGTCACGTACAATTTAAAAGGCTTCCTTGTCCGTGGCGGTACTAAGACAGGGGGAGTCTTCATGTATTCTCTGATTTCGTCAAAAGCCTTCTATTGCATGTCACCCCATTTGAACTCTTGATCATTCTTGTGCTTCAACAATGGTGAGAACGGCAGTACCTTCTCTGACAAGTTGGCGATGAACCTTCTGATAAAGTTAATCTTACCAAGCAAAGACTGCAATTCCTTTTTATTGGTTGGAGGTACAAGTTCATCGATCGCCTTCTTACTCTTGCTGCCGATCTCTATCCCTTTGCGGTGGACCATGAATCCCAGAAATTCGCCAGCCGACACGCCGAACGCACACTTGTTAGGATTCATCTTCAAACTATGTCTCCTTGTGCACTCCAGAGTGGCCCTCAAATCGGCCAGGTGATCTTTATTGCTCTTGGATTTCACCATCACGTCATCTATATAGATTTCAACGATTTTGCCGATCAACATGTGAAATATATAATTCATAGCTCTCTGATAGGTTGCACCTGGCATTCTTCAAACCAAACGTCATGACCACCCATTCAAGCAAACCAAGCGCACCAGGGCACCTGAAAGCAGTTTTCGGGATGTCTTCATCAGCCATAAAAATTTGATTATAACCGGCATTGCCATCCATGAAGCTAATAACCTGGTGCCCAGCAACCGCGTCTACCAACATATCGGCTATTGGCATAGGGTAGCCATCCATCGGTGTAGCTCTATTTAAATCCCTGAAGTCAATACAGACTCACAATTTACCATTTTTCTTATACACGGGGACGATGTTCGATATCCACTCGGCATATCGGCAAGCTCGAATGAACTTGGCTTCTAACAGCCTCGTGATTTCGGCCTTAATGTTGGGTAGAGCGCCCTCTCTAAAACGACGTGGAGGCTGCTTGTGTGGCCAAAACCCTGGCTTGATAGGTAGCCTGTGCTCAACAATAGATTTGTCCAATCCAGGCATCTCATAATATTCCCAAGCGAAGCAATCTTTGTACTCTTTCAGTAGTTGAATCAGCTCCTGCCTGAACTCCGGGTCTAAATTGGCGGCAATAAACGTTGGCCTTGGCCTGTCGCCGGGTCCAACATCCACTTCTTCGAGCTTGTCGGCTGACGTGAATCCTTGCCCCAACTTACCCTCTGTGCCGTCGATCGGATTCTCCATTTAATAAAAAGACTTAGAGCCGATTGCCCTGATCGGCTGTTGACTCTTATCGCTGACCTTGATGGAGCCTCCTTCCCAAGCTTTGCCAGAGAAACAATCATGATCCCCTAGCTTCCCAGTATGTGGCATCCGCCGTTGCCACGCTGACCGAGTCGTCGACCGGGACTACTTCGACTTCATTGCCATGCCACTGAATAAGGCACTGATGCATAGTGGATGGCACGCAGTAGTTGGCATGAATCCAGTCGCGTCCGAGCAGCAAGCTGTATGCACCTTTACTGTCGATCACGAAAAAGGTAGTAAGCAGTGTCTTCTTCCCCACTGTCAGCTCGACGTTGATTGCCCCCCGAGTGTTGGAAGAATTGCCCCCGAAATCCTTGAGCATTAGATCAGTTTCTATTAGATCATCGGGACCCTTGCCTAGCTTGCGGAATGTAGTGTAGGGCATGAGATTGACAGTGGCGCCGCCGTCCACCAGCATCTTCGTCATGGGCATGCCGTCGACATAACCTTTGAGATAGAGGGCCTTCAGATGTCGATTCTTGGCCGGCTTATCAAAAGTAGCTTGCTGTGCGAGCACTAACTTGGCCACTCCTTCTTCTGATCCCGAATCGTCTGAGTCGGAATCGGTATCGTACTTCCTATCTCTGAACTCTGCAGGCAGCACAAACACCATCTGTGCATTGGCTACAGCCTTTCCATTATTTTGTGAAGGCTTTTTGCGCCACACCTGTTTGGCACGCCCCTCAGCCTGGAGCTCCCTGTTCCTGAGCCGCTGCACCCGACGCCTTTGGCTTCTAGTTAGATCCTCCGGGCACCACTGGTTCTCTTGCCAAACCGGCTGTCGGCGTTCAACTACCGCCTCATCAAGCCGATCGCGCAGGTCCCTTTTTTTACGCCGATCCCTGCGGGCTATGGGGACTCCCCAGTCTCTGGTGAACGGACCGGCGGTTGACCTGGGACTGCCTTGTACTCTCGATACTGATCGCTGCATTCTGGACAGTTGCGCAGCGTCAGCAATCTCAAGCCTTCGTTCCAGCAGTGTCGGAAGAATGGGCAATGCCAGTGATCCTCCTCACCTTCCCAGTGGCGAGCCATTTCTTCGTGATAGCGCGTCTCTTCTTCCTCGCGGAGCCATCTGCGATACTCCTCTTCTTCGCGCTGCAGCTGCCTCTGATGATCTTTCTCTTTCTGTCGTCGCCACTTATTCAGAAGGTGCTGGTGTGTGGGCCTCCTGCTCTTGGTGCCACTGGACTATCCCTGCTCCAGCTGCCTCTGATTCTGCTCCCTTCTTCCTTTGATCAACGCTAGCTCCTCAGCTGTGATTTGTGCATCGGTATCAACTGAGGAGTTCTTCTTGGCCCATTCGGAGGTTAACACCTTTACCTTGGTCAGAGGATTTGCGATCTGGACCATGTTCTGCCCCTTCGGGAATGGGAAAATTTGTCGATCTTCATCTTCCCCTTGGGAGGGGCCTCAAATTTCAACAGGCCGCGCCTAGAAATTGCGGCAGTTGTTTGTAGAGTGTGAGGTGAGGCCATGGTACTGGCAGAACGGTTTTCCCTGCAAATCTTCAGGAGACGGCTTAACGTAATCAGCTGGGAAGGTGATGTGGCCCGCACTGACTAGCAATTCGAAGAGCTTGTCCAGCTTGCGTGTGTCAAAGTCGTATTGATCTTCCGCGCTCCAACCCTTCGGCACGGCCATGGGCTTTGTATCCCATTTGAGCTCAACAGCAGCCACTTCTTCATTCTCCCCATCTTCTGAGTCGGAATTACAGATGTAGGCCGACTGCTTGTATTTCGATTCTTTCTTGAAGCTCTGGGCCTGCTGCTCTAATGCGGCCACCCTCTGCATCACCTCGCTGATGCTGTTGAAGTTGGTGCCCACCAGTTTTTTTGGACGTGTGGGAGCAACCCACTGACCACTATCTTGGCGAGTTGCTTGTCGTTCAGTTTCAAGGAGTAACACATGTTCCTGGTCTCCCTGAACCGCTTGATGAAAGCCGATCCAAGTTCATTCGGCCTTTGGCGCATGTTGGTGAGATCTGTAATGTCTTTCTCCCCAGTGCCAGAGAAGAAGTAATTATGGAACTTGGTCTCCAGATCCTCCCAACCTTGAATCGAGGTAGGCTCCATAGATGCGAACCAGCTAAACGCCAGCCCTGTCAGTGATAGCGGAAAGAGCCGGACCCTGTGAGCTACCTCATATGAAGCTTCGCCAAGCTGGGTCAGGTAACGGCTGATGTGTTCCATGGTGGTGATGTCGTCCTGCCCACTGAACTTGGAGAAGTCGGGCAAGCGATACCTGGGTGGTAATGTCACTCGGTCGTACCACTCGGGGTAAGGACAGTCTATACTTGATTCTAGTCCCAGTCTTTGGCTGCAAACCGAACAGTATCACGGAGCATGGCACTCATCTGCTCCAGCAGCTGTTGTTGGGCGTCTAGGCATACCCCGGATGCGGCGCTGCCTAAAGGTCTTGATATGTGATCCCCTCATGGTATCCAGGAGTTGGGTTGGCCGTGTCTGCCACCGGCGTATTTCTAGCCGTCGGGTTCACTGCTGATGAGTTCATCGAGTTCACCGTCTGTCCAGTGGCCTGCATGAAAGCGGCGAGCTCCTCCAGAGTATGATCTTTGTATAATCTGGGGGAAGCTGCAATTTTTTGAGCCGAACCAGGCCGCAGTGGCACCCTGCATTTGAGTTTTTCGGCTGGCTCGGCTGTTGCGGTGAGGAATTAGAGGTCCCTGCCGCTGCTTTCGGGTCTGCCATCTTCTGCGGGTATGTTGAAGTAAACTGGGCCCAAAGACTCCCAATCCTGCCGCTTGAGAACGGTCTTCATGATGTTATAGAACGTTTGCAGGAAGGATTTATGGTGATGGCCGACTGCTGAATAGGCGGCCTCCCAGGTCGCTTCTTCCAACATCTGCTTGAGGTCGGCCTTGCACTCCTCTTCAGATTTATCAGAATGGCCGTCCATGATCCACCTTGGGAATGCATTTTTCTTCACTATAGAGCCATCACGCTGCTTGCTGAATGAGAGCAGGCAGGCATCAGCGAATTCTTCAACGATCTTGTTCAGCACGGCCGTGTCCTCCTCACTGAGATCTTCGACCCTGACCCTGAGGACACCGTCATCCCTGGAGGATCCGTCAGCCGCAGTCTTCCCCTTTGCCATGGTCTTCAGTGATTGTCCCACCAGGCGTGCCAAAAAGGTGTTGGCACAAAAAGTGCTTCCCTAAGCCCAACACACCAACGAAGCCGGAAACGACCCTTGAAGGCAATAGAGCTCTCGCAGATCCAGCTAGCTTCGAACCCAGTCTGTGAGTGTCAGTAACACCCAAGCGTGCCAGTCAATTTGACCTGCAATTGACAAGGAAACAATAGTAATCAGTAATCACAGGGCAGAACTAACCGGTGTGTCCAGGTAGTTCCAATTATGTGGCTCTGAGAGCCGATTCAATCAGAGATCGTTTAGAAAGCCGATTCCGTCATGTTATGAATCGATAGTATAATAATGAAGTAAAACGGCTATCAGAATACTCATATGAAGACAATAATGTGCTAGCCGATCTAATTCAATTAATGTATAAAAGAAAATAGATCATGTATGCAGATCTGATCTGTACATCAAACAAGCAGAGATCGGCTAAAGCTGGTCTAGAAGGCCGGCGGCTTTAGTAAATCCTCTTCGCTACGTTCACCAAGTCTGCATTCACCTGGTCTAACGGCCAGCGGGCTTCAACAAACCTAGCAAACAAAGCTAGATCGTTTGATATCCAAATAAGTCTATATACACGATCTACTCGTGAAAGCATAACTGAATCGGCTCTTTAGCCGATGCAGGGTCCATGAAGCACGAACGAATGCTAGCGTAGCCATAAACAGACTTCAAATTAAAGCAAGTCTAATCTAGTGAAAATTTGTTTAGGTTAAACCTGTTCCACCAGATGACGCTCAGTTTAACTTATACAAGGACACAAGAATAAGACTTACGATAACCTCAGAACCACTTATATCTCAACTAGCACCGAACACACAACATGTAACGAACAAGATTGATAGGCAATTAGCCGATGTAAGCATAGGAACCGATCATCATGGTAAAATAAGCATAAGAAAGCATAGACGACGATCAAATTCAAGTGAACCTAAGGCCAAATCTATCAATCTTGATCGGGCAGAGAGATGTTATATTGATAAATAAACAATAAACAACAAATAACATCTTGATAACTTAATGAATCTAACTAAATTGCCATATTTAGCTAGAGCCGATAACTAATCCATGCGTGCAAACTATCTCAATCTATAGCCTGTCTACCGAATGACATTAACTAATAGATTAATCAAGCAAACAAACACGAATCGATAACTAATCCGCGCGTGAAAACCGTCCTAATCTACATCTCGTCCACCGGATGACGGTTAACACAGATTGATCGGGTAAATCCAGCGTGAATCATCCTTGACTCACTATGTTTCCCACGTCCACCGGATGACGCCAAAGAAACAGAGCTTAGCAAGGACCCTGGTCCGCCATGCTTCCACGTCCACCGGATGACACTAAAAAGACATAGTTTAACAGGGGGTTGACGATACTTACAAGCAAGCCTGCGTCCATCGGATGACACCCAGCCTAGATGAAGTAACTCGCCGGACTCGACTGACTCTAGGGTTTGTTGGCCGCAGCCGAAAGTTGTGTTGTATTGATGTTGTTATATGTTTTACAATGGCTGAGGGCTTATATTTATACCCTGAGCGTAGATAGAGTCCTAGTCGAATTACAACTCATCAATAGATAATGAAACTAACAAACTATCCTATATCTAAGGTAACTTGGAGTCACATCTTCCCTTTCAGTAACGGACTCCGATCGTGATCACATCTTGGCGGTGCAGACTCTGGATGACGTCACCAATACCGACGCTGCACGACTTCTGTCACCTTCGCCCGATAACCGATTCACCATGCAATCGGCTATTCTTCCTTCCTTCTGCTGGACGGAATCTGCTTCCGAGATCGGCTATCTTCCTTCGATATCGGCTATCTTCCTTCGGTATCGGCTATCGGCTCCCAGCCCAAAATTTGGTGTTAACAAGACGGAAGGGATAGCTTGGGTAGAGAGGTTCTTCTAAGGTCAAACGCATATAAGCGATGGAAACTTCCCCACTACTTGCTTGCTTCAGGCTCACTAACTGCACCTGGTCTGCCAGGCGATACCAGTATCAGCGCTATTCCGCGTCCGAACGTGGGGGAATGCTGGTACGAGTGGACAGGGCTGTCACCACCTGCCACCTACCCTCTGCCCGTGGGCGCGCGTAACATACGAAGGTAGACTCCGACCTAGACACCACGTCTACGAAGGCTACTACTACTCTAGCGGCGTACAGGAACATCCGTCTCTATCAGGAGTCCTCTTACTAGAGCATCCGTCCAAAAGACAAACGATGATCCCACAAACTAAGTAGCTTTATGGAAGTAACATGCTTAATGAATCAAACTAAAGTTGAACACGAATTTCTTACTTCAAGTGGCAAGACAGTCGTAGAGCTACAAGTTGGATCGAGAGCCGACAAGTCCGGCACTTCGTCCACTCGGAGGCAGAACTGCTTCGACTTCGCTCTTTCTCCTAGCTCTTGTCCCTCTCTCACTCCCTATACTAAATTAGCTACAAGCTAATGGAATGGAGCTTGCTCTTCCTCTCTACATTGTGACCTCTTGTGTTGGTGAATCCCTTGATGAATAGGTGTAGAGAGGAGGCCTCCTTTTATAGCTTGAGAGGAGGGGGTTCTATGCAAAAGGATCATCCCCACATGGAAGGAGCCAAACCGACCTCCAAAGGGCGGTTTCCACTTTCCATCTGTGTTGAATCGTAGGTGGGACCATCCTTGGAGAACCGCCCTACAACCGCTAGAAGAAAACTGGGCCCGAGAGGCCCCACCAGGGGGACGGCCGCCCCCGGGACCGGTCGGTCCCCTGGTGGGTCCGTTTGGGCGACCTGCCTTCGCATGGTTGGTTCTCCTCTGGGCCTAGACCTCTCCTATGGTTACGAATGGGCCCAGATTTGTAATAAAGATGAGTTTCTTTGTTATTCTTGGTTGCGCATTCTCTGAATTCACATTTCTCCTTTACGCTTTCCCATTGGAGTTGTGCAATTCCACTTGTTTCACCATAAATCCTGCAAAAACATAAACACTAGGGGTACAAGTGGAACTCTGTTAATAGCATATGTCTATGTGTTAAAGTATGATAGTTTCTCTCCCTTTAGGCATAAGTTGGCAGTCAAAAATGATCTATAAGGACCGCCAACAGGACCCCCAAGCTTAACCTTTGCTCGTCCCAAGCAAATAGCTAAGTATGGTTGTTGATCAGGAGTTGCTACAATGTCGATCATATTTCAAATGTACCAAGTTTATAACAAAGTTTTCCACCGTAATTTGAATAAATCAGCAAGCTATCCACCCTGCTATTATCTTGAAACAAATGGGGCTTTTTAGCCATCTCAAGTCTTGGGTGATTGCAAGACCAAACAGATTCATAGACATTGCTTATCATTCATCCCAAGATGAACCATCTTTCCGGAGGTTTTGAAAATTTTTGCAAAGAAATGTAAGTTCCTCAAATGATTCTCTCGATCGCTCAAAGTGTATGAATACCTCACCAAAGGCATTGTAATGTTGCCTTTCATATCCTACCACTAAGGCTTATGAGTGGAGTTTTCGGGCAGGTATAAAGGTGCGCATAATTGCATCACATATATTGCTAAGTCAAAAAAAACCGAACCACAAGGAGATACAAGTCATATAATTTGATTGAGATGTGCCAAGTGTGTGGAGCATGAAGATGGTGGAATCCTAATTTCTAAATATTTTGGCACTCCATGCATCATGAATTTCTCCTATATTGGATGGAATGAAACTTTTTTGAGGGATATGGGCTATAAGATCATATATCCAAACTATTATTTTTTTCTTCTTCTTCTTTTTGAACGGGTACTTGGAACTTTTTTTTCCGTTCGTTTATTGCATGCCCCTTGGCATGGTTTTTGTTTTTTTTCTTTTAAGCATAACCCATATCTCTTGTTAGTATTTGAAGAACTTTGGCTGGAGAGATGTCATGATGGAATGCGAGGAGTAATTATATGCTGAAAAATGAATGCTGCGGCTTCTCAGGGTAAGAGTCGGCATTTTTATTTGGTGGATAACAAATGCACGGGTCTCAAGGTAAGAGTCGGCATTTTTATTTGGTTGAAGAGTGCGCAACTCTCAGGGTAAAAGTTGGCATATTTTTTGTGGATGGATGGGTGCATGTTGTGCGCAACTCTCGGGGTGAGAGTTGGCTTTATCTGGTGGGTGCATGTGAATCTCAATCATGGGTGCACGACCATAATCTCACTTAGGTCACAACAATTTGACCTAACTCAATGTTCCACAAGCAGCATATGACTAAAGGGTTTGCATAATTGAAACATGTCATATGGCCTTGGTAGGTATTTCATAATCATTGAGGAACTTTTGTTTTTGAAAGTTTTCGAAAATAAAACTCCGGATGTCAAGTTTCGCTCAGAACAAAGTCATAGCACAGCCCATGTCACCATATCATATCAGGCAATAACTTAGACAAGATTAAGCATGTGCAACCCATTAGTCCAAGTTTTTAGGATGAGACATTTTTAGCTGATAAACCCAAACCTAAATGGGTACAGGTGAAACATAAGACAGAGCAACTGTTCATCATTTCAACATGGGTAGAAACTAACACATCATAACACTTATGAGAGAGGAGAACATATCTCACCTTTTTTAAGTTGGAGAATTTTAAAAAGAAATGTGAGATACAAGTTACCTTTGTGGGAGCCCTCCCCCAAGCTTGGTTTTGACTTACCAATGTGTTTCACCTGGGGGTGCCGCTAATTGGTGGTGCCTCAACTTGATGTGCAGTTCGTGGCCTCTCTTGAGCGTGCTAGGAAGCTCCCCCAAGCTTGTTTTTATGGTGGTATTGAGATAACAAGACAACAAAACTTGGGGTTAGAAGATAAATTACTCTTTTTCTTCAAGATTTATTTATCATTATATTTTTATTTTTTCTTTTCAAGGTTCATCTAAGAAATACTTGTCTCTGCTGTCATCTAAAGACTTACCCTCATGGAGTTGATAAATTTCTGCAAGGGGTTAGTCCATAAGATTAACTAAAATCTATACTAGCAGCTTTGGTTCCAAGATCAAACTAGACACCACGTCTAATTTGTCAAGGCAGGCTTAAGAATCTAAGCACCATGCTTACATCCCAGCTTCAAACTAAACACCGTGCTTAGTTAGAAAGATGTAAGACCAACACTTCTAAACCGAAACTTACTAGCATAGAGAAAGGAAATATGACAGGATAACCAAGAGTCATTCAACGGAGACAGATTTTTGAACAAAGGAACGTAGTCAGAAGTTTGCTCAGTCCAATCTATTCAAACTCAAACAAGGCTAGGATAAGAGAGCAAAGAAAGGCATGCCTTGCTTCATCTCCAACATGAATTTCTTCCATTATTCATGATAACAACTCAAAGTTCATTAATCAAAATGCAACACCATGTCACAATTTTGATTAAAGAAGGCTATTTTAACCTAAGCACCATGCTTAAATTAAAAAGCCTATGGATGTACCACAAGTGTACTCATGTGAATACACCCAAACTCAGAGCATATGGCATGAACAGAGGAAGAGCATGATATTATATTTTCATGGAGACAAATATGAGTGAATGAGTTGGTCAACATTACCTTGACATACATGAATGTGTGTACCAATAGCATGTATGGATGAAGCATCAGAGTTGTCGCTGTGGTGGCTCGGTTTCCGTCTCAGGTGACTACCAAGGCGTGGGTTGGAGTCCATCACTTTTAGTAGCATGTCGTCATGTAGCAAGTCATTTATTGGTAACTCCTGCATATTAGTGACTCGCATACACGATAAATGTAGGAGGAACAACTCATGCAAGCTTCTAACTAAAAGGAATATTGCGACCATGACTACCCTTTGTTGTGTCTTTTTTTTAGAATCTTTAAACGAAGTGTGATCCAAGATATGCATGGAGTCATGGTTGGTCAAAGGAGTGAGAGAGGTGTTGCACAAACCACCATTGAAGATGAAGGAGGTTTATGGAAGTCATGTGTCCTGTCCTGGTTGCGTGATGAGTCACTCGGTGTTTGCAACGTGCAGGGGAGATCTTGAAGGTGTGTTAGGTATGCTTGAGAGATCTCCCCCACACTTATTCTTGTACCTGCTTTATTTTGATAAAAAGAAAACAAAACAAGAGCAACAACAACAAGCAAGGACTCTATTGGCTATAAGATCAGAGAGCAAGAAAGATTTTATTATTATTTCTTTATTAGTTTTATTGAAAACTTGTTCACTCAACTTTTTATAAACAAGGCCAAGATAAAGATGCAGAGAAAGATATGCCTTGGTTTATCTCCATATCAGATTACTTTCATTGATTATGTCAACAACTCAAAGTTCATTGATCAAATTTCAACACCATGTCAAATTTTGATCAAAGAAGGCCATTTTAACCTAAGCACCATGCTTAATTTAAAAAAAAAGACCTATGGATGTACCTTATAAGACTACACCCAAACCAGAGTTTATAACATAAGCAAAGGAAGCATGAATTTGTATGATCAAATGAAGACAATTATAAGAAGTTGGTGAACATTTATTTACCTTCGCATACCTGAGTATATGTACCGGCAACATATATGTATGAGGCGTTGAAGTTGTTGTTGCAGCTAGCATGATGGTTCTACTCAGGTGATCTCCGAAGCCAAGCCACACACACATCAATGAGCATGGGCTATGGGCCTTGATGATACTAGCAAAGGTTCAGAAGAGGGTGACTCCCAATCTTTTTTTTTCTAGTTCTCTTTCTTTTCTTTTTTTAGTCTCCCTCATCTCTCTTCTTTTTTTTCTTTCATTCATTTTTTCTTCTCTCCTTTTTTATATCATCTCTCTTCTCTTTTTTCAATATATATATATATATTTTAACTCTCTCTTCTTTTTTTTTGCAAGGCGAGGCTGACATCTTCATCATCATTTTGTGAATGACCCTTTGGTGTGCATGGAACTTGGGTTTCTCACCTTCCTCCCCCACACTAGGACTTTTGCATAAAAGTCAAGTGCAGAGTTAGGGCCTTCTTATGATTGTGTTCCATTACCTAAGAGTGAATCAAGCTTTTGTAGTTGATGTCGTTCCATGTCGTCAAGCATCATATGACTCGAGTTCTTCTTAATCTTTCTTGAAATGGTTAGCTGACATGCCCGAAGGTGCATACTAACTTGACAACATGCCCTCACCATTTAAAGAAGACATATTTTTTAAAAAAATAACAATAGTAATAATAATAAAATATATATATATATATATTTTTAAGGATAATCCGGGGTATCTCCCAGCAGTGCTTAAGTTATAGTCTTAAGCTTGACCGTGAGAACTTCTTCTTGCAGCAATCAATGGTGGTGTAGTTCCTAGCTTTACCACCAATCATAGGCATTAATATTCAAGCTGCAAGGTACGCACCATCGTACTACTACGGGATTTGCAATGTTCATGACAAACATAAGCATTCACAACCATTCTCTCAAAAAGTTGAACAACTAGAATCAAGAGATGGTTGCGAGATCCTCGTAGAAGCAGGTGGTCCGAAGCGAAACAAACTCTGGAGACCATGAGCATGAAACGTGAGGGACCTCAAAGCCATGCTTGTTAGCGAGCCCCTTCTTGGCTCCAGAGTTGTTGCTTCGGGCATGTCCGTGGCACGGAAGTTTTCATTCTCAAAAGATATATCATGGAGGATGATCACTTAACCTTGACCATTATCGAGAACAATGTTCTTGATGGCCAGAGGGACATGCATCTTGTTCGAGCACGGGCGCAGGAGAAGGATTCGCATGCTCGAACAAGTAGCTTTGCTTCGCCTTTAGGTTTTCGAGCAAGTGCTATGGCTGGTAGAAGCAAAACTTTCAAACTTCTCATCGGGGCTCCCTTCTTTTTTTATATATATAAATGAGATTTTCAAGAGGGTGCCCTATGAGAAGATCAAAATTGAGGATGGCATAGATGAGGAAGTATAAGAAACTTCGGTTCCGTTAATTTCCAATGGCACTACCCTAACAATCCCACAAAACTCAAAGATGAGTCCGGATAGACTTCTGAAAAGTTTGTCAGGTCGGGACTAGCAGGCATATCGCCCTAAAAGGGCTTCCACTGAAATGAAAGTAGTCCCAACTGTGAGGTTTTGTAGGGCTTTCACAGAAGTCCCCCTTAATGAGCAAGACATGGTTGTGGGAGGTGAAAGAATATGAATTTCTTCAGAAGAACGTTCACTTCCAACAATCAACAACCGTACTTTCGATGACTCAGCATTAGGGGAGACTTCCTAAGAAATGTCAGAATTTTGTGCCAAGAAATGAATCGAAGTTTTTTCATAATCCTCAAATTTTGATAGCGAACTCCGATGGATAAAACATTCCTTCCTTCGGTGTTCATGGTTCGGGTGAAGGCTCAACAGACGAATCGAAGGGTGGCAAGGGAAAGGATTCGGCTGCTGAGGGCTCTTCAGAACTTGACATGCCCTTGTATGGAGGGGTTTGGGTACGATGACGGGAGAAGCATGCTTCTCTAGGATGTAAACAAGGATTTTCCTCTATTCCGTCATGGTTTTTATGAAAATGGCCCTCCAACAGTTATGTCAAAGCATAGGGCAGCATCTATGTCTAGATCCGAACAAAGGATATGCAAAAGCACATTATCGGATAAAGACAAGTCTAGGTCAGCATGTATAAACATTGTAAACCTAGCCTAGGCTGCACCTATGGACTTCTTCCTTTTGCTCAAAATCGAGGTTTGCCCTTGGTAGAGTGGCCAATACGAGACATGGGTAAGAATGCAAGATAAAACTTGATCTTAAGTTCATCCCATTCTCATTCGTACTTTCTACGGCATCAGTGTACCGTTGTTTTGCCTCCCCTTGAGGGAGAACAGAAACAACTTTCACTTAAGAATTTCTTGTGTCATGCCAGGAATGCTTAGGCATGAACATAATTCCTCGAATTTTTGCAAGTGGTCAAAAGAATTTTCATTGTCGTGACCAAAGAAGGGTTTTGTCCGAACCATAGCTTTGAATCTCGGGTGGAGTTCACAACTGGCTGGAAATTTTGGTTTTGAAAAAGAATGTGGTTCAAAGAACTCCTCCTTTGAAGCAGAAGAATTATGAATTTGGAGCTGGCTTCATGGTGAAGGGATGGAATAAAAAGGAATATTTGTTTTTATAAAAAGAAAAGATAAAAGATTTTTTTGATAAAACACAAGGATACACGGGTGAACTAGGTTCGGAGATAAATACGACAACCGTTCCCCGGCAACGGCGCCAGAAAGCTTGTTGGGGCTTCTTAGCGTCAGCAGAAAAATCCGGAAGCGCACGAAAGTACCGTTGTAGCCTTCACCCGGAAGTATTCAGGGTATCGTAATTTCCCAGAGGAACGGTCTTTGTACTTAGTCTCTTAAACTAGTTTACTCAGAAGAGACGGAAGGGATAGCTTGGGTAGAGAGGTTTTTCTAAGGTCAAACTGCATATAAGCGATGGAAACTTCCCCACTACTTGCTCGCTTCAGGCCCACTGACGCACCTGGTCTGCCAGGCGATACCAGTATCAGCGCTATTCCGCGTCCGAACGTGGGGCGATGCTAGTACGAGTGGACAGGGCTGTCACCACCTGCCACCTACCCCTCTGCCCAGTGGGCGCGCGCAACATACGAAGGTAGACTCCGACCTAGATGCCACATCTACAAAGGCGACTACTACTCTAGCGGCGTACAGGAACATCCTGTCTCTATCAGGAGTCCTCTTACTAGAGCATCCGTCCAAAAGACGAACGACGATCCCACAAACAAGTAGCTTTATGGAAGTAACATGCTTAATGAATCAAACCAAAGTTGAACACGAATTTCTTACTTCAAGTAGCAAGACGATCGTAGAGGTACAAGTTGGATCGAGAGCCGACTAGCCCGGCACTTTGTCCACCCAGAGGCAGAACTGCTTCGAACACCGCTCTTTCTCTAGCTCTTGTCCCTCTCTCACTCCCTATACTAAATTAGCTATAAGCTAATGGAATGGAGCTTGCTCTTCCTCTCTACATTGTGACCTCTTGTGTTGGTGAATCCCTTGATGAATAGGTGTAGAGAGGAGGCCTCCTTTTATAGCTTGACAGGACGAGGGTTCGATGCAAAAGGATCATCCCCACATGGAAGGACCCAAACCGACCTCCAAAGGGTGGTTTCCACTTTCCATCTGTGTTGATCGTAGGTGGGACCGTCCTTAGGGAACCGCCCTACAACCGCCAGAAGAAAACTGGGCCCGAGAGGCCCCACTAGGGGGCGGCCGCCCCCGGGACCGGTCGGTCCACTGGTGGGCCCAGTTTGGCCACATGCCTTCGCGTGGTTGGTTCTCCTCTGGGCCTAGACCTCTCCTATGGTTACGAATAGGGCCCACATTTGTAATAAAGGTGGGCTTCTTTGTTATTCTTGGTTGCGCATTCTCGGAATTCACATTTTTCCTTTACGCTTTCCCATTGGTGTTGTGCACTTCCACTTGTTTCACCATAAATCCTGCAAAAACATAAACACTAGGGGTACAAGTGGAACTCTGTTAATAGCATATGTCTATGTGTTAAAGTATGATAGTTTCTCTCCCTTTAGGCATAAGTTGGCGACTAAAAATGATCTATAAGGACCGCCAACAGCTGTTGAGGTCATTCCGTGGACCCTGAAATGTCCATGGAACTTGCCTCATCGCCTTCTTCTTAATATCCCCCTGCAGCTCGTGATGTGCCGCCTTGCTCAAATTGAGTGGCTTGTGACATGCTCCTTGTCACCCTTCTTGTTCCTGCAACATTTTGGTTTCTTGCCTCTCGGTCCCAATTTATGGTTAGTGTACGTAGCGCATACAACCGACGCCTCTCACATGGGAGAGAGATTTCGGCTGTATGGCCTGGATAAATCATTTTAATATCACCGTTTTCATCTCTTTTTAGGACTTGAGCACTTATGAAGAAATCTTCAGTTATAATATCTCTAGGAGAAGCAATATATTCAAAGTAGTGTTTTCCATTGAGCAAGTCCATTTTTTTCAGCAATGCGAGTGATAAAGGAGGTAAAGAAAATAGGCTCGCTTCTATGGAAAATACCAAGCCAAAAGCGGACTAAAATTTTAGCAGGCGAAACTTTTATTTTCTTGGTCATGGCATAGAGCAGTCTTAGTTCATCATTAAGAAGGATTTGCACATTAGAGCTAGGAAGAAGAGTTATGGCCATCCAATAGCGGAGCAAGCGCAAAATAGGATTATGGATTTCATCAGTTTTAGGATTAGAGCAATCATGAGATCCAGTTATGGCTTTCCAGAATTCAGCTTTATCAAATTTTCTTGTGGCATTAACTAGATCTAGATGACAGTTGTTATCAAAGCCAAGTGCCATACTAAAAACTCCCCAAGTTAAATTATACTCTTGGTTGAACATGCGAAAGTAGACATTATCATCAGTGGCTTGTAAAGAGCATAGAAATTCCATGGTGAGTTTTTCAATTCCAAGTTCTTACACTTTCCAAGAGCTTCCCCACCCAATTGTATTAAAAACAATATTAAACTCTATAGTCATGCCTGTGTTGTCCAAAAGGACAGAGTCGATGGTGCCGGTATGTTCATAACCGCAGTGTCGGATGGAGAGGTACCTTTGGTACTCTTCTTGGTCCAGCATGAGGCCGCTCTCGGGGTCGAGCATCCTCTCGGGAGGCACTCCAAAGCTGTATCTTGGTGGATCTTCTCTTCCTTCATCTTTGTCATGGCGGGGTCATCGGGAGGAACTCCCTACGACACTCTTGGCCTTCTTGAATGCGGAGGAGAACTTCTTCATCTTCCTGCAGCAATGAGACAACACAAGAACACACTAGGACAATAAGGATTAGCGTTAGCGTTAGCATTAGCTATCCCAATGTTAGTAGTCCTTGCGGGGTAAGGTTACATCCACAAGCAAGAAATTGAGAGCAAAGGTGAGAGTAAGACAAGCTTCTACTACTACAATATTTTTGGGTTTTTGGTTTGAGTGGCTAACTTCAACTAAACTTGTGAAAGAACTTGCTCAAATGGAGAGAAAAAGAGAGATTGTGTGCTCGAGATGATTCAGCTGGTTTAGGTGTGGAATTGAGCACACAATGCAAGGGTATTTATAAGGGGTGAAGGGCTGGTGACCAGGCCACATGGGCCAGGTCGGCCGACCCGACAATGGTACTGTCAGGGCTGCTTTCACCTTTGGACAGGGAATCTATTTGAATTCAAACACAATTTTGCAGACAGGACTTTAAACATGGGTCAGCCGACCCATGTTTGGTCCCCTTTTCAGCTTTAAACAGTGTGTTTCACTTTGTCCAGCAAAGCAAAGACTAGTGGTGGACCAAAAGTGATGAAATTTTCAGAGATTCCCTTATCTAGTGCTTTGTGAAAGAGAAAGGTGTATGACAAAAGTGGGGACATGCTTTAAAGTGATTCCCATGGACCATGGGAACACTAATGCATGCCAAGACACTTTGCAGAATTTGGATGGTGGTGGATGTTGGATTCTCATTGGAGCATGTGAAAGTGGTCATGACAAAAAGTTGTCGACCAAATTCAAATTTAACTGGTGATTAAAGTTGAAACAGTGATTAGGACACCAGACTAACATCACCAGAGGTGAGTAGGGCCCCATGGTGGGGTCGGCTGACCCCACCTTGGTTGGTCCCACCACCTCAGGTGTGAGCAACACAGTTATACTCAAGTTTTATTTATCTAAATATTTTATTCTGTCACAATAAATTATTTCAAAATTTAAATATGAAATGCAATGCAAAAATGCAAGAATTGAAATGTGAAAAGTAAATGAGATAAATACTGATTTACCTTATCAGGAAGGGCTTCATGTTTTAGGTCCGTAGAGCGGGACCTCTCCTTTTTGGGTTCATTCTTCGGGTGCTTCGATCGGTCCCGGAGACGGGGATCGTGATAATCGCACCTCTTTCTCCTGCCATTCCTTCTTGGTTGATGCTTGTGACTCAGCAGAGTCAGCCTTGTTCACCGCCTCAGCTTTACTTACTAGTTTGGCCTTTGGCGGCTGATTCTTTTGGCGGGGTGCATATTGTGGCTTGCTTCTCCACAAGTTCTTTCTTGCCTGTTGCATCGATTTATAACAATTGAAAGGACATTTAATTCTCTTACCTGGGAGTTGGAAGTGGACTTGGCTGGATCCCACATAGATGATGGTGTTCACGGTGTTGAGGAACGACCTTCCCAGGATGACGGGGACTTCGTCATCGGCCCCCATGTCAAGAATGATGAAGTCAGCGGGGATGTATTCGTCTTGAACGACAAGGATGTCCCTTACCAACCCCTCGGGGAACCGAATGGATTGATCTGCCATCTGCAATTTGACAAAAGTGGGGTACAAGGGTCCCCTAGCAAATTTTCATACATTATCCTTGGACATGATGTTGACTCTAGATCCAAGGTCACAGAAGGCGTTGTTGAAGGTGTGCGGCCCAATTTCGCAGGTGATGGTAGGATGGCCAGGGTCACTCTTCTTGGCCATGAATGGTGGGTTAAAAAGGCAACCCGGGTTTGGCCTAACCAGAGGCTTACCAAATCTCGTGAAAATTAACTTGACACCCTCAATTGGTTCCTCAGGTTTCCCTGGGATCTTACCTTGTTCGAAGGATGGAACAGCTGCTGCTATTTGAGCTAATTGTGTTTCTAGCATTTTATTAAAACTCAATTGATTTTTCATAGCAGTGTTAAAGCTATCCATTTTCTCACTAAGATTTTCAAGAATCTTATCATTAGCCATTATTTTCTTATTTATACTATCATTGATTTTAGATTGGCCTAAGATAAGATCTCTAAGAGAAGGTTGATTACCATAAGAATTATTAAAATTATTGCTGTAATCATTACCTTGATTTCCTTGGTAGAAGAGGTGCGAGTTCCATCCTCCTTGTTGCTGGGGTCGATACCCATTATTGTTGTTGTTGTTGATGAAGCTCACTTCCTCCTTCGTCTCAGGATAGTTGTTGCCCGAGTGATCTTCTCCATCACATACCATGTACCATTGATGGCAGTGGTTCGAATGGCCTCTTGTTTCTTTTTGGAACCTTCCTCAATCTTTTTCATCAAGAGGTCCATTTTTGCTGAGAGCATGTCCACCTCATGAACAGGTGTGCATACCCCTTTTCTTGGGCTGGAGACACTCCTCATTCCATCCTTGGTTGATAACCATCTTTTCAATGAGGTCTTTAGCATCCTTGACATTGTGTTGCAGGAATGCTCCTCCAGCGGCAGCATCAAGGTGACTACGGGCTAATTTAGTCAGCCCATGGTAGAAACCTTGGATTAGGAGCCATTCTTCAAATCCATGATGAGGACAAGCACGAATGTACTCCTAGAGACATTGCCATGCTTCGGGAATCGTCTCGTCAGCTTGCTATTGGAAGCTTGAGATCTTTCCACGAAGAGTGCTGGTTTTGCCTATTGGGAAGAATTTCTTGAGAAATGCGTTGGCGCACTTTTCCCAAGTGGTAACTTCACTCTTGTTGGCATAAAACCATTGCTTCGCCTTCCCAAGTAGTGAGAATAGGAACAGGCGAAGAAGGATGATGTCAGCCGAGACATTCTTGATAGTGAAGGTACCACACACCTCCAAGAAATGCTGGAGATGGGCATTAGCATCTTCATGCGGCTTCCCACATAATGGATTGGCTTGCACCACTGTTGATCAATGCTGGCTTGAGCTCAAAAGTAGTATCCCCCAAGTTGAGCTGCGGACCGGTGACAATGTTGTCAGCTGACGGTGCAGAGAACTCAGAGATGGTCTTTTGGGCCATAGCTTCCATGATTGATAGTACGGAACCTCTTTCCTCGAACGGATTCAGGTTTGAGATGAACCTTTGAGGTGAACTTGACGGCATCAAGTTCTCCTCAACAATTGCTCAGGATCTTCAATGAAATTTGATGGTGATTGGAAACCATTCATGCACTGTCTAGCTTCACGATAACGACAAACACAGACAGGGGTAAGCCCCTTACACTAATCGATAACAAAATTGATAGTGGACTCCGGATTCAATTTTTATTAATATTCCTAGACTGATGCTTTCCCCGGCAACGGCCTCAGAAATGCTTGTTGACACTTCTTAGCGCAACCACCAGAGATAGGGTGTTAGGCTATCTCTGATAATGGCGCCAGAAGTGCCCTGAGGTATTTCTTATGTCTATTGGATAATTCCGCAAGCGCACAGAATATACCGCTGTAGTACTTTGTTGGCGGTAGTTATACCATGCTTTTAACCCATCAAAACCGTCAACAAGACATTCTTTCTAGAAGGAAACCACCAAACACATAGTGACTTAGGTACAATTAACTTGGTTCCACATGTCCTTGGAGTACATCTTGCAGAATTGTTGGAATTAGAGAGAAATGAGCTGGTGGGACCCACATTGGGGGGTCGTCCGAACTCCCCCATGGGGCCTACCAAGCTTCCAAGTACCCCACATGAAAGGACGGCCCACAGGACGGAGAATGGGGGTCAATTCACCTCCTAAGCAGGTCGGCCAAACCCCCCAAGTCGTCTACCAACGCATCAACCCACTCTATGACATGTGGGACACCTCCTAGAAGAAAGCTGGTGGGCCCAGGCCCCCATAGGGGGTTCGGGCGACCCCACTTTGGAGCCCCTCTTTCTCCCACCGCCACTTTGAATGCTCCCATGCATGGAAATGATCAGGACCCTCCATTCCAAGTCAGGTTTGATGGCAGTTTGATCCAACAGAGAAGGATGGACACCACGCGGATCGATGACGTGGCAGTGGAGTAGCCCCTACTCCACCCCTCCACTATAAATACCCCCGTCACTCCTTCTCATTGAAGACACCAAGGAGGAGCTACTCATTCTACACATAGGCGAAGCCCTACTCTACTCGTAGCATAGAAAATAGGGAGGGAGTGAGGAGAATCTGGGAGAAGAGCCGGGCCTGTCTGGTGTCTTCTCCAAGCTGTACCTCGACGGATGCGACTTTCTTAGTAAGTAAGCATCTGAGATTCTTTGATGGTATTTGATTCTTAGTTCAAGTAAAGTATTTACTTAAGTTGTTCATTGGTTCACCGCCCTTAACCCGTACTCTAATCAATTTCATCAGGATCTCGATTAGAGTAGTAAGATATAGTGTAGACGTGGTGTCTAGGCTATCGCTTACCTGTGATTGCGGCTTGTTCAACGGTTTGTTGTGGTACCTAGTAGGTGGTGACAGCCCTATCTAGGCTTTGAATCCACCACGTTTGGGCAAGTTATTAAAACGTAGGTCTTCTTGTGCTAGGCAGTTTAACACCCTTCTCATCCCTTTCTGTTGTTGAACGACTTAGTGACCCAAAGTGAACAACCTTTGTATCTGCCTTACCTGACTAGTTTCATAACCATAGGAATCATCTCTATCCTCAATCATATACCCTTGTGTCATAGGATGACCTTGATCCTAGTTAGTTCACTTCACGTTCCCTGTGGAAAATACGATACCTGGAATACTCCCGGTGAAGGCTACATTGACTGCCGTACGCTTGCCGGTATATCCGTTTGCCACTTCTGGTGTCAACAAGCTTTCTAGCGCCGTTGCCGGGGAACGGTAGCTGTTCTTAACATAGGATCTAGTCGCCCATTTATCTTTTTCATTTATTTATCACACCATGGACCAAATACCTCTTTTTCAATTATGGTGCTCCAAAGGGGACTAGTTTGGAGCCACCTAAATCATCCAAAGCCATTTTGGCTGTTCGCTATGAGCTTTGCCCTGGCTTTATAGCAATGGTTCAGGCAAATCCCTTTTCTGGGAGCGAAGATGAGAGTCCATATACTCATCTACGTGAATTTGAGCAATTGTGCTCATGCCTTCATATACAAGGCATGACACGAGATACCTTAAAATGGAAGTTATTCCCATTTTCTTCGAAGGGGGATGCTAAACATTGGTATGCTCGTCATGTAGATAGTGTACAAGGAGAATGGGAAACCCTTCAAACCAAATTCTGTCTAGCCTTCTTTCCTATGTCTCGAGTTGTCCATCTTCGAACAGAGGTCCTAACGTTCAAGCAAAAGGAGAAGGAACCTCTAGGTGCATCCTAGGCTCGTTTCTTAGATCTTGTCACTTCAGGCCCTGACCTTGCTATACCCGACCCAATGCTTTTACAACATTTCTACATGGGTCCTAGCAAGTACTCTGCACATTTCCTTGACACGGCCTCTAGAGGAGCTTTCCTTCATTTGTTTGCTAGTGAGGCAAGAGCCATTCTTGACAAAATCCTTGAAAATACCCCTTACACTGGCATTCATGATGAACTCCCTGAGAAAGAAGAGGAAACATCTCCCAACCAAGAAGAGGAAGTTTTGATAGACAAACCACTACCAATCCAATCCCAAGATATTGCTATTGATCCTGAACCACAAACACCACAAACCACAAATCCTTCAAAGGAAGAAGAAATTCAATCTTTGGAACTCCTTTCTGAAATCGAGGATGATCTTTTCTCCGATTTCGATTTTGGAAACACCTCAAGTTTCCCCATACAAAAGCGTTCTTTTTGGATCTTCTGCTCCAGACATTCATTCTCCAAATCATCTAAAGGAAGCGATCCAGGAGCTCACATCCATCATGAGCAACGAGTGGCTTAAGGAGGCTGAAACTTCATCCGATGTAATTTGGATTATTTCTCCCTCCAAAACCATTCGTTGTTTCATGAAAGATGTTGCTTTAAATTCTCTTTACAATCCCACCGTCGGAGTGAACATTATGTCTAATTCTCTAGCATATGCTCTCTTCGCGGGTAATGAGCCTCTGACTCCAACTGACAAACTCCTCAAAGTTCCATCTGGAGGAGTCATCAAGAGTCATGGGATTGCACGCATGGTCCCAATCACAATCAACGAAATCACGATTCTCTTGAACTTCTATATCTTTGAGATCTCGGATTTCGATCTTTTGATCGGGCACCCCCTTGAAAAGCTTTTACAAGAAAGTCAATATTCGGGGAGCCTTGATGTCAACCTCGGGAAAAGTGTGAACCTATCGGTTCCCTTAACTCGACCTACAAATTCAAAAGTAGAATCAAATCCCTAGTATGAGCCAATGGAGGAAGTGATGGCAACCTCTCTTTTAGATCCCTTTGAACCAAATCTTGAAGATGATGCTCAACATTTCATCTAAGAAGAAGACAACTTGGATGAACCTATAGATTTAAAGGAATCTGAACCACCGCCCAAACCTCCAATCGAGCTCAAACCCCTTCTTTCTGGTCTCAAGTACGCTTTCCTCAGTGGTGATAGAGAATCCCCCATGATCATAAGTGACAAACTATCTGCGATGGAGACCCTTAAACTCATCACCGTTTTAGAAAAACACCGATCTGTCTTAGGCTACTCTCTTCAAGATCTTAAGGGAATTAGTCCCACTCTTTGCACCCATCGCATCCCTATTGAGCAAGATGCTACACCTTCTAGGGAGCCTCAACGAAGGCTAAATAATGCGATGAGAGAGGTAGTTAAGAAAGAGGTCTTGAAACTCTTGCACGCAGGCATAATCTGCCCTGTTCCTAATAGTGAGTGGGTTAGCCCCGTGCAAGTTGTGCCTAAGAAGGAAGGCATGACAGTTGTGAAGAATGAAAAAAATGAGTTGATCCCTCAACGAATCATCACAGGATGGAGGATGTGCATAGATTACCGAAAACTCAACAAGGCTACGAAGAAAGATCACTTTCTGTTACCCTTCATTGATGAAATGTTGGAACGGTTGGCAAAGCACTCTTTCTTCTGTTCCCTTGATGGCTATTCGGGTTATCATCAAATCCACATCCATCCCGATGACCAAAGTAAGACCACCTTCACATGCCCCTATGGAACATATGCATACAGGCGCATGTCTTTTGGCCTATGCAATGCTCCTGCCTCTTTTCAAAGGTGCATGATGTCCATCTTCTCCGATATGATCGAAGAAATCATGGAAGTGTTCATGGACGATTTCTCGGTCTATGAAAAATCCTTCGATGATTGCCTTCATAATCTAGACAAGGTCTTACAAAGATGCAAGGAAAAGCACTTAGTCTTGGACTGGGAAAAATGCCATTTAATGGTTCGAGAAGGCATAGTGCTAGGACATAGAGTGTCCGAGCGTGGGATTGAGGTGGATAGAGCTAAGATAGAAGTTATAGAGCAACTTCCACCTCCCACGAATGTCAAGGGTGTTAGAAGTTTTCTTGGGCATGCTGGTTTTTATAGGCGCTTCATAAAAGATTTCTCTCAAATTGCTCGGCCTTTAACAAACTTGCTTGCTAAAGACGCACCCTTTAATTTTAATGATGAGTGCTAAATTCTTTTTATATTCTCAAGAAAGCACTTGTCTCTGCTCCAATCATCCAACCCCCTGATTGGACACTTCCTTTTGAAATAATATGTGATGCAAGTGACTATGCTGTTGGCGCTGTTCTTGGCCAAACAAAAGATAAAAAGCATCATGCAATTTCATATGCTAGCAAAACCTTAGCAGGACCTCAACTTAATTATGCAACAACTGAAAAAGAGCTCCTTCCTATTGTTTTTGCTATTGACAAGTTTAGATCTTACTTAGTTGGAGCAAAAGTTATTATTTATACTGATCATGCTACTTTGAAATACCTGCTCACTAAGAAAGATGCTAAACCACGCCTAATAAGATGGATCTTACTACTCCAAGAATTTGATTTGGAAATAAAAGATAAAAAAGGAGTAGAAAATCCTGTAGCCGATCACTTGTCTAGAATGCAATTCCAAGATGCACAGGACCTGCCGATCAATGACTATCTCAGGGACGACACACTCCTCAAGATTACGGACTCCAGCCCCTGGTACGTGAATATTATGAATTTCATTGTTGCAGGACATGTTCCACCAGGAGCAAACAAGAAAAAGCTCATCCAAAAAAGTCGAGTACACCTGTGGGATGAACCATACCTCTACAGAGTTTGCAATGATGGTTTATTGAGGAAATGTGTCCCTGAAGCGGAATCAATTAAGATCATAGAAAGGTGTCATGCCGCACCATATGGAGGACACTATGGCACATTCAGAACCCATGCAAAGATTTGGCAAAGTGGCTTCTTTTGGCCAACCATGTATGAAGATACAAAGAACTTCATCAAGAGATGTGTGAGGTGCCAAAAGCATGGGAACATCAATGCCCGAGATGCAATGCCACTAACAAATAACCTTCAAGTGGAACTCTTTGATGCATGGGGTATTGACTACATGGGACCTTTTCCCAAATCCCATGGCTGTGAGTACATCTTGGTAGCTGTGGACTATGTGTCCAAATGGGTAGAAGCAATGCCCTGCAAGGCTGTAGATGCCAAGAGCTCAAAAAGGATGTTTGAAGAGACCATCCTTCCAAGGTTTGGAACCCCAAGGTTGGTGATAAGCGATGGGGGATCTCACTTCATTGAGGGGAGTTTCCGGCGCTTCCTAGAAGATCAAGGCATCCGACACAATGTTGCAACTCCATACTATCCCTAAACAAGTGGCCAAGTAGAAACATCTAACAAATAAATCAAGAACATTCTGCAAAAGACGGTTAATGAGATGGGAAAAGGATGGAGGAACAAGCTACCTGATGCACTATGGGCATATAGGACAGCATTCAAGACACCCATTGGCATGTCACCATACCAACTCGTATATGGAAAGACTTGTCACCTCCCTGTCGAGTTGGAATTTAGAGCACATTGGGGCATAAAGAAATGGAATATGGACCTACAAGCTGCAGGAAGGCATAGAAAGATGCAAATCTCAGAGTTAGAAGAATGGAGGAAGAAAGCATACCACAATGCCAAAATCTACAAGGAAAGAATAAAGAGATGGTATGACAAAAGGATAAAGAAAAAGGAGTTCAAGCCAGGAGACAAGGTACTCTTGTTCAACTCAAGAGTAAGGTTATTTGGGCACGGAAAACTTCGAAGCAAATGGGAAGGGCCATTTCAAGTCATCGACACTTCGCCTCATGGAGCTATCACCCTTCAAGATGATGAAGGTAAGATCTTTAAGGTAAATGGCCAACGTTTAAAAGTTTTCCTTGAACCTGATAAACTAGATAAGGAAATAGACATGATTGAATTCAATGATACAACTTAAAAGAAAACCAAAAGATCTAGTTCATGATCAAATGACCAACCTTCCTCCTTAGCTTGTTGCTTTCCCTTCCAAAATTGTTCTATGCCTTGTTTCATTTAAATAAATTTGGACTCTCTGGTGCCTCACGCCAGACGAGTCCTTTGTGTTTTCACCTTTGTTTTCTATGAATAAAAAGCCAGGTACAGCTTCAACGAATGTGGGGGGATCTCGCGACCCCAAACTCCCTATTTTTTACCAGGGCGCTCAACTCTCCTCTATAAAAAAAAGAGACATCGGTTTGAATCTCTCCTTCCTCTCTTTCTGTTACATGTGAAATGAGTTGAAATGCTTTGAATCCTGTTAACATGTAAAAATAAAATGAACCAACATCACACTTGGACTAAAATAAAAAGTGACATCATTTATGACATTTAAAGGGTAAAAGCAGTCACAAAGTCTAATTCATACATATGCTTATACTTGTGGGATACATATCTTGATAGGAGTATCATATTGACTAAGTTGTTGACAAATATGATATAGTTCTTGGCTCATGATTCATACCTTTTCTATTCAATGTGCCTAGAGATTTATTTTTGAAAATGTCATAAAACCATAGTGTCACTTACTCCTCAATAGTGAGAAAGTTCCTACCAAAGCCATATATGTTCATGCCATGTTTAAAACCCTTCTATGCATGCTACTTGCACTTGTCTTGAGTTTGGTCAAACCCTGTAGACCCTTGTTGAGAATTATGTCATAGTCCCAAGATCAAGATCATGTACACGCCACCTATACACATGCTACTTCTACACTGGAAGTACGCAAAAACATGCCATCCATTTTCACCATATAGATGCTCCTTGTTTTAAAGTTTTATAATATCTCTCTAAATATGGTTTAGTAGATGAGACACAAAGGCTATGCAAAAAAAAAAAGTGGACATGAAGGTCCATTGCTTTGAAAAAAAAAGAGCTCATGAAGGCTTATAAAAATAATAATAATAAAAAAGAGCTAGCCATGTCTCAAATAAAATAAAGTAGAGAGAGATCTCATCAAATAAAGGAGCACTACATTCCATCATTTTTCACACACTTACACATCTTGATCTAGGATTATGATTGACTTCTCCTTGGATCCTTGTTTTGGCTTTACAATATACGCAATGCAAGTATGCTATCTTGTTTATCCCTACCTGAGCCCCACATAAGCGTGATAGATGTAGGATGAAACAAAAGAAGGCAATCTTATGCTATGCCTTGGTGAGGAATCATATACTCACTGAGTGACTTAAGAGTACTATATGAGGAGTAAGAATGAACTATGTGCTCTCTTTTAAAACCAATGTCAAAAACTCTATGCATTAAGGATATGAAAATGGGAAGATGACTTTGCTTTGAGCACTGTTCTATTTTTCAACATCTGAAGGATATATGCTAGACAGTACCACATAACCCACCAGTATGAGATGTGTCATGAATGAAATTTTGTTTTTGCTAATACCTCGAAAATGTCATAGTCATATTTTATCATTCTCTCTAACCTTTGCTCGAGGATGAGCAAAGACTTAAGTGTGGGGGATCTTGTTGACGGTAGTTATACCATGCTTTTAACCCATCAAAACCATCAACAAGACATTCTTTCTGGAAGGAAACCACCAAACACATAGTGACTTAGGTACAATTAACTTGGTTCCACATGTCCATGGAGTACTTCTTGCAGAATTGTTGGAATTAGAGAGAAATGAGCTGGTGGGACCCACATTGGGGGGTCGGCCGAACTCCCCCACGGGGCCTACCAAGCTTCCAAGTACCCCACATGAAAGGACGGCCCACAGGACAGAGAATGGGGAGTCAATTCACCTCCTAAGCAGGTCGGCCGAACCCCCCAAGTTGTCTACCAAGGCATCAACCCACTCTATGACATGTGGGACACCTCCTAGAAGAAAGCTGGTGGGCCTAGGCCCCCATAGGGGGTTCGGGCGACCCCACTTTGGAGCCCCTCTTTCTCCCACCGCCTCTTTGCATGCTCCCATGCATGGAAATGATCAGGACTCTCCATTCCAAATTGGTTTGATGGCGGTTTGATCCAACGAAGAAGGATGGACATCACGCGGATCGATGACGTGGCAAGTGGAGTAGCCCCTACTCCACCCCTCCACTATAAATACCCCCTCACTCCTTCTCATTGAAGACACCAAGGAGGAGCTACTCATTCTACACATAGGCCATGCCCTACTCTACTAGTAGCATAGAAAATAGGGAGAGAGTGAGGAGAGTCTGGGAGAAGAGCCGGGCCTGTCTGGTGTCTTCTCCAAGCTGTACCTCGACGAATGCGACTTTCTTAGTAAGTAAGCATCTGAGATTCTTTTATGGTATTTGATTCTTAGTTCAAGTAAAGTATTTACTTAAGTTGTTCATTGGTTCACCGCCCTTAACCTGGTACTCTAATCAATTTCATCGGGATCCGGATTAGAGTAGTAAGATATAGTGTAGACGTGGTGTATAGGCTATCGCTTACCTGTGATTGCGGTTTGTTCAACGGTTTGTTGTGGTACCTAGTAGGTGGTGACAGTCCTATCTAGGCTTTGAATCCACCACGTTTGGGCAAGTTATTAAAACAGTAGGTCTTCTTGTGCTAGGCAGTTTAACACCCTTCTCATCCCTTTCTGTTGTTGAACGGCTTAGTGACCCAAAGTGAACAACCTTTGTATCTGCCTTACCTGACTAGTTTCATAACCATAGGAATCCTCTCTACCCTCAATCATATACCCTTGTGTCATAGGACGACCTTGATCCTAGTTAGTTCACTTCACGTTCCCTGTGAAAAATACGATACCTGGCATACTCCCGGTGAAGGCTACATTGACTGCCGTACGCTTGCGGTATATCCGTTTGCCACTTCTGGTGTCAATACACTTCACCCGGGAGTATTCCACGATATCATTATTTATTTTATCACAAGGGAAAGCGGTTGCTAGAAATAATTAATAAAAAGAGAGAAGATCCTTAAGTCTATAGCAACTTAGTATCAACTAGTGATAGGGGGTAAACCGATATATAGAGGAAAGGGATAATGACACCAAGACACGACAAGGTTTTAGGATAACTAAAAATAACTAGTAGAGTATAGCTAGGTGGGAGGACAACGAGTGAGTATAAGACTCCTATAACACTTACTTTACTCTTGTGAACTATCTTATCAAATGGATGAATTATACTAAGACAGCTACCTTACTTCCGGTGTGTAGGGGGTAGTGCGAAACAATAGAGGATATAACCTCTACCCGAAGCGCCTACTCTCTTATGGGAGCCTATCTTTTAAGAACTTGTGTAAAACACATGGAGGGATACTAAGACTAGACAGGGCTGTCACCACCTGCTAGCACCCACAAACAATCCATGCGACAAGCAGCATTCAAAGGCAAGATCTAGTCTAAGCACCACGCTTACACTAAGCCCTACTACTCTAGCTGCGTACCAACAACTAAAGCACCTGTGACAGGCGATGAACTACACACGTGAGCTGGTTACAGGATCACTATCTAATATAACTCAACTATAAGGTAAGATAAGACACAACAATACTATAATGAATAGTAATGCACTAAGTAGAGACTTAGTAAAGTAAAGTAAAGATAATATATATTGATAAAGGCAAAGTCTTACAGAAGGAAAGGTACAAGAGCTATACCAGACTCTCCAAGCAGACTGACTCCAGAGACTCCGAGCGTAGCTTGACTCGACTCTAACACCCACACTAGACTAATACTACTACTAAAGAATGGAGCTTCTCTTGTTTCTTGTGGATCTTGTGTACCTTGGGTGTGCTGAAGAGGGTGATGGCAGCCTCTATTTATAGGGAGAGTTGAGGGGTGCCATGTCCACGATCCGTGTGCTCCTTGCCTCTCCTCCCTTGGATGAACCGCCTCAAAACCGCCATAGGATGGACGGCAGTGGTGATTTCATCACGTGGAAGACATGCAGGAAGGTGGTGGGGGCCAGCCGACCTGGCCAGGCACCATGGGGAGGTCGGCCGACCCCCTATGACATGTGGGCCCGGCCAGATGTGGTCCCCACCAGTCATAGAGTGTTGCCTTGTGCTGGTTCTGTCTTGATTGTGTTGTTTCACGCCTTGATCCGTGTGCTTTGATTCTCCACCGTTGAATGGAAACACATGTTGATCTGATGGTGGAATTGAGCTGGGTAGAGTGTCACACGGATCCTGCCACTGTCACCAGAGCCAGGTGGGCCCCACGGTGGGGTCGACCAACCCACACATGGGCCCACTCTGTGCTCTCCTCTCTTCTACATGATGTCTTGAGTCATTTTGTTGAAATGTGATGATTTGGTTCCCAAATACATGGTTTGGCCGACCCAACATATTGGGCTCCAAGTGCTCCAATTTATTCTGTTTTGATCTTCCCTGCATTCACAAGCTAAGAGTACAAGTGGAACTAGTTATTGATAAAATATGTTCATGATATGTTTATTCTCCCTTGAATCCGAGGCCTATTGACAGTGTTTGAATGTGGATTTTCATGGTATATCCATCCGTCAACATTGATGTAGGGGACAAAATAGTGTGATTGAGTTTATTGAACACTACCTTTGGCATGACGCTGACTGCTTGCTCCCAAGTCGCACAGTGCATGCTCAAAGTATTGTGTCCCAATGGAGCAGTCAATAGTGGGACATCCAGGATCCTTCTTCTTGGTTGGTAATTGATTCAATATAGCCACGCTGCATTCCTCCGTCAATTTGACAATTTTCGTTGTGGGCAGCGGGCACTTATTGTTGAGGATGTCTCTTAGGTACTTGGCGTAGGTTGGTACCTGCATTGCGTCAAGTAATGGAATATGCACATAAAGATGACGAATTACCTCGACAAATTTCCCGAATTGTTCGTCGGTGGTTTGCTTCCTCGTTCTTGGGAAAGGTAGCAGCACATTGATGTCATAATATTTGTGTGGGGCTGTCTTTCCCTGGAATTTGGTGTTGTCATCAGGCGCTGGCAATTCTTCTTCTTCTTCACCATCTTCCTTGTCTTTCCTTGCAGCCTTCCCTGCCATGTTAGGATGTGGTGGATCGCGAGTGGACTTACCTCCTCTCGTGGTCACCGTATTGATAGTTGAAGTATTGCAAGTATTTTTGGAGATGAAGCAGTAGCAACAAGATGAGCTAATTGAGATTCTAGCATTTTATTAAAACTCATTTGTTCTTTAACAGAAGAAGCGAGAGCATCCATTTTACAATTTAATGTTTTAAGGATCTTGTCATTTGCTATCAACTTTTTATTCATACTTTCATTAATTTTAGCTTGATTCATGCCAAGATCTTTTAATGATAATTGATTACCAAAATTTGCATTACCTTGAAACTTGGAGTTCGACGCCTATTTTCCTTGTTGAGGATATTTCGAATTGGCAGTCTATCTTCTCAGGATTTAATTTTGAATAAGATACACTACATACCTGGTTCCATTGATGCTTGGAAGCATAATGTTGAATGGCCTCTCGGTCTTTCTTGAAATTAGCACGTTCTTTCCAACCTTCTTAAGAGGAGATCCATCTTCTCAGAGATTGCATCTACTTCATGGATGGTATGTGTGTTCTTCTTCTTGGATTGGAGTCGATCTTCATTTCCACCCTTGATTTGTCACCATCTTTTCTATCAGATTCTTGGCTTGTGTGACATTGAGTGAAGTGAATGCTCCTCTAGCAGTGGCATCAAGGTGACTACGGGCTATCAGGGTTAGCCTAAGGTAGAAACCTTGAATCAGGAGCCATTCTTGGATTCCATGATGAGGACATTCCTGAATGTATTCCTAGAGACGTTCCCATGCTTCGGGAATCATCTCATCCACTTGCTGTGTAAAGCCTGAGATCTTTCCTCGAAGAGCAGTGGTTTTGCCCATCGGGAAGAACTTCTTGAGGAATGCATCGGCGCAGCTTGTCCAATCACCAATGTCTTCGGGATAAGCATAGAACCATTATTTTGCCCTTCTGATCAAGGAGAACGGAAAAAGACAAAGACAGATGGCATCCACTTTGACTCCTTTTATGGCAATGGTGCCACACAACTCCAGGAAATTCTGGAGATACGCATTTGCATTCTCATGGGGCTTTCCGCTGAATGGGTTGGCTTGCACCATATTGATAAGAGATGGCTTGAGCTCAAAAGTGGCATCCCCCAAGCTAAGCTGCGGACCGGTGGCGACAATGTCAGCCGACGGTGCAGAGTGCTCGAAGATGGTCTTTTGGTCCATAGCTCCCTTAGGTGACAGTGCTGAGCCTCCTTCCTTGAGCGGTTCCAATACCAAATCGGACCTCCGATCAGAGACTGAACGGTGTCGAGAACTCCTGGTGGATGTTCTCTGCATTTTCTATTGCTGTGGCTTGAAACTGAAATCCACTCATGTATGCCTTGCTTCACGATAAAGAGAAGCAAAGGCAAGGGTAAGCCCTACTATAACTAATTAATACTAAATTGATGATAGGTTCCAAATTCGATCTTATTAAAATTTCTGGACTATGCTTTTCCCCGACAACGGCGCCAGAAATTCTTGTTGACACTTCTTAGCGCAACCACCAGAGACAGGATATTAGGCTATCTCTGATAATGGCGCCAGAAGTGCCTGGGGTATTTCTTATGTCTATTGGATAATTCTGCAAGCGCATAGAATATACCGCTGTAGCACTTCACCCGGGAGTATTCCAAGGTATCGTTATTTATTTTATCCCAAGGGAAGAAGATTTGCTAGAAATGTTAATAGAAGGAGATCCTTAGTTCTATCTCAACTTAGCACAACTAGTGCAGAGGGAGTAATCGAAGTATGATAGGAAGGTGATGATTCAAAAGATAACAAATGAAATGCTAAAAGATAACTAGTGTAGTGTAGCTAGGTGGGAGGACAACGAGTGAGAAAGGTTCCTATGATCCAAACTCTACTCCTGTGATCTATCCTATCAAATGGACGAAATACACTAAGACTGCTATCTTACTTCTGGTGTGTAGAGGATAGTGCGAGACAATAGAGGATATAACCTCTACCAGAAGCACCTATGCTCTTATGGGAGCCTACCTTTTAAGAACTTGCCTAAAACACGTGGAGGGATACTAAGACTAGACAGGGCTGTCACCACCTGCTAGCACCCATAAACAATCCGTGCGACAAGTGGCAGTTCAAAGGCCAGATCCAGTCTAAACACCACGCTTACACTAAGCCTTACTACCCTAGCAGTCATCAAGGCAACTAGAGCACCCTATGACAGGCGATGAACTACACACGTGAGCTGGTTACAGGATCACAATCTAATGCAAACCGACCAAGTAATATGATAACTCACAACAATACTATTAAAGTAATGCACTAAGTAAAGACTCAGTAAAGTAAAGCAGGAATAATATATTAAAGTAGATAAGTTTTACAGAAAGAGAAAGATACAAGAGCTTATACCAGACTCTCTAGCAGACGACTCCAGGAGACCCCGAGCGCAGCTCGACTCAACTCTAACTCCCACACTAGACTACAACTACTACTAAAGGTGGAACTACACTACTCTTCACTTGTATCTTGAATGATTCATGCCTTGAGAGGGTGGATGTAGCCTCTATTTATAGGGGAGAGTGGAGGGGCGCCACGTCAGCGATCCGTGTGCCTTTCCACCTTGGCCCTTGGATGAACCGACCTTGTAACCACCTTAGATGGATGCTAGTGATTAAACCAGCACGTGTGAAACATACAGGAAGGCGGTGGAGGCCAACCGACCTGGCTGGGCACCAGGGGTGGGTCGATTGACCCCCTATGATAGGTGGGCCCGGCCAGGTGTGGTCCCCACTAGTCATAGAGTGTCCCCTTGTGCTGGTTCTGTCTTGATTGGGTTGTTTCACGCCATGATCCTTGTGCTTTGATTCTCCACCATTGAATGGAAACACATGTTGATCTGATGGTGGAATTGAGCTAGGTAGAGTGTCACACGGATCCTGCCACGTCATCAGAGCCAGGTGGGCCCCATGGTAGGGTCGGTCGACCCACACATGGGCCCACTCTGAGCTCTCCTCTCTTCTACGTGATGTCCTAAGTCATTTGTGATGGCTTGGTTCCCAAATATGTGGTTCGGCCGACCCAACATATTGGGCTCTAAGTGCTCCAATTTGTTCTATTTTGATCTTCCCTGCATTCATAAGGTAAGAGTATAAGTGGAACTAGTTATTGATAAAAATATGTTCATGTTATCTTGATCTTCCATCAAAATCGAGTCATGTTGACAATGTTTGAATGTGGATTTTTATGGTATATCCACCGTCAACAACAGATACCTAAACAAGTAAGCAAACTCACAAATGTAGTCCTTGGAAAAAGGGAAGGGGCAGTACCAACACCTACTGATAGTATCTGGAAGGAAAAATCAATCTTCTAGAAACTACCTTACTGGCCATTTTTGAGTGTACGTCACTGTATTGATCCAATGCACATAACTAAAAATGTGTGTGGTAACACTCTTAACACGTGGATGAACACCGGGGGAACAACGAAGGATTCTCTCACAACACGCTTAGACATGCAACACCTAGTCCTCAGGAAGGAGTTGCACCCAATAACTCTTGAGGATGGCCACTTGAAACTTCCGGTGGCATCATGGAAACTGAAAAGGGAAGAAAAGGACATGCTTATTTCTTTCTTCAATGATCTCAAAGTGCCGACTGGCTACTGTGTGAACTCGAAGAGGCTAGTTAACATGAGAGAACTTAAGTTTAACTATGATTGTATGAAGGCTCATGACTGTCATGTCATTATGACTCAACTGCTCCCAGTTGCCCTGCGAGGTATCCTCCCTGACAAGGTACGCGCCCCAATCATAAAGTTGTGTTCGTTCTTCAACGCGATTTCTGAAAAGATCATTGAAGCGGCCAAGCTAGACCAGCTGAAGCAGGAGATAGACGAGATTCTATGTAGGCTTGAGATGCATTTCCCACTGACTTACTCGACATATCAGTTCCACTTGTTCATCTTGTTGACCAAATTAAAGAACCTTGGCCCAATGTACCTACACCAGATGTTTCCTTTCGAGAGGTTGATGAAAGTTTTTAGGCGGTATGTTAGGAATAGATTCAGACCAGAAGGGAGCATGGTAGAAGGATGGACAACGGAGGAGGACATTGAGTTCTGCACATATTATCTGGACATCAATCGGGTCAGAGTTCCAGTATCTCGTCACGAGGGAAGACTAGGGGCAAAGGAACGATAGGTGAGAAAGCTATCACAATCAACGAAGTCGTTTCTTTCAGACAAGCACACTTTGCCATCCTCTAGCAGGCTGACAGTGTGATGGCATTCATTGATGAGCATAAACAGTTACTGCAAAGTAAGCACATAGCGGTAGGTCACAGGCTTGGCTTGAGAAAAAACATAAGGAAGAGTTCGGTGACTGGTTTTGATGCCGCAGACTAGGAATGGTCACGGGCTGTCAGATAGATCTCTTAAATCCTGGACCTTCGACTCCCGGACCTTCGACTATAGTGATGATGTACCAAGGGTATGATATAAATGGTTTTACATTTCACACAAAAAAGCAGGACGGAAAGAGCACCAACCAAAATAGTATTGTTCGTTTCGACGCCCACGATGAACACGGCACGGTGAAGGCAACATACTGTAGTTTCATAGATGCAATATGGGAGCTAGACTATGGATGACAGTTGAAGGTCACTCTTTTTCATTGCCAGTGGGTATGGCTAAACAAAATCAACACCGACAATGATGGGTTCACTACCGTTGATCTATCCAAGACCGCATACAGAGATGACCCCTTCATCCTTGCAAAGGATGTTTTGGAAATCTTCTATGCAAGGGATAACAATACAAAAGGAAGACTACAAGTAGTCATGTAAGGCAAAAGAAAGATTTTTGGTGTTGACGGAGTGACGGACGAAGAAGAGTACAGAGGTTATCAAGAAATGGCCCCTTTTGGGGCGAACGTTACCCTACCTATCCTTGAAGAGGGTGACGAACCTGCTTACCTCCGTAGTTCCTGCACCGTGAATAGTTAGAATATCATAAACTTTGTAATCCATAATGAAATGTTGTTTTAGTATTTTGCATCGAATTTGAGATCATATGGAGTTGTAAAGATTGATGAATTGTTCCACTGTTATTTTGGAACTATGTTATTTGATCTTTTTAAATGTTCATTTTTTGAATAACAAAGTTCAACAAATCATCAAATCTAGAAAAGAAAGCTATAAAACAAAAAATAAATATGTTCCTCACTAAACACACACATAGACTAGTTGGTTAAGTCTCTGTGCTTTGGTCTTGGCGACCTAGGTTCGAAGCTGAGTTTCCCCTAATTTTTTTGGAGGGATTATCTTTTTTTAAACATCACTGCCGGTTCTAACATACAACCGGCAGTGATACTGTTATCACTGCCGGTTCTGGTTATGAACCGGCAGTGTTAGTAACTTTTTTTGAATTGTTTAAATGATGTATAAACAATTTAAAATTTATAGTAATTCATAAAAAACTCCAAAAATTGTAAATCTGGTGCCATTAAATTTGTTTTGGCTATATATGAGTTTTATTTAGTTAATTTTTTGTTTTAACAATTTAAATATCTCATTTGTTTAACATTTTAGGCCCCCAAATGATCTCAAATGGAAAAGTTATAAACAAAGTTGTAGGACTCATCAGGCTCAACAACTTTTATTTTGGCATTTTCTGCATTTGAATTTGTTTGGAGACTGTGCATTGTTCATATCTCTAAAAATTTTCAAATCTCACAATTCAAATAAAATTTAGACCACCAGATGGTCTCAAATGGAAAACTTGTAAACAACAAAGTTGTACAACTCATTAATATCTACAACTTTTATTATAGTCATTTCTCCATTTGAGATTATTTTATTAGGCATGTCTCACAAAATCACATGTTTCCATATAACTAATAATCTCAAATGGAGAAATGACTATAATAAAAAGTTGTAGACTTCCAGGAGCGCGGGATCCCAGCCACCCCCATACACAGTGAGTTGCTAACTCCATGCTAGCAAGGTGTTCGATAGAATGTCTATAGGAACAGCAGCTATGATTCTAGTGGGATTCAGTGTTAGTTGCAGTGGAAATGACAATAGAACGAAGTAATATGAGCTATGATAGTGTTTATACCCATTTAGATGCACTTGGAAATAACTATTAGGGTCAAATTTGAATCCTTTCATTTGGAGGAATTGAAATATAGTTAACAACTTAGGACATTTCACTTGGAGTGTGACATTCCACACCACTTTGCAAAGTCCACATAGTAGCCTATACCTCTAATTCATAGGGTTCTAGATAGAATTTGATTCTATGGATTACTATGCCATATTTCTACTATGCAATTTATAGCACACTCTTCATATACGATATTTGCTTGTTGAACCGTGCAAAGACATTAATTTCATGCGTATTTAAGCAATAATGGCTTGGTATGTAGTGCATGTTGGCCATAGACCTAGCGTGTACCGTACTTGGGAAGATTGCTATGCTCAAGTCAATCGCTACCCAGGTGCTTTGCACAAGAGATACAACACAGAAGCTGAAGTGTTGACGGCCTACTACAACTATAGTGAAATCCATGGAAAAGACGATGGATTAAAGATAGAAGATAAGCCACCCGTCAGAGCGATAAAGATCAGGAACCTTGGTTTTTGGTCTTGGAAAGATATCATCATTTTATGTCAAGCTTTGGTCATTGCTTTATGTATTTGGAAGTTAATGTAGACTACTAAATTACTACTTGTAGTACACTACTCTACTAGTTGTGTCATGTGTACTTTGTATTAATCCATCGAAAACCCAATTTGCTTGTATTTCTACTATGCATACATGTGCCATACAAACACTGATGACATGCATGTCCACAGACATGACTCGTCATCGCCAGTTCACCACGCATCGCCAAAGTATAGGAGAGCTGCAGGATCCGACTAATGGTGGTGGCAGTGACAATCAAGACGATGAAAACCAGAGTCCCAGGCTTTTTCTCCAGCTAGACCAAGGAGACGAGGTAACTTAGGGCATACGTAATAACGCCGAAGTACCCAACCATGATAGATAAGTTTGATGGGGACTTAATTACGTATTTTGAAGCAGGTTACGCTGGAAGAGCCAAGTGGTGAGGGTAGCAGTAGGACTAAGTGTGGTGCAACAAAGCTTCCTCAAACAAGTAAACATTGGCATATCTCTGAGTTCGACCAAGTAGGGGAGCCGGTGGAGCCTCTCAAAGCTTTGGGCCCATACAAAGTGTCATCGGGGCACTTGTCAGAGACTTTATCCCGATCAAGTACATGAAATGGACTGGTCATGAGGATAACCCGTGGAGGGTTCCAGAAAGTGAGAAGGAGCCAGTTTGGAACAAGATGAAAGGTTATTTCACTTTCCCTAACAATTATGATGAGGCTACAGTCAAGAAGAAGGCCAAGGAAATCATGGGTCGTTCATTCAAGACTTTCAAGGGAACCTTATATAAGTTAGTCAAGGAAGACAGACAACCAAACTTTAAGAGAGGGGAATGTGCCAAGTAGAGGGACTTCTGGGAGGAGTTCAAGGCTTACAAGCTATCCGAAGAGGCCAAGGCAGCAAGCGAAAGAAATAGAGCAAACTCTCTGAAGGCAAAGGATCCTCATCACCTAGGATCACGTGGCTATGTCAGGAAGATTCCAGAATGGGAAATGGAAGTCCAGAAACTAGAGCAACGCAGCGTTAGGCCTCAGACAAGCGATTGGCAGCCTAGATCAGTAAACTACCTACTCGCAAGGGGGCACAGTACAACAGTGACGGGAGCCTTTCGGCCTCCAGTGAACCCGTCACCGACCTCCTCCAGAGGATTTCCACATTAACCGAGGAAGTAAATAGAGGCATTCGCCAGTCCGATAGAGAAAATGACGTGCTCACCCAAGCACTTGGAAACAAGGAGCAACCCGGTCGCACAAGAGGAGCTGGGATCATTCCTTGGGATAAAGCTTTCAAAGGTGAATCTTCGTCCTATAAGAGCCGGACGAGGGCTAGAATGCAAAGAGAAGAAGAGCTCCAAAGGTGGAGAAAGGAAATCAAAGATAGCATGGAAGCACAGATAGCTGCTCAAGTTGATGCACGAGTTATGATAGCTATGCAATCCATGTGTTCGGCACAATCGCAGCCTGTCCAGACGGGGAATAGCCCAGTGCCCAAGGGTCGCAGTAGCTACAGATCAACCCCTATGCCTGACGAAGAAGAGGTCAATTCTCATCATCCGGTGGATGACATCACTAGACCTATTAATGTTAGGTTGTACATCCGTCATTAGTAGACAAAAGACAAGGTGGCGGTCGGACAAGCCTTTCTCAGAGGAGACGGCATCATTCATGGCAAGCCAATGCCACTCGAGTATGCCAGGGTAAGCATTGATAAGATCTTAGATAAGAAGTTCAATAAGATACACATTGATTACCCAGTGGAGGAAGATAGGCCGCGTCTTGTTCACAATTTGGGCACTCATGTGGCTTGGCGCAAACGTTGTATCAAGCTTGATGACCAACCATCTTCAGAAGATGAGGATGACAATGAATCATCGGCATCACCACCTCCCAGAGGTTACTCTCCTGTGTTTGGACAGGAAGATCCTAGTTCTCCCTGTTGACACTTCCTAGCGTAATCACCAGAGACAGGGTGTTAGGCTATCTCTGATAACGGCGCCAGAAGTGCCCTGAGGGGTATTTCTTATGTCTATTGGATAATTCCGCAAGCGCACAGAATATACCGCTGTAGCACTTCACCCGGGAGTATTCCAAGGTATCGTTATTTATTTTATCCCAAGGGAAAGCGGGTGCTAGGAATAATTAATAAAAGAGAGAGATCCTTAAGTCCATAGTAACTTAGTATCAACTAGTGATAGGGGGTAAATCGATATATAGAGGAAAGGGTAATGACACAAAGACACGACAAGGTTTAGGATAACTAAGGATAACTAGTAGAGTATAGTTAGGTGGGAGGACAACGAATGAGTATAAGACACCAATGACTCTTACTTTACTCTTGTGAACTATCTTATCAAATGGATGAATTACACTAAGACAGCTACCTTACTTCCGGTATGTAGGGGGTAGTGCGAGACAATAAAGGATGTAACCTCTACCCGAAGCGCCTACTCTCTTATGGGAGCCTACCTTTTAAGAACTTGACTAAAACACGTGGAGAGATACTAAGACTAGACAGGGCTGTCACCACCTGCTAGCACCCACTAACAATCCGCGCGACAAGCGGCATTCAAGGGTAAGATCTAGCCTAAGCACCACGCTTACACTAATTCTCACTACTCTAGCTGGGTACCAAATAGCTAAAGCACCCTATGACAGGCAATGAACTACACACGTGAGCTGGTTACAGGATCACAATCTAGTGTAAATCAACTATAAGGCAAGACAAGACACAACAATACTATAATAAAAAGTAAAGCACTAAGTAAAGATATTATATTGTTAAAAGTAAAGTCTTACAGAAGGAAAGGTACAAGAGCTATACCAGACTCTCTAGCAGACGACTCCGGAGACCCCGAGCGTAGCTCAACTCGACTCTAACTCCCACACTAGACTAATACTACTACTAAGGAATGAAGCTTCTCTTATCTTTTGTGTATCTTGTGTGTTTTGAAGAGGGTGACGGCAGCCTCTATTTATAGGGGAGAATGGAGGCATGCCACGTCAGTGATCCGTGTGCTCCTTGCCTCTCCTCCCTTGGATGAACCGACCTTGAACCGCCTCAAGATGGACGGCATTGGTGAATCCAGCACGTGGAAAGCATGCAGGAAGGCGGTGGAGGCCAACCGACCTGGCTGGGCACTAGGGGGGTCGGCTGACCCCCCCCTATGACGGATGGGCCCAGCCAGGTCCTTTTAGAAGCTGTCCCCATCTGTCCACCTTTTGTTCATGTTTGTCACATTGATTTATCCCTTGATCCTTATGCTATGCTTCTCCACCGTTGAATGAAAACACATGTTGATCTGAGGGATGAAATGAGCTAGGTGGAGTGTCACACGGATCATGCCATGTCATCAGAGCCAGGTGGGCCCCATGGTGGGGTCAGCTGACCCATGCATGGGCCCACCTCGAGCTCTTGTCTCTTCCATGTGGTCTTGTACACCGTATTCTTGAAGTTTCATAACCTGTTTGATCTTTTCTGCATTTACATGCTGAGAGTACAAGTGGAACTAGTTATTGATAAAATATGCTCATGATATGCTTATTCTTCCTTCAATCTGAGGTAGGTTGACGGTATTTGAATGTGGATTTTTATGGTATATCCACCATCAACAAGATCCCCCAAGCTTAACCTTTGCTCGTCCCGAGCTAATAATTAAACTTAGCCTCGGTGGATCAGGAGTTGCTACAATGTTCATATTTCCTTAGTACCAAGTGCACAACAGAATAATTCTCTTTTGAATGGAAAAATTGGCTATAAAAATTCATCCATTTTACCTTAGTCCTTTATGGGGCTAATGACCTTTCCCTTGCCTTAGGTGGTTGAGAGACAGAACAGTTTAACTTGAGCACTACTTTTCTCATTCTTTGCAAGTTTCATACTGGAGGTTTTAGCAATGTTTTTGCAAAAGAAAACTTAATGTTCCTCCTATGGTTCTCTCATGTCGTTCAAATGGTGTATGATTCCTTACCAAGGCACAAAGTAAATGTTGCCTTCTCTTTGTTATCTGAAACGACCTCGATTTCCACGAAGGAAAATCCACAGGCTCGAATTGTAATTCAACAGATTGCTTGGGACAATCCATGAAATTACCCATATCTCAGTTGACACCAGGACCCATACAACGATAAATAAGTCTTACATAAATATTTATTACATCGCCACACTGGCGGAATCAACAATCAGAGAAGCTTTAGAAGATGCGGAAGCGATTCATCCTTCACGGCCAACTTGAGTGTAGCACGTGACCCTATTTCTCGTCATCATCTCCCTCGAAGTCGTACTCATTCTCGTCACCTGACAGCAAATTTATCAGTACGATTTGTACTGGCCACGGAGCCCACCTATGCAGCATTTGCTTTGTGGAAAGTGGATGCAAGGCTATACAAGCAGACCTATAGGCTGAGGTTTTCCTATGCAGCTGTAATCAATGTTTAATTAGTCAAGTTTTATTACCAGTTAACACCATTTTCCCTTTTCCCATCACCACACCTCACATACACACACCTCGCTCTCATTCGACAGGCCCAACTCCCTCTCGGGCCTATCTCAGCGGCACACTACCACAACGGGTACACTGCCGGAACAATGTTATCCAGGGGGAGAAAAGAATATGCTCTCATCTAATAGTGGTTGCAGAAACATTAGGAAAGGTCCATAGCCAACGAGTTGACTTATGTATCGATCGATCAACCATACACTCTGCAGAGGTTTTACTACTCACAAGATTAGCCATCATCGATGCTGTACAATCATCTAGGCAGAATTCCGGGTGCTTGCTTGCCTAGGTCGGTACCACCCTACCACTCAGCCCTGGGATATTCCGGATCCAACACCGTCATGCTGAGACTGGGAGACGCAGCACCGGGCCCAACCAGTGGTACTGCGCATCTAGGACGGTACGGGAATCTCTCCATCCGTCACCGCCCACCCTTATCACCTTTCAACCTAGCAGTAGTGGTACCGCCCTACCAAGTAGTCCAGCCGTCTCCCGCCCATCAGAAGCGAGCGAGTAGCAAGGGAATCCAGATGTTTCCGGTCACTAGTCAGATCCTAGGTTGTGACCAAGCAGGCATCTCCACTTAGGGGATACTCTCCCCGTGCTATCACAGCACCTCCGTCCACGGGCTTCAAACCACCAAGGCTATCCCACCCGGAACCTCCTCCACAACTTTACCCGCCACAGGTATCTCACTTTGGGGATGCCCAGGTTGCACCCCCGGCACGACTTGCCCCATGGGCTTGTCTCACATCCCACTTGGTCGACATCAACCCTTACCACGCACCCAAGACGCACGCAGCACTCTCTCCCAGTGGTTATAATCAGTTATACACCGTCCCAATTCCACCACATAGCATATAGCAAGTAGAAAGTAGTGGAAGAGTAACAGTAAATTAAGCAGCAGCTAACCTAACAGCGGATAGCAGGGTAAAGTCTTATCAAGGCAGGGAATTCAAATATACTACCATGCAACCAATCCATACATAATCATAAAGCAATAGCAACAATGTCATTTGCAATGCGTAATAGGATCTAAGGATTTGGTGGGTCGTGGCACCTTCGTAGTCGTCTCCTAGCTCTTGGAAGTAATCGTGGTCGTCTTCCTTAGTCAGATCCTCCTCCGGCTCTGAAATCGAACACGAAATAGTCGCGTCAGCGACTCCTATAGGGTATTCCAGAAAAATCCAATAAAATAAAGAGCCAAATGCACACAAACACAGTCTTAGATTGTAGATCTCATTTTTCTGAGAATTTTGATATATGGTGCGCAATTTTTGGACTTCATATGAATAAGTTATGAATTTCCGAAGATTATCCTATTTTCTGAAAATGGGAAAACTGGTTGGTTAATAGGGGCAGCTCGGGATTGGTCCACGTGGCGCGCGGGTCCAGTAGTGCGGCGTGTGTCGCCTCATCAGAACACAAACCCGAGGGTCGCCCACTAGGTGTTCCATGCTGGTTCCCAGAGAGTTGCCGGAGTTGGCGTAGCTCGGCGTGGCTCGGCGGTGGTCGGTGGTAGCTCGGCTGTGGTTGGGGTATCTCGGCGGAGCTCGGCATAGTTCGGTTTAGCTCGGCGGGGCTCGGGCGAATCGGAGATTCGGGGCGCCGAGGGTGCCGTTCTCCCGAGCTCTCCCGGGGAGGCTCGGGCGAATCGGAGATTTGGTGCGCCCGAGGGTGCCGTTCTCCCGAGGTCTCCCGCGGAGGCTCGGGCGAATCGGAAATTTGGGTGCCCGAGGGTGCCGTTCTCCCGAGGTCTCCTGCGGAGGCTCGGGCGAATCGGACATTTGGGTGCCGAGGGTGCCGTTCTCCCGAGGTCTCCTGCGGAGGCTCGGGCGAATCGGACATTTGGGTGCCGAGGGTGCCGTTCTCCCGAGGTCTCCCGCGGAGGCTCGGGCGAATCGGAAGTTTGGGCGCCGAAGGGGCTGCTCTCCCGAGCTCTCCTGGGGAGGCTCGGGCGAATCGTAAATTTGGGCGCCGAAGGGGCTGCTCTCCCGAGCTCTCCTGGGGAGGCTCGGGCGAATCGGAGATTCGGTGCTAGCAGGGTTCCAGGGCGTCTGTTCAAGGCGGCGGTGTCTCTCCGGTGTGGCGGTCGGTGACAGGGCGGCGATGGCCATATTTCGGCAAGACAGGGCTCGGCTATCTAGCGGCGGTGCCGAGGCAGACTTGGCGAACCTCGGCGGCCTTTCTTCGCAGCGCGAGGCGTCCGGGGGTACTCGGAACGGATTTAGGCGAGGCGGAACCTGTCGGCGGCGATGTCGTCGCGACGGTGAGGTTCCGGCGGGGCTAAGGAGGTCTTCTAGGAGATGTATACGCGTCCAGGGTCCAAGGCGATGGTATACCAACTACCAATTTTGGCTACCGAGCTTTCCAAGGTGCTCGGTTGTGGCGGCGGCGTGTCGCCGACGACGGCGGAAAGCGGCATCGCGGCTACGACCAAGTATTGGTTCAATCGAATGCGGTCTTGTCAAATTGGTGAGGCCAGAGAGGCATACAACACTCTGGTGGCGAACTTTAGCCATGGCATGACCTTTTTTTGGCGACGGCTCGCGGCGGCGCTCCGGTAAGGTCGCGGCGCACGCGGCCAGGGCGATTCAGGCTTCCTCTAGCGCTTAGATCCGCGTAGCTAGCTCAAGGGGGTCGTGGCCGTGCTCCACGACGCTCTAACCTATACGGTTGCTAGACGGATTGCTCGGAACGGGTGATTCGGCGTCGGAACGCGTTGGTGGTGAGCGCGCTCCGCCGAGAACGCGTCGTGCTGCGTTCTCGGTCTAGCAAGCTTGTAGTCCGGGGGTTTCGGCCGGTCGAGTGAGTGCATGGTGCAGGTGATCTTCCCGAGCCGGTATAGGCTCGTGCCTGCGCGTCCCGAGGGTGGAACGCCATGGCAAAAGCAGGGCAAGGTTCGGACGTGGCGTGCGGTGGCTCACCGTGGTGTCGGTGAAGCTAGGATGGCGGTGCAGTGGCGAGTCGGAGCCGTGCAGAGCGATCGCAGTGCCGTGCCGCTCCTCGTCCGCAGCTCGGCTTCTCCTCCGTGTCCGGCTCCGGCGTGCTCCGCGGCGGCGGCGCTCCGGCAGCTTCTCCTCCTCTGCTCCGCCTTTCTCCTACGCTCTCTCTCTCGGTTTGGTGCGGTGTGCCGGTCTGTGCTGCGGTGGCGGCGAGGGGAAATGAGGGTAGGGCTTCGGGGTGCTCCAATTTATAGGCGAGCTTGGCCAGTCTCCAATGGCGAACGGTCTCGATTGCGCTCGGCCGATCGAAGGGCTGTGGCTCGAGTGGATCTAGGGCTCCGGATGGCGCGGGTTCGCTTGGCGGCCAAGAAAGGAGGGGACAGGAGGGGGACAGCGGGGTCAGGGCTCTGCCATGCGGTCGGCTGTGGGACCGGGGTCACGCCATTCGCGCGACACCCCCGGCAGGCGCGTTGCCTTCGTGAGGAAGAAGAACAGTGGGGGCGAGAGTGGCTGACAGGCGGGGCCGGGTTGGCAGCGAGCGCGAGCGCGAGCGCGTGTGTGCTGGTCGTGCGCGTGCGCTGCCGAGCCGCGACGTGGGCCGCGCGCGGTGAGATGAGGAGAGGAAGGTCGGGCGGGCTCGGGCTGGCTTGCTGGCCGAACTCTCTTTCTCCTTTTCTGTTTTCAGTTTAGTGTATATATACATATATTGCCCATTTTAATTTATTGAGTAAATACAAACATAAATTGCAATAAATCCCAAATGTGATGCATAAGTTATTATTCTATGTGATTGGAATTAAAATGCAAACTACACTCCTTTATTTACCAATTTCATAATGAAACCTATATGCTTGCACAAGAAAAATGGGTTTTCACAATAAATAAATGAAAAATTTTAATTGGTTGGGATTTTTAGATTGTGTGGATTTTTAGGGTTGTTACATTATCCTACTCTAAAAAATGGCTTATGTGGAGCTTAAGGTAGGAATGAAAGAATATAGCATACTTACTTTGCATGTGTTGTGGAGTCAAAGCTTGGATCCAAAGAGAGAAGTGTCATGCCCTTAGATCAAGATGTGCAAGTGTGTGGAAAAAGTGGACTATAATGCTCCTCTATTTGAAATTGTATCTCTCTCTAATAAATTTTAGAGACATGGCTATCATTTTTTCCTTTCTTTATTTATGAGCCTAGACTTGCTCAAATTTTTCTCTTCTTTTCTATGGACTTTCTTGTGTCCATTTTTCATTTTGCATAGCCTTTTATCTCTTCTCATATCAGCTAAGAGAGATATTTTATGTCTTTAACACATGGAACATTTATTTGGTGGAAATGAAAGGCATGTTGTTGCGTACTTCCAGCGTAGAAGCAGCATATATATGTGGTGTGTACATGATCTTGATCTTGGGAGCATGATAAGTCTCTCAATAAGGGTCAACAAGACTTGACAAAACTCAATACAAAGCAAATAGCTTATGTAGAAGGGCTAAGACATGTGTAGCATATATGGCTGTGGTAGGAATTTATTACCATTTGAGGAACAATAAGGTTTTGATTGTTTTAAGAAATCAATCTCCAGTAATCATGCATGCTTAGAACAATATTGTAGCAGCTCTTGTTTTACCATATCATGTCTCACAACAACTTAGACTTAGTTCTAGCACTTGCAACCTACAAAGTTTTCAGGTTCATGATGATTTTAAATGAGCCAAGTGATCCATATCAAAGAAATACTAAGTTGTAGACTAGGCATTAAAGAAACATTAACAGAGCAACTATTCATCATTTTCATGAGGAAGATAAACATTCATGAGACATATGGGATATTTTTTTATTTTTTTATTTTTTTAAAGAAAAGATAATAAACTGAAAATAATGCAAATAAGATGAGATAGAGGACTTACCTTGGTGGGGGAGAGGATCTCCCCAAGCTTGACATTTTGCTCATTGTGGCGACGGATAGTATTGGAACCATCCCGCCCAGCGTTGTGCTTCTTCATCTTGTATGGCTTGCAATAGTTGGGCATTTTGTTGTGCCATATTCAGAGTTGCATCTTGTTCAACTTGCACATCGCCCATGTCGTTGATGAGTTGATCCAGTTCCGACCCTTGGTTCCTATGACCCCTCGCCCGTGTGGACGGACAGGGAGTGCGCACTCTTGGAGTGTGCTGTTGAGGCCGTTCCGTGGACCCTGAAATGTCCATGGAACTTGCCTCATCGCCTTCTTCGTCGTCTTCTCTTGCTACTCGTGAGGTGCCGCCTTGCTCAAATTAAGCGGCCTGTGACATGCTCCTTGTCACCCCTCTTGTTCCTGCAGCATTTTGGATTCTTGCCTCTCGGTCCCAATTTATGGTTAGTGTACGCAGCGCATACAACCAACGCCTCTCACATGGGAGAGAGATTTTGGCTGTATGGCCTGGATAAATCATTTTAAGATCACCATTTTCATCTCTCTTTAGGACTTAAGCACTTATGAAGAAATCTTCAGTTATAATGTCTCTAGGAGAAGCAATATATTCAAAGTAGTGTTTTCCATTTAGCAAGTCCATTGTTTCAGCGATGCGAGTGATAAAGAGGTAAAGAATATAGGCTCGCTTCTATAGAAAATACCAAGCCAAAAGCGGACTAAAATTTTAGCAGGTGAAACTTTTATTTTCTTGGTCATGGCATAAAGCAGTCTTAGTTCATCATTAAGAAGGATTTGCACATTGGAACCAAGAAGAAGAGTTATGGCCATCTAATAGCGGAGCAAGCGCAAAGTGGGATTATGGATTTCATCAGTTTTAGGATCAGAGCAATCATTGGATCCAGTTATGGCTTTCCAGAAATTAGCTTTATCAAATTTTCTCGTGGCATTAACTAGATCTAGATGACAGTTGTTATCAAAGCCAAGTGCCATACTAAAAACTTCCCAAGTTAAATTATATTCTTGATTGAACATGCGAAAGTAGACATTATCATCAGTGACTTGTACAGAGCATAGAAATTCCATGGTGTGTTTTTCAATTCCAAGTTCTTGCACTTCCCAAAAGCTTCCCCACCCAATTGTATTGAAAACAGTATTAAATTCTGCGGTCATACCTGTGTTGTCCAAAAGGACAGGGTCGATGATGCCGGTATGTTCAAACCCGCGGTGTCGGATGGAGAGATACCTTTGGTATTCTTCTTGGTTCAACGTGAGGCCGCTCTCAGGATCGAATGTTCTCTCGGGAGGTACGTCTAGCACCTCTTGGCCTTCTCTTAGCGAAGCTTCTCTTCTTTCTTCTTCGTCATGACGGGGTCATCGGGAGGAACTCCCTACGACACCCTTGGCTTTCTTGAATGCGGAGGAGAACTTCTTCATCTTCCTGCAGCAATGAGACAACACAAGAACACACTAGAACAATAAGGATTAGCGTTAGCGTTAGCGTTAGCTATCCCAATATTAGTAGTCCTTGTGGGGTATGGTCACCTCCACAAAACCGCTCTTGAGAGCAAAGACAAGCTTCTACTACTACAATATTTTTTTGGATTTTTGTTTTGAGTGGCTAACTACAACTAAACTTGAGAAAGAACTTGCTCAAATGGAGAGAAGAAGAGAGATTGTGTGTTCGAGATGATTCAGCTGGTTTGGGTGTGGAAATGAGCACATAATGTATGGGTATTTATAGGGGGTGAAGGGCTGGTGGTGGATCCACCAGGGCCAGGTCAGCCGACCCCACATTGGCAGTGTAAAAGCTGCTTTCACCTTTGGACAGGGAATCTATTTGAATTCAAACACAATTTTGCAGACAGGACTTTAAACTTGGGTAGGCTGACCCATGTTTGGTCCCCTTTTCAGCTTTAATCAGTGTGCTTCACTTTGTTTAGCAACGTACAGACTAGTGGTGGACCAAAAGTGATGAAGTTTTCAGAGATTCCCTTGTCTAGTGCTTTGTGAAAGAGAAAGGTGTATGACAAAAGTGAGGATATGCTTTAAAGTGATTCCCATGAACCATGGGAGCACTAATGCATGCCAAAGTGTCCACTTTTCAGAATTTAGAAGGTAGTGTGTTGGATTCTCCTTAGAGCATGTGAAAGTGGTCATGACAAAAGGTGGTCGACCAAATTCAAAAGTAGTTGGTGTTCAAAATTCAGGAGACAATGATCAGGACACCAGACCAACACCACCAGAGGTGAGTGGGCCCCATGGTGGGGTCAGCCGACCCCACCTTGGGTGGTCCCACCACCTCAGGAGTGAGCACTGCAGTTCTTTTCTGGTTTTATTTATCTAAGTTCTTTATTTTGTCGAAATAAAATGTTGCAAAATTTAATATAAAATGCAATGAAGAAAATGCAGAAATTGAAATGCAGGAATTAAATATGAGATAAATACTAATTTACCTTACCAGCAAGGGCTCCATGTTTTAGGTCCGTAGAGCAGGACCTCTCCTTTTCAGGTTCATTCTTCGAGTGCTTCGGTTGGTCCCAGAGATGGGGATCGTGATGATCGCACCTCTTTCTTCTGCCATTCCTTCTTGGTTGATGCTTACGACTCAGCGGAGTCAACCTTGTTTACCACCTCGGCTTTACTTACCAGTTCGACCTTTTTGGCCTTTGGCGGTTGATTCTTCCGGCGGGGTACATATTGAGGCTTCTTCTCCCAAAGGTTCTTTCTTGCCTGTTGCATAGATTTATAACCATTGAAGGGACATTTAACTCTCTTACCTAGGAGTTGGAAGTGGACTTAGCCGGATCCCACGTAGATGATGGCGTTAACGGTGTTCAGGAATGGCCTTCCCAGGATGACGGGGACTTTGTCATCGGCCCCCATATCGAGAATGATGAAGTCGGCAGGGGATGTATTCGTATTGAACTTTGACCAGGATGTCCCTTGCCAATCCCTCAGGGAACCAAATGGATTGATTCGCCATCTGCAATTTGACAAAAGTGTGGTACAAAGATCTCCCTAGCAGATTTTCATACATTACCCTGGACATGATGTCGACTCTAGATCCAAGGTCGCGGAAGGCATGGTTGAAGGTGTGTGGCCCAATCTCGCAGGTGATGGTAGGATGGCCGAGGTCACTCTTCTTGGCCATGAATGGTGGGTCAAGAAGGCAACCTGGATTTGGCCTGACTGGAGGCTTACCAAACCTCGTAGAAATTAATCGGACACCCTCAACTGGTTCCTCAGGTTTCCCTGGGATCTTACCTTGTTCGAAGGATGGGACAGCTGCTGCTATTTGAGCTAATTGTGTTTCTAGCATTTTATTAAAACTCAATTGATTTTTCATAGCAGTGTTAAAGCTATCCATTTTCTCACTAAGATTTTCAAGAATCTTATCATTAGCCATTATTTTCTTGTTTATACTATCATTGATTTTAGATTGGCCTAAGACAAGATCTTTAAGAGAAGGTTGGTTACCATAAGAATTATTAAAATTATTGCTGTAACCATTACCTTGATTTCCTTGGTAGAAGGGGCACGAGTTCCATCCTCCTTGTTGCTGGGGTCGATACCCATTGTTGTTGTTGTTGATGATGAAGCTCACTTCCTCCTTCATTTCGGGACAGTTGTTGCCCGAGTGATCTTCTCCTCCACATACCTCGCACCATAGATCAGCTTTAATTGCTCGTGCGGTGCAGTGGTTCGAATGGCCTCTTGTTCCTTTTTGGAACCTTCCTCAATCTTTTTATCAAGAGGTCCATTTTTTCTGAGAGCATGTCCACCTCATGAACGGTATGCATACCCCTTTTCTTGGGCTGGAGACACTCCTCATTCCATCCTTGGTTGATAACCATCTTTTCAATGAGGTCTTTAGCATCCTTAACATTGTGTTGCAGGAATACTCCTCCAGCGGCAGCATCAAGGTGACTACGGGCTAATCCAGTCAGCCCATGGTAGAAACCTTGGATTAGGAGCCATTCTTCAATCCCATGATGAGGACAAGCACGAATGTACTCCTGGAGACGTTCCCATGCTTCGGGAATCGTCTTATCAGCTTGCTGTTGGAAGCTTGAGATCTTTCCACGAAGAGCGCTGGTTTTGCCCATTGGGAAGAATTTCTTGAGAAATGCGTTGGCGCACTTCTCCCAAGTGGTAGCTTCATTCTTGTTGGCATAAAACCATTGCTTCGCCTTCCCAAACAGTGAGAATGGGAATAGGCGAAGGTGGATGGCGTCTGCCGAGACATTCTTGATAGTGAAGGTACCACATACCTCCAAGAAATGTTGGAGATGGACATTAGCATCTTCATGAGGCTTTCCACAGAACGGGTTGGCTCAAACTTAAAGGTAGCATCCCCCAAGTTGAGCTGCGGACCGGTGGCAATGTTGTCAGCCTACAGTGCAGAAAACTCAGAGATGGTCTTTTGGGCCATAGCTTCCTCGATTGAAAGTGCGGAGCCTCTTTCCTCGAACGGATTCAGGTTTGAGATGAACCTTTGAGGTGGAACTTGACGGCGTCTAATTCTCCTCAACAATTGCTCAGGATCTTCAATGAAATTTGACGGCAATTGGAAACCGCTCATGCACTGCCTAGCTTCACGATAACGAGAAACACAGACAGGGGTAAGCCCCTAACATTAATCAATAACTAAGTTGATAGTAGACTCCGGATTCAATTTTTATTAATATTACTAGACTGATGCTTTCCCAGCAACGGCGCCAGAAATAGCTTGTTGACACTTCTTAGCGCAACCACCAGAGACAGGGTGTTAGGCTATCTCTGATAATGGTACCAGAAGTGCCCTGAGGAGTATTTCTTATGTCTATTGGATAATTCCGCAAGCGCACAGAATATACCGCTATAGCACTTCATCCCGGGAGTATTACAAGGTATCGTTATTTATTTTATCCCAAGAGAAAGCGGTTGCTAGGAATAATTAATAAAAGAGAGAGATCCTTAAGTCTATAGCAACTTAGTATCAACTAGTGATAGGGTGGTAAATCAATATATAGAGGAAAGGATGATGACACAAAGACACGATAAGGTTTAGGATAACTAGTAGAGTATAGCTAGGTGGGAGGACAATGAGTGAGTATAAGACTCCTATGGATCTTACTTTACTCTTGTGAACTATCTTATCAAATGGTTGAATTACACTAAGACAGCTACCTTACTTCCGGTGTGTAGGGGGTAGTGCGAGACAATAAAGGATATAACCTCTACTCGAAGCGCCTACTCTCTTATGAGAGCCTACCTTTTAAGAACTTGCCTAAAACACGTGGAGGGATACTAAGACTAGACAGGGCTGTCACCACTTGCTAGCACCCACTAACAATCCGTGCGACAAGCGGCATTCAAGGGTAAGATCTAGCCTAAGCACCACTCTTACACTAATTCTCACTACTCTAGCTGGGTACCAAACAGCCAAAGAACCCTATGACAGGCAATGAACTACACACGTGAGCTGGTTACAGGATCACAATCTAGTGTAAATCAACTATAAGGCAAGACAAGACACAACAATACTATAATGAATAGTAAAGCACTAAGTAAAGACTTAGTAAAGTAAAGTAAGTAAAGATATTATACTGATAAAAGTAAAGTCTTACAGAAGGAAAGGTACAAGAGCTATACCAGACTCTCAAGCAGACGACTCCGGAGACCCCGAGCGTAGCTCGACTCGACTCTAACTCCCACACTAGACTAATACTACTACTAAGGAATGGAGCTTCTCTTGTCTCTTGTGTATCTTGTGTGTTTTGAAGAGGGTGATGGCAGCCTCTATTTATAGGGGAGAATGGAGGCATGCCACGTCAGCGATCCGTGTGCTCCTTGCCTCTCCTCCCTTGGATGAACCGACCTTGAACCGCCTCAAGATGGACGGCATTGGTGAATCCAGCACGTGGGAAGCATGCAGGAAGGCGGTGGAGGCCAACCGACCTGGCTGGGCACCAGGGGAGTCGGCCGACCCCCCTATGACGGGTGGGCCCAGCCAGGTCCTTCTAGAAGCTGTCCCCATCTGTCACAGGGTGTGGATTCCACCTTTTCTTCGTGTTTGTCACGTTGATTTATCCCTTGATCCTTGTGCTTTGCTTCTCCACCGTTGAATGGAAACACATGTTGATCTGAGGGTTGAAATGAGCTAGGTGGAGTGTCACACGGATCATGCCATGTCACCTAGAGCCAGGTGGGCCCCATGGTAGGGTCGGCCGACCCATGCATGGGCCCACCTCGAGCTCTTGTCACTTTCGTGTGGTCTTGTACACCATATTCTTGAAGTTTCATGACCTGTTTGATCTTTCCTGCATTCACAAGCTAAGAGTACAAGTGGAACTAGTTATTGATAAAATATGCTCATGATATGCTTATTCTTCCTTCAATCCGAGGCAAGTTGACGGTGTTTGAATGTGGATTTTTATGGTATATCCACTGTCAACACTCCCCCACCTCCACGGCCAAAGGAGAAGACTCCTCCTCCACCACCTCCTCCATCCGCCAAAGGAGAAGACTCCTCCTCCTCCTCCTCCTCCTCCTCCACCTCCTCCACTGCCAAAGGAGAAGACTCCTCCCCCTCCACCTCCCCCTCCCCCACCACCAAAGAAGAAGAATCCTCCTCCTCCATCTCTTACTCTAAGATCAGGTTCGACCTCCCAACAGAAGAGGTCACCGTCTTCGGTTGGTAATGCTCCTAAGACAAGCAAAAAGAAGAAGGTGGATGCTAGCATTACTTCTTTGATGAAGGATACGACTGTGGAGCAGCATCCAAGAACAAAGGAAGCAATTGTTTCCTTCTTTAAACAAATAGCTAGTCTCCCTCCATGGTTGCAACAGACAAAATTTGAAAGGCAGAACAACAAAGAGAGCAATCAGACTAGAGAAACAGAAATATAGACCTAACATTTGCTAGAGATACAGAACTTGGCCAACAACATGGGCATATCCATGGAGGAAGTCGTGGAGTTATATTACGGAAGAAGAGAGTTTGAATCAGCAGCTGTCTCATACAAGTATTCAAGAGGCAAACCTTTGGTCGCCACCAAACAAAAGTATAAACAATTGCCAACATATCTGCGACAGTTGCATGATTATTACACCCTCGATACTGCCAAAGGGGTGTACATTAGTTTTGAAGTTTGTATCCCTGCTGGGCTGATTTTTAATCATCCTAAAGAAGAGGTGCATAGTGTTTATTATGAAGTCATCTTTTAGCTCTTCCAACGGTGCTCGCTCGATGTACAGATTTTGATGTTATGGACTATGTAAGTACCCTACCCTCACAACGTTATAATAAAGCATGTGATCTGCATTTGAATATATTCTGTGTTTATTATGCAGGTGTATGGCAAAATGGTACCTACAGAGGCACGTAAGGCATGTAGACTTCTTGGATCCCGTATTTGTCAACGAGACAACATGCGCCAGCTGGGTGTGAAGATGACTATGTGCCAAATAGTTTGAAGATTGAGTTTGAATGGATGTTGAGGAACAACAAAACAAACATACTCTTACCCTACAACTGCGAGTATGTGTTCTCGGTCCTCACTTTGGTGTTCATTTTCTTGATATGTCATTTAATAACATGGACTTTCCTTCGTGATTGCACCAACCATTATGTCCTCAGTAGAGATTTGTCTTGTAGATTCACATATCGAGGTGTGGGACTCAAGAAGAAGCCACTTTCTCATATCGACCCTCTAGTCAAAGTGTTGAATAAGTAAGTGAACCCAATATCCCAACACTTTCTAATCACATTGGACATTGTAATGACCATGGCCTTGATACTTTGTTATAATGTCACACAGAATGAAGGCATTACCTGACTGGAAAAATATCGATAGCAAGATGTACAAGAACTGGAGTGAACCATTCAAGGCTAAGTATATGGAGGATATCAAGACCCTAGACCAACCGGCGGGGAACAACAAATGCGGGTTCTATGTGATGTGGGCTATGCTTGTCTACTTTGGCACAAAAACAGACAAAGGAGATGAAGCGATACGTAGGCTTCCCATTTGTATTGTTTTGACTTATGTTTGTGCATCTGAATATCATCTTGCTTCAATTACAGCGCAAAGCACACGATCATAACCGGTTGACCGATTTCGAGATAAGAGAAATTCAAGAAGAACTAGTAAAGTTTATCACCGACGAGGTATTGAGCAAGAACAGGATCATTCTGGATTGCTAAGACTAATCAAGAAGGCGTATGGAAGAGAACACGTTGATAGGCTATTGTAATGCGACTCTTAATAATTTTGTTACTTATACGTTTTATTTTGGAACTTTTGTAATATAAATGTTAATGGGTTATAGTGACGTCGAGATCCACATCGATATCCAATTATTCGATTGCATCACTGTCAACACCTCCCCTCAAATTGAAAATAAAACAATTAATAAAATACAAATTGTAAAAAAATATATCACTACCGGTTCAAAGAAAACCGGCAGTGATAGCTCACATATCACTGCCGATTTGTATTACCAACCGGCAGTGATAGCTCACATATCACTGCCGGTTGGTAATACGAAACCTAGCAGTTATGTGATGAGCTCATCACTGCCGAGTTGGTTGTGCCGGTTCAAAATCCGCCAGTGAAGGGGGGTTTTGAATCAACAGTAATGTTTGAATATGGTGTAGTGGAAGGCATCACTGTACCATGAACAAGATAGATCCACTACTTACATATTCAAACATCACTGCATTGTGTTGGCCCGGCAAGCGATGTATCTTTATTGATTTGGGTATGGCCCAAACCGGCAGTAAAGGACTATATCACTGCCCAGAGATAAATGCCGGTTGGAGCCACCAACTGGTAGTAACATGTCCATAGTATATAAGCATGGCCTCTCCCTTCCTCCTTTGTCCCAACAGATTAGAACAGAGAGACGTATTTTCTCCCCTCCCCTCCATTGTTGCGTCTGCTCTTCACCATCAAAGTAACTCTGGGATTTTCAGGCATGGGCATGATCTTCTAGCTTAAGGTTAGTATAACATGCATATGGATTTGTAGGTTTACAGTTCTTTGGTGTTTGAAAATTGGTTCTTATTATAGTTGTTTAATTTCTCTATTTTAGAGAGCACATTTTAATTGGATCTTGATTAAGCCATCAAAATTGAGGTGAATCCACCTTTTGACAAGTTTAGTTTATAAGATTGCTACGTGAACCCTACCAAATTCGATTTTGATGTGTGCAAATCCACGTGACACCTACAAATTAATTGCTTGGAGGTATTGTTGTTCATGACCAAGTCTCAATTTTTTAGCAATTTCAATTTTTATGGGGCTACCAATTTCTATTTTCTTTTAATTATTCGTGTAGAATAATTGTCATTCGATATGGGGTGCCCAATTTCAATTATCAAAGAATTAATTGTACCCATTAACTGCAAATAATGTTGTTTACGATAAAACCTCAATTTTTTTGAAATATGTATCTGTTTTACGTGGCATGTTGTAGAATAATTATTTTTTATAAGGCTAACTATTACAACTTTTATATGACTACCAATTTCAATTTTTATCATAGAAAATAATATTGTCTATAAAGGCTCCAATTCTAACTTTTCAATATTTTTTCCGCCCATTTTCTCTATGTAGACATGCATCGAGGATGGATGTACGATCTATCATATCAACAGTACTTTATGGGCATTGATGATTTCATCAAGCTCGGCAGAGCTAATGCTGGGGACTCACATCAACCTGCATTCCGCCCGTGCACAGATTGCAAGAATACAATAAAATAGAGTGACGTAAGCATATATGATTGCTCTTGATTACTAGAGGGTTCATGAGAGAACACGATATGGAACTATGGATGGGGAGGTTGGTTAGGATATTTCACTAAGAAAACAATGATGATGTATCCATGTCTAGCATAGCCCTAAACTGAGTTTCTGAATACCGATTACACAAAACATATGCCTATCATATGCCTACCAATGATGATATGTTTAGGAATAGAGTAGGTTAGCTGATGACACAGAGAAAAATGATGGCATTTCTCAGCTCCTACATAATGTGCAGGGTGGATTCCTTAGTGTTACGTAATTGAAAAATTAGACAGTAAAAAGGATGCACAAACACATTTATATCTAGGTTGTTTAATAATTGGAAGCCGATATCATGCTATTAGATTTCAAATTAACGAATGGATGAATGATAAAAGCTTCGATAGCTTGTCAACAAGATCTGATTCCCAAATTTCTTCTATAAGTTACGCTATCATTATTCCACACAGCATCCGCCACCGTAAGATTTAAGCTCTTGTTGATTTTATACAATTTGGGGTAGGTGATTTAACGTGTCAATTAGTCAGACCTGTGTCCTGAACTCGTCAGTCGTCATTGTCCGTTCAGCCATGACTCCACTAGCTCTTTACCATTCCCCTGTTTCTTCAGACAAAGGTCCCTGCAAATCCTATTAAGGGCTACTTTGGCAGCAGCGGCAAACTGCCCTGGGAAGTTTCCCCTAACGTGGATTTTTTTGGATCTCATTCCCCGCCTCCACCCTGGGGAGGTATTCATGTATAGGAGAATTTCCCTGCCGCAGTTCGGCAGACTGCTGTCAGGGGAGTTTCCCTGCTACTATTTTATACGAGTTTACGAACGTAATGCTGTTTTATACCATGAACCAGTGAGTACTGTACAATCAAAGCAAAGTATCGTATTTCACAGAAAGATCACAGGAAAAATTCGCAAAATCATGAAAAAAGCAGAGTCAGGGACGAGTATTTCCATACAAATAAATACATATTTCAAACATGAAACAAGGCTAGCCTATTAATACAGAAGTTCTATTCAAACAATAGTACATCTTCCAACAAAGCTAATCGGTGGCTTCCGTAGATCAGATAGTCATCTCCGTCAACACATCTAGACACATATTAAAAAAATAAAGTAGGATATTAATTTCTTGACAAGATGAAGGCCAAGACATAATGCACATATAGAAAGATCTGTTCTAGAGAGAGTTATTAGCAAACCTGATTATAGCCATGAAAAGGAGATCTTGGCAAGTAGGAAAAGAAAGCGTTCTCAGAGACAAATCATAGTTAACAAATGTAGTATACTTATTAATTAAGCATTAAAACTGAACTAAACCAATCTCTGCTGCAGCAAATTGCCCTATAGAGGCTAGCAAGAGCTGACCAAAATGCTTCAAACTTTGCTGCAGCAAAATACTAGTGGGAGAGCAGCAAATAGTCTTACATACTATGGATTTCAGACGAGCGCTATCTCAAATGAATTGTGCATTGGCTCAAACTGTGTATGTCAACTAAAATGACGTGAAGCACTAAATAGACTGCACATGAGTCCAGTGAAGTGTTTCTGTTACCTATGGCTAGGCTAGAATCAACATGAAGTGCTATCTCAAATGGAGTTTATGGACAACAACAGTAAGAAACAAGGTGGAAATGAAGTGCTATCTCAAATGGCGATTCAGGACCATAACCAGAGATGAACAAGCAGACAGAGAACAAACAGCAGGAAATAATCGACAGTCCTCCAGCATACGGCGGTTAAAAAAAAACAAATCTTGCAAGTTTTCTCAGATATATGCCAAGACCTATCTAAAACAGCACAACTATAATCTGACAACACCCCCATTACCTTAAAATATAGGTCACACACATAATGCAAGCAAAATTTCATAGCATTATAACGACAGCTCCATAATTAGCTGGACTTATTTCCATGTTCTAATGGTGGCATGCTAGGAAAAAATGATTTATCTAAAATCTACAGAGTAAAAACAAAAACAAACAGCTGATCAAGTAGGATACAGAGAGAGAAGTACATGAACTAAGTAGGACAGAGAGAGAGAGAGAGAGAGAGAGAGCGAGTAGCATTTTCTCAGCTCAAGGGTTAGAGCACTACCTCAGCCCACCAACCATAACTAATATTGATGAGTTGAGTTGCTATGCCTGAGTGGACCTTCTGGTTTTAGTCATGTACAGCATGGCAACTTATCCTATCTTACCCTTAAAAATAGGATAACATTAGGCAAAAATTATGTCTTGAGAGAAGCAGCTTCTGTTTCTGACAAGAGGTAAGCTACTTACAGAGCAGCTAATTCAAACTCCAACAAGCCAAGTACACAAAACCATTGCACTGCAGGTAAGGATAGGTATCAAGTAAAAATTGGTAGCAGTTTGTTCCACTAGAGATGCTAGGTAGAGGGTAACATCCATGGCTTGAGCAGCCATTGCCTTGGGGAGCATCTGGCAACTCCAGCAGTTGAACCTCCATCTAGTCCATCTCCAGAAGCATGCCAGTCACCGTGGCAACCTGCTCATGCATAGTTCAACCACAAAACGATGGCGGCTTTGTTGGCTGCATATTAAAAGTAACAAACTAAAATATGCTAGCTGTGCCAAGTACTAGCGATTGTGCCACGGACATTCAGCTGATAATCTGTCCTCTGGTACAAATCATTGTCAGTTTCTCCAGATTAAGCAGAATCGAAGGCACAGTTCATCACATACCAACCGACAAAAAACAAGCAGATGATAGGGTAGATCAAAGATACTACTAGAAACACAATGAAGTAAAAAACTATTCTTAATATAGAATAAGAAATTCTTTATTGCCGTGTTAAATTAAAGGCAGTACGAATTTCGTATGCATATAATCAAACTATCAAAGAAGTAGACTGGCATAAGGTAGATACAAACAAATCTACTGGGTTAATGATGAATGAATGGATTGTACACAAAGAGAAAGGTTCAATTAGTGCAAACACTACAGTAGCAATATATAGCATCATTGAGCTAACAAACAAATCCAATTCATTTGTTTCCCAGATGCCACAGCTCGATTAATTCACTGATGACGAGGCGAGCTCAGCGACATCATAATCAGAAGTAATCTACAGCTACCACTCTCACTGAGTTGTTACTAACCCATGCAAATCAAAGCGCAAGAGTGGGTTTTGAACATGTCCCTCACACTGCGGAGGTGACGGAGCTAGTGCCGCTATCCGAGACGGCGGTGACGGTGACGGCGACGAAGAGGATTAGAAGGAAGGTTGGCGGAGGGAAATCTAGGTTACCCGCGAAATCCCTGGTGCCACGAGGAGTCGCCAGACCAGAGAGGTCGTCGAGGGATGGAGTGGTGGTGGCTTGTCGCCGATGGCGGCGATGCAGCTCCTCCTCGCCCTCACTTCGAAGAGATGACGGGTGGCGGTGGCGGCGGCAGCGACGGCGACGTAGTGCCTCCTCGCGTCGAGGGGGGCACTCGAGCGGACGGGAGGGAACCGTGCCCGGTGTCTCGAGAAGTGGAGGCGGCGCCCCGGGGAAAATGCGTGGGTCGGGTCGCCGTCCCCGTCTGCGTAGGCTTCCAAACGGCGCCGTAATCGGGGTGGGTTTCTCACCCTGGGAAATGGCCGGGATCCCGGAGGGATTTCCTGCTGCCAAAGTAGGCCTAAAGGAACTAGTCCTGTGAAGTAATCACCCTTGGATTCATGGAGGTTTCCCTGCCCAGAAGACGGTAGCTTTGGCTCGGATCTAGAGGGTGTTAGTCACGACCAGATCAGCACGGATTGGGTGCAGCCACCATCTGAGATGCATCAACAGCTTGGTAGAGAATTGAGAATTTGAGGTAGAGAAGGTCAAGGCATCTGCCAGACAATGTCAATGAGGGAGGTGGCAAGGCGGTGAAGAAACGAGGAAACACCTGTGAAACAGGGAACATAATAGATGGTGGCACTACCTGCTAGATTGATGAATTTCGTTCACTTACAGCACTGACCAGTGTTACAGACAAAAACAAAGGTGTATGTTGGACTGTCAAAATGGACACCAGCGCTCCAAATTCTTAGATGGACTCTGCAAATTTACAGAAATAAAACAAAACAGCACAGACAACATTGTTATTAATAATAATAGGAAGGTGACATGTAGCATATAGCTTACTGTAGCTGTAATTGCATCAGCAAGGTTCTTGTAGTTGTTCCGATTTTGTAAGCTGCTAGTCTTGGTGAGACGAACCCACTCCGTCACAAATCTACTACAGCCACATAACTCAATGTCCACACCGCCGCAACAAGACAAAGCATGCTGTGCTGAGAGGAAGTGCATGATGATGTTGACAACACCATAATGCAGGGTGCTCATCATGATCAGCAGAGCTGCTTTGGCCTGCCCAGTAATGCTTCCCTTGGCTCCAGTAGCATCTTCTCTTCCTCCACACATGAAGTTTAGCATTGGTAGTATGATGTTACCAAAGTTGGTTTCAATAGGTTGACAAAATGATGATCATCTATGAGGAAGTACAATATTTTCTAAACAAAAAAGAAAGAATTGTTGAACAAAATAAACATTAAACAACAACTTGCCAAACTTGGCCCATCATTACTCTCCTCAGCACTCTAAGCACTGGCGCTTTTGTATTTCCATATTTTCTGTTCTTCTATTAGTTGTTTCTCTTTCTTCTCTTTTGTGTTTCTTTTCCTCTTGGTCTTGCATATGCATATGTACATTATAACCAACTACCCTAGAAAAGACAATTTGCTAAACTGTGACTTCCAAACAAAGTTGTCCAGTTTAAAATAATAACAATGGAAATTGTATTTTTTTGATCGACATGATGAATCCCAACTACATGTTTGGCTTCCCAACACACTAGAATTTTTATTAGGAAAATATATATGCATCCAACAACAATAAGGCTAATAATTAATAAAACATAACAGGCCCCTACCTGTTTATCTAAGAAAAAAATTGAAATTGCTTGTATTATGAACCAATCTGGCACAAAAATATCTCATCACAAATGGACTGAGAGACACAAGAAACATAATAAATTAAGATACAATTTTTAGACATGGCTGGAAGCTTTATTTAATTGCTACTATTAAATAGAGATACAATTATGGATATTAGCCTTATCCATTAAGTCAAAAATCAACTATCAACAACAAGCAGAGACAATTTGTGACCCTCGCCTGGTGTTGCTGTTGCAGGTACACCCGTGTAATGCCTCTACAATTGAAGCTTACTCCTTACTACTAAGCATTGATTCTCTCCTTACCAATTAGTAGCGATTGAAATCCTTCTATGGTTCCACATGATCAATAGGCAGCATGCTGGACACACAGAGGTCTGATGTCAACCTTGCCCTTGTCTATTGAGAGTTCTATGAAATACTGCAACAACATTTTTCTGGTAAAAAAGTATGTCCTTTAGTATTGTATACTGTAGAAAAGGATACTCTTCCAAAAACTGCTATCCTATCCTACTCCTACACAAGCAAAATTTTACATCGAAACTAAGAGATGCATTACAAACTTGTTACTTTCCCTAATGTGATTACGAACATTCAGAACTATATATAAGAAAAGCAGAGAGATAGGAATAATTAGGAATTGTTTAAAACAAAGAACAATTAGGAAACAACATCAGGGCATCAACAATTTTGGTACCGAGATCCCATCCAGCGCAGACTTGAATTTCAGAAACATGACCACATGAATGCCATTGCTCCTCAAATAATCTGTGCCTCTGCACACAACCTGCAGGACAGTTTTAGCTTCACATCAAATACCTCCGCTCAGTCTGATTATGATTTCAGAACAACTTTGCAAGATGTATTTTTCTCCTCCTCACCTGGCTTGTCGATGACAACCGTGACCCCGTGCACAGCCTACGCGGCCACATGGATTGCCCGGAAGTTAGAGCAACTCCCACAGGCGATCCCCAATGTATTCCATTCTACATCTTTTAAAGGTACCATGTCATTGTTTGTGCAGTTCTTTCCCTTGCAATGGGATAGCACAAGTTTCATGCCGACAAGTATCACGCTTCCTCCCTCCCATCGCCCGACCAGAAGAAGTGAAGCAACCCGCAATTGCAGCCAGCCGCCATCTGCCCAGCCAAAACAGGACTACAGGAGGCCCTTAATCATGCTCGTGAAATATCACTCAAACCAACAGCATCAATACCACTATTAATTATGCTTGTGAAATATGCCCCCCACCCCCCTCCATCCATTATTCCTGTAATACAGGATGCAAATTATTAATGGTCAAATATTGAAGACTGAAAGAAACAATTACTAAATTAACAACAACTAGAGAGAGCTGAACTGAATGGTTTCAGATTCAAAAGTGTGTTTGAATAAAAAAAAACTCCCAAAGAGCAGTAATATCTCTACTGCCCCATATCCCGCAAGTAGAAAGAACTAAAGTAATTTATGGCACTGTCAAAGACCAAGGACATACTAAAAATGAATGGAGGAACATACATGAGAAATATAAGGAATTGTACGGAACAGTACCTTCAAATATGCTACTTTCAGGGCTTCTAGCATGCCCACTCAGATGGCCAGACCATTGTTGCATTGCAAAAGCCAAAAGCTTTCTTTTGCTTTCCCTGAGACCATTGTAGATACACAATACTATTAACAAATAACCAAATGATTTTAAAGTATTTTCTGTGCCCAATCATAGAAACCATCCCTTCTCTTTCTGCACAATTTACTCATCCTAATGTATGTGGAACTGTGCTAGTGTCACAGCCAAATGACCTTCCAAGGCAGCACAAACAATAAAATACCCATACCACAAGAATAAACATAGAATATCATGCTTAATCAATCAACTAATACCCCTACCAACAAACTGATTCAGGTGTTAAATGATGGTTGAGATTTATCTAAGAAAAAATGAATTTTGCTTGTATTATGAATCAATCTGGCACAAAAGATCTCATTACAAATGGAATGAGAGAGATACAAGAAATACAATAGAGGTTTTTTTAGACAAGTATTAAACAAAGTTACTATTATGGCTATTAGCCTTATCCATTATTAAGTAGAATATCAACTATCAACAACAACACTATGGCTGTTTCAGCCTTATGTAGCTATATAATCAAAGGTACTGCTAGTCTAACATTCAACAATAATGATCATGTACAGTAGCAGAAACCCTTAATAAGCTACATTGGTCCAAGTGATTTTACATATTGATGTAGAATCAAATAAGATCTGCAGAATTTGTCCTTCAAAATACACTATTTAATGCATCTAATCAACGAGTTCATAAGAGATAATTATCCTGTTTAATAAACTTTTGTGTCGTGAGGGCACAATACGATTCTATCTTTCGCTTCATCAGAAAAAACAAATTCATTATGAAGCCAAAAAAAAAACATTTTGTTGCTACACATGCGTGCCGCACGTGTTGGCGGCGGCAGTCTGCCGCCTTATTCGTCTGCCATATTTTATTATGACTTAAGCCTTATTCGTCCTACCCCACCTTTATCTGGCTTTATTATTATGGCTACTCGAGCCTTATTCGTCCTACAACAAACCTTACCCGCCCTTAGCTGTTGCTAGTCCTCCTACCCCACCTTTATCTGGCTTTATTATGAGCCTTATTCGTCGTCCTACAACAACAAACCTTACCCCGCCCTTAGCAGTTGCTAGTCCTCCACGTAACGTGGTAACAGCAACAGCCAGGGCAACGGCAGCTGACCGGGGTCTGGTGATGCCGCGAAGGCAGGCCCCGCATACGCCGCTTCCACCACCTCCTTCTCTCTCGCCGGCGCTGCCGCCACCGCCACCACATCACCACCATCCTCCCTTCTCGCCCTCTTCCGAAGATCCCACCGCTCATCAGAGCTACTCCCCGTAACAGCTGGTGAGCGAGCGAGATTCTTTCGAAAGTCCCACCTCGCATCCGAACTAGACCCGCTCCCCGGTGAGCGGGTGAACCCCCACCTCGGCCTCTTGCCTTGTCCCATGGACAAGGTCCCACCCCTCGCCTCCGAGCTAGGCCTAGGCGGAGGAGGATTAAGCAGTTCGAAAGAGGAGAGAGAAGTTACGGGGACCTCGAGTGAGCAGAGGGAATACCCATAAACCAATCCCACCTTTTAACCAGATTATTGAACTGTCAAATTAACGAGGTGGTACTAACCATCGTGCGCCCTCACTCGCTCGCCCGCTCGCCCGGTCTCCGCTCCCCACGCGCGCCCCGCTTTTCCGACGGCTGCGTAGGGTTTGCGGCCGCCGTCGCGCGCCCGCTCCCTGCTCGCCCGCTCGTCCGGTCTCCGCTCCCCGCGCACGCCCCGCCCCACGCCGCCGCTGGATCTCTGACAGTCGTGCTCCGTACGCCATGGGCGGCGATGGCACCGAGGAACGGTCGGCGGCGGCGCATACGAGACAAAAGAAACCGACAAGGAGAGAGAAAATACTTTTTGTTTTTTGTTTTTGAGAGAGAATGATTGAATCCACTCCCCTGGATTCCTTTCTTCTTTGTGCTGTGCCGAACTTCTGTCGGGCCGGGCCGATGATGGGCCAAATATCTGAAAGCTGTGCTTAATTTCTGTCGGGCCGAATCTGGGCCGAACTTCTGGTTGGGCCGAAGACTGTGACGAACTTCTGATCAGGCCGAAGACTACTACGGCGTTTCCTCTACTAGTGAGCGGCGACGATGATTCCAATCCAAACCCCTACTACACCGCCTCAAGGTCCGTTTCAGCATCATGGCTTCTCGCAGGGGTCGACGGCTGGCTGGTGCTCCAATCCGAATCCCATCAAGGGCCGTCGAATGTTGTTTTTCTTATAATAGGGCACGGAGCTCCAACTGACCATTTCGATGGGTCCTTTTCCGCTCGCTCCATGGAACATTCGACGGCAACCGTGAGAATCCGATCAAGCGTGGTGCCTTGCCTCGCCAGCTCCGCTACCATCCGTGTCCGTGTCCAACAAATGAGGCCTCCCCCCGCCCGCATACGTTTTCGCCTCGCATCCTGCGCTGGTGTTTGAGCCGGCGCGCCTCGCCTCCTCCGCCCGTCGGCGACGTGCCCCTGCGACTCTGCACGCCTAGCGGCGACGCGCCCAGGCGATTGTGCGCCATCGACTCCGCCCTGCAAGGAGGTGACTAGCTCCAGCTGCCGCGCACCTGCCCTGCCTCCTCTGCGCAGGGTGCGCCGTCGTCGCACCACTCTGTCTATGCGCAGAGGTGTGGCCGGCGGCAATGCGAGGTCACGGGCGTGGAGGAGACGCGGACGCCGCCGTACGTGGAGGCATGTGCAGCTGCCGATGCCAATGCGAGTTCTCGTGCGTGGAGGTGTGGCCCTGCGGCGAGGCGTGCGTGGAAGAAAGCAGGAACAGAAGTTGCCATGATTCCGGTTTTCCTTTAATTAATTAAATATAATCTAAATCAGGCTGCGAGCGTTTCCGTCGTGGACTTAATTTTGTTAGGAGTAGAAAAGAGATTTTATCTCTCTCCTCACCGAATCGGTATTTGCTCAAGCACTCATTGGCTTGTTGTGCTGTGCCGATGAGTCATATAAGGGCACTGACTCTGCATAGAGTCTAAGTCTATTTATTACTTTGAAGAAATCGTAGATTTAAAGTCTAAATAAGATTTAGAGTCTTGATTTTTCTCCCACTCTCTTTAATAAATACACTACTTTACATTAGAGTCTGCATTATGAGTGCTCTGTTAAGCTTTATCATTGTTTTTTGGTTCTAGTTATAGACAGATTAAAAAACATTGTAACCTTTTGAAGTCATCAAAAGCTTTATCTAACTTTGGTTAGGTCATTCAAATGAAAATTAAATATATATTACATGTATACAATATCAACTAAATGCAATTGATAAAAGATTTAATATGATGTATTATTTAATGATTCTTGTTTTATAATGCTTCAGATGTTTTTATATTTTTCAGAAATGCTGTACCATTAAGTGTTTTGGAGCAATCTCACACTCAATTTGGAGGCCATCCCTATTCCTCTCCGGCTCTCGCGCTCGCTGCCGATCTTATGTGGGAACCACAGCCGCCCATGACTGTCACTACAGCAAAAACAACCTCCATTTTTAGGAGGACGGCTCAATCTAGAGCCGTCCCTACAAATAATTTTTCACGGCCGCTATTATTAGCTGTCCCTATAAATGCATCCATCGACGGCTAGATATAGAGTTGCCCCCTACAAATATATACCAAAGACTTAAAATAAAGTACTAAAATTTAAATTTTATAAACCATATCGAATGGAGAAAAGACCAAAATAAAATGTGTACATCTCGAAAAGTTATGTAACTTTGAAGTTTACAACTTTTTTATTTGAAATAGTTCACTGTTTCAAAATGTTATTTGAAATTCTGAAGTTCAATTTTTAAGTTGTCGAAGAACTCTGATTTATCTTTTTAATTTTAGACTAAAATTTATAACTAGTATTTATCACTCATACGAACTTAAAATTTGATGATTGTTTCCTAAAAAAATCTAAAACCATTCCCTATCAAATTATTGTGTTATTGATGCTATTATTTTAGCATACTTTTCTATGAATTTATGTGAACATATCAAATTATCAATTTAAAAAACATGACTCTCTATATAGGCTAAGTACAAAATTATATAAGAGATATGCCAATTTGTAAATAATGTATAGTACCACTTTGTTAGATGAATATATGACTAAAATAAAAGTTACATATCTCAAAAAGTTATAGAATATTGTAGTTGACAAGTTTTTCATGTGAAATCATCTTGTTAAGGAAAACTAAGATTGAATCAAAAAAATTTGAAATTTAAATTTTTTAAACATTTTTCACATGGACAAACAACCAAAATAAATTTTGTGGATATTGAAATGTTAGAAAATTTTCTAGTTGGCAACTTTTTGATCTAAGATCATCTGGTTAAGGAAAACTACGTTTAAATTTTTTAAATTTAAAATTCAAATTTTATAAATGACCTCATATCAATAAACTATCAAAATAAAAGTTGTAAATCTTTCAAAGTTATACAATACTTGTAGTTGACAATGTTTTCATTTGAATTCATTTAGGAGTCCTCAAATCAATTTTGATTATAATATGTGGGAAAGCAAAATACAATATAGACACAAGTGAGAGAGGGGTGGAGTGGTAGATGGTGTTACAAGCGAGGGAGAGGTTGAAGACTCGAACCATGGCAGACGCAAAAATAAATGCACTGACTTGTGGCTTGTGAACGCGCGACATGTGGCTAGCCAGCGGGGGCCTCCCGGATTAAACAATGTTTTTGCTTTTTCTTAGCATTTTTCACTATTTCTGGAAATCAATTTGTAGGGGCGGTTCAATATCAACCACCCCTAAAAATCAGCTGTTGCCCCTACAAATCATGATTTATAAAGACAATTGCTTAGGGCTGATTAAAGAAACTGTTTTTACATAGGCTCTTCAGTTGGGGACTACATCTCATTGGGCAAATTTATCCCCTGTCTTCGAAAAGGACGTCATTTTATCTTGGTTGATATGGATTACTTTATTAAATGGACCGAGGTTGTTCCTTTAAAGAATCCGACACTGCCGATGTAGTACTCAATTGTGTCTTATTAGATCAAGCAATGCATACTTTTAGTGATAATACTAAGCCTGATATTTGTGTGTTATATACGTTGTTTTTTTTGTGTATTGCCCGCGCGGCATATTCATCAATTTTGCCTCCGGTGCGCGGAATGATTCTTGCCGGGTGCCACGCTAGCTGTTGGAGAGCAATCATGTCGGCGGAAGGGCAAGCATGATGGATGCCACAAGACGTTCGGCGCAAGTATGCCAAGGATGTCAGGCACGTTGCCAAAGTGAACTCGCCGTGTGTCGTCGGTTCCGGCAACCATGTACGTGTCCACACGGCGCTTGCAGCTTTGGCCCTTTTCCCCGCCGCACCAGCTGATCTATCATATCTAGCATTCCACACGGCTGCACCGATGCCTCTCTCCAGATACGTCGTCCATGCAAGCAAGACCCCTTTAATTTGAAATATGGACTATAGTTTATGTTCCCTACATGGATCAACGGTCACAAATTAAACAGGGTCAAGGCCATCATTGACCCAAAAAAAAAAATTCAAATACTCATCACATCAGGTGATGAAGCGTATGTATGCTTCATCGTGTATATCTGTCTGGACGGAGGGGCTCGCTCGAGGCACTATATATATCAATCTCCTAAGTTCATCTCTTCATCAGATAGGGGAGAACAAGAAAAGAGAGCACGCATGCAGTTAGTTAGCTAGAGACACAACCATCATATATATATGCTAGTGATCGAGCGTGTGCTGGGCTATAGAATAGAACTAAGAATGATCATGGGAGAGCATGGAAACCCTGCCAGGCGGCAGGTGTCGTCCTCCCTGCTTGCACTTGTTTTTGCATCATCCGTGCTCGTTGGCCTCGCGGCCGGCGGCAGCTTCTACGAGGAGTGCGACGCGACGTGGGAGCCCCAGAACTGCTGGGCCTACGACGATGGCAACAGGCTCTCCCTCGCCCTCGTCAGCAGCTCCTCTGGTACGGTCAGGGGTAGTGTGTACGTGGTCGTGCAAGATGAATTTCTTCGATCGGTGACTAGTTATAGCCGAATGTCTCCATGACTTGTATGTATATATATGCAGGCTCCATGATCCGGTCGAAGAAGCAGTTCGTGTACGGGACCGTGTCCACCATGATCCAGCTCGTCCCTGGCGACTCCGCCGGCACCGTCACCACCTACTATGTGAGTGGTGCAGGGAAGCATGACCACACCCACAAACAAAATGCATATCTATCTTAGCTTTCTATTTCCACTTCCATGCAATAATGTGTGCCTGCAGACATCGTCGCTGGGAGACAACCATGACGAGATCGACTTCGAGTTCCTGGGCAACGTGAGCGGGCAGCCCTACACCATCCACACCAACGTGTACACCGCCGGCGTGGGCAACAAGGAGATGCAGTTCAAGCCATGGTTCGACCCCACCGCCGACTACCACAACTACACCATCTCCTGGACTCCCTGCATGATCGTGTACGTAATTAATAACCATGGCAGATCGATGCGTTATTCATGCAGAGATAATCGATCCACATATTTCGATTGATTATATTGATAATTTTGCATATTTAACTAATTAAGGTGGTACATCGACGGCGTCCCGATCCGTGCGTTCCGCAACTACGCGGCGAGCCACGGCGTGGCGTTCCCGACGGGGCAGCCCATGTACGCCTACTCCAGCATCTGGGCGGCGGATGACTGGGCCACGCAGGGCGGCCGCGTCAAGGCCGACTGGTCCAAGGCGCCCTTCGTCGCCAGCTACCACGGCATCGACCTCGACGTCTGCGAGTGCTACGGCGGCGGCTGCGTCTCCACCTGCGCCGCCGCCGCCGGCGACTGCAGCAGCAGCCTGAGCGACGCGCAGGTGGGGAAGATGCAGTGGGTGCAGAACGGATTCAGGATCTACGACTACTGCGCCGACCCCAAGCGCTTGGTCAATGGCCAGAAGCCGATCGAGTGCGGCCTGCCTCAGTACTGAACTCGTCGTGTCATCCAGGAGCGAGCTAGCTAGCTCCTGATGAGGTCGTCGTTGTTGCATGAATGAAGAACGAAAAAGCATTGTTAAAGTCATTTTATTAATCTATATACTCAATCAACAATGGAAGGGACCGGCCGGGAACTGCAGGCGTATGTACAAACGCCGACGTACCACCAGGTTTATATTATATGGTCAACGTGACTGTGAGACAACGACGAGGCCGCCTCACTTGTTAGTTATTACATGGATAATGCAATTTGTTTTGTGGTTCATTTTACTCTTGTACCGTTATATATTGAGTATGAGTTTTTGAGAATAAAAGTGTTTTCTTTTTGTTTAACGAGGCCAAACGTTTACGAAGAACAGCTAGGAAATAATAAAAAGATAAAAATTATACGGGAGAGTCTTCCTTGACCGTCTATGTATGCATTCGGCAGGTCTATCCCGACCATCTATCATATATTTTTTTTTTGTCAGATGCGCATGCGCGCCACGCCCGAGCAAGCGCCGACCGTACCCACATTGACCGCGCTGTCGGAGCTCTTCTTCTTCATCATCTCCTCTTCCTCCTCGCGCGCCACCCGTGCCTGCACCAACTGTGCTACTCGTGCCGCCGGAGCCATCAAATGTCGCGTTGTCCGCGCCGCTCGCCTTGTCGGAGCACTTCTTCTACATCTCCTATTCTTTGCTTCTCCTCGCCTTTGCCCTCACCACTCGTGACCCCTTCTTTCCTAACTCCGGCGGGCTTAGAAAAGGAAAGGGTTTAGGGAGGCAAGTTGGCTAGGCAGGTGGTAATGGTGGGAGGGTGGCTTTATGGTTGTGGCAGTAGTGGAGGCGGCCGAGGCAGGTCAAGGCTGGAGAGCTCCGGCGAGCGCTACGGCGGAGCTCCGATGAGCACTTAATTGATTCCCATCACAACATGAATCTTGATGTCTAGATCATTTCTAGGGCCATGACAAGCCTGTTGGACACATACAAGCGGTAAATCCACATTCAGTTATTCTCATCACAACTATAAAGACTAAAAGTAAGACATGGTTTTATCGGGTCGTCACTCTGCCTTCGTGCGACCCACTCTCACTGGCACGCGGTAATCCTAGCGCTAATCACGCTCGTCCCTACGCCACCCATCCAGTTCCACTGGTGCTAATAACACTCCTAGAGAAATTTAACTTTTTTTCCATTATAAAGAAAGTCACCTCTCCAATAACCACTCTTACAGTTGCGTTTACAAACTGCCACAGGAGTGAAGTTTAAACGAATTTGTTGCCACTTTTGCCTATGTGGCACGACACGCACACGAGCCACGCTCGATCCCAGTCGTTTGGGCCATGGCAAAAGACCGACCTGCCCCTGCCCTTGCCCTAAAAGGCAGCACCTGCCCCCGCTCTCCCTTCTTCCCATCTCATTCTTCCTCGCCACTGCCCCTATCTTGTTGTTGTAACACCTCTGGTGTTACTATAATAAAAACTGGACATGTCATCATGTTTACTTTCAAAGCATCCTGCATACAACCAATTATCATGCCTAAATCAAAATAAATTTATTTTTGCATTTGGTTGTACATAGGGACCCTAGAGTGACATTAGTGTGGAAAATGTCGTTTGATTGCTTGTCTACAGACCAAACTAAATTTTTACTGGAAAATGTATTTTGAAACCTTGATTGGGGCCCAAAACCCTAAATCAAGAACTAAAAGGAATCTAAAAAAACGTATTAATAAAAGTTGTAGCCCTTGATTAATAGAACAACTTTTATTTTGGGCAAATTTGAAGTTCTTAAATAAAAATTTGAATTAAACCCTAATTACTATTTTGATATTCAAATTTGAAATACTAATTTGAAAATTATCAAGAATATGACCAAACATCCTTAATGAAAGTTGTCAATCTTGATGTGTAGAACAACTTTTATTTTTACAGATTTTCAAGTTTTAGATAATTTTTGAGATTTGGCTAGGATTTGAAATCAAATTCAAATTAAAGAATTACCCTCTTTTTAATAATTTCAAAACTATTTTGAATTTGAACATGGTTCAAAAAGCAAAAATGTTCTTCATAAAATTTCTCACAACTTTTATTTTGGGTGATTCCATTCTCTGGTTGCCACTTGGAATAGGGAATAATGAGCAAATTTAGGTGTTGACCTTAGAACCCTAGCTACAGTACCCGGGCCCCTACTCCTGTTCAGAGCACGCGCGCGCGTGCGCCGCGCCGCGCGCCGGCGCCGTCCGGCCAGCCAGGGCTCTGCCGCCTTCCACCGTGGTCGTGGAGGGGTCCGGCAGCTTGTCCCCTTTCTGTTCCCCTCCTTCTCAGTAGTATATAAGCCGGTGGTCGCTCGTTCTTATCCTCACCTCTCTCCTCAGCCGCTTGCGAGCACCTCACTGCCTCGGCCTAATTTGCCCACACCGAGCCACCTCTAGCCTCTCCATCTCGCAGCCAGCTAATTAACTCCTTTGTGCATCGCTTGAGCCTATCCGTGCGGCTCGTTTTCTTCCTCGGTTCCGGCGAGAGCACCGCCGTGCTTTCTCGCATCGTGGCCAGGGCACTGCAGTGGGTTATTTCTCTCCCTCTTTGGTGTTCTAGGTTCACTTTAGTTCAGTGATTCTCGCGGCCCTAGTAGATTAACCGCTCTTGCCTTAGGTTCGCCGGAATGAAGGCCTCGTCGTCAGTGCACGCTGCTGTGTTCCCCGCCGGCGTCAACTTCTAGCCTCCACTTCTCCTCCGACTCCACCTGGGCACGCATCATCTTCGGGGTGAGCCTCTGGTTCTCTGGAATAGTTTCTTTTGAGCGCTTTTGGCTCGTCGTGGTCGGAGTCCATTCCGCCGTCGTGACCGAGCCGCCATGGCTGCCATCAAGCTCGTCACCGGCTAGCATCGGTCGGTTTAGGTCCCTAGGGTGGTGTGCTAGGGTCTGGGCCGCTCGTCCGAGGCCACTCCCTCGACGGAGGAGCCACTAAAAGCGAGACGCCGCGGCTGCGCCGCCGTGTGTGCGCGGGGTGAGTTGAGGGATGGGGAGGGACTTGGGTTTGAGAAGATACGAAAAGCTAGGGGGTTAAGTGAGGAGATGGTGACTCATATGAATAGTACCGATCAGACTGCGGGGCAAGAGTTGGGTCTTTTGGGGGTCTTTTGGCAAAGTGGCCAGGCGCGCGTGGGCAGGCCATGTGGGCCGGCCTGTACCGTGATGGGCCGCTCCGGGCTGAAAGTCTGTTTTCCAATTTTTTGTGAATTAAAATTGTTTTTCCAGTTTCTTGTGAAGTGAATAGTATTGCATATTGTTATTTTTGTGAGAATTAAATTACTACTTCAAAAATGCTGAAAGTATTTACACAGGCTCTCTGCAGTATGTAATATTTTACAAAAATATTAAATAATGAATTTGAATAACTTCTACAGGGACTTAAAATATGTCATTTAATTAGAAAATGCAATTTTGATGAATTTTAGTAAATTCACTGTTGATACAAAAACTATGAAATTTGTTTGGGTACTGTTTTAGCCTAAGATCTATTTGTTGGTAAAGTTTGGACGCATTTAAAAGTAGTTAAATTAGATACTATTTAATGTTTGATTATTGGTAAATAAAATAAATTAAAAACATTAATGACTTATGCATGGTGTGATTTTGAGATTGATTGTGATCCTAGGTCAATTCCCCTTATGGCCTAGAGCATCTTAGATTAGATTTACCCTGGTTAGCTTATGAAGGAAAGTTGTACTCAAGTTTATGAATTATTAATTATTGAATCTTGCATCACATCTCATTTTGCATCATATTAAGCATACATCATTGCATACATGTAGTGACCGAGAGTAAAGAAGTCAAAGTTCAGATCCCTACTGAAGAAGTGGTGCCTGAGGTGATCCAAGGGTTTGACATTTGTGGCACTGATCCTGACCCTACGCTCCACATAGTGCAAGGCAAGCCCCGGTGCATTTAAACCCTTTCTTGTGATTTATAAAATATTTATTACTTGAGTTAAACTACTACATTAAGTTGATAGGAGTTGAGTGTTAACCCTATTGATGCATTACCAACCTTGACCGCTGAAATACAATCCTTGCAACCTGTTTAAATGAGATATTTGAAAAATTCTTAGCCCTACGTGCTATTTTCAAGTTATGTGATATACTATTGTTAACTCATGAAAAAGGGGAAATGAAAATGTTCTCGTTTCGACGGTGGTGCACTTGACCAGTGCATTATCACCGATGGGAAGGAATTTTCCATTCGGTGGTCATACACTTGGGTTAGAATCCCAATGCATCATCACCGACGGAAAAGGAACTTGAAAACCGTGTGGTTGCTTTGTACTTAGGTTAGAGTCCCAATACATTATCACCAACGGAATAGAATTAGGGACCATTTGTTGTAGGCCTGCTGTGATCGAGACTTTGCAACTAGCCACATACTCCGAAAAGCCCTGACTCCGGTGGCTTTACTACTTGAACCGACAACCACGCACTGAGAGTGGAGAGATGGCGAGAGTAGCGTGTACCCTCGTGGCCGGCGTGCTAGATTGCAGAGGAGTACTGTGCTCTCGGGTGGCGCAGGAACCGGTTCAGATTTTGGAAAAGCCGTGGTAGACGGGGTTGGTATATGCAAGCTTAAGTGCTACATATGCAGTGTGGTTAGGGATCCCCAGCTGGGGTATTAATCGATTCGAATCGTCGTTGCTCCTCGGTTATGGAGACTTGATCCTCATATCTACACCGAAAAGTGGTTCAGGAACTAGGTTTTGAGAATGGATAAGTAATTAGAATTGAAAGGATACATGTGAAATAACTGAGATCCATGGTTCTTGATTAAAATAATAATATTGAATTAAAATATTAGAAATAGGATTCAAGATTAGTAATGCTTTTCTGCAAAATGCTGACTCTTCCTAAAGCCTTACCTTGACTCCCCTCAGCCTGTATTCCTGAGTCTTCTCCCCATTTTCTATAGTCAGGGTAAGTCTTGCGGAGTACCCCAGTACTCAGGGTTTGTTAACCCTTGTTGCAGGAGAATAGCCACAGAAGGTTTGTCTTGGCCCCTGCTGTATGACAATCATTCAGAAAGGGAGTGATGATGAGTGAAGCTAAACCCTTGGGCAGGGTCCTTATCTATACCTCTTATATAAACAAACCCCACTAGTGAGTTCTCTTGACATGCAAACTGTCCACATCAGCAATTCACTGAAACTTGCAATTAAAGTCAACTAGCACATATAATTATGACAGCTATCTCTTCATGTAACATTCATTGAGTTGTGGACCAATATCTTTTTAAATTATCTGGAATCGCCGCAGCAACGCGTGGCGTATTCTCCTAGTTATTATTATCTAAGTGTATTGTATCGGGCTACTCTACTGCTACTGCTATATACGTATGGTTTGTAATAACTGCACTTAAATTATATTTGGACAACTGATTTGTAATCTAAGTAGTACGTAATCCTTCCGCACTTTTACTCTGATGTATTTTGTTATGAAATATTGTAATTCTGTAATGGCTTCGCAATGGGATCCTATTGATGAAACGGGTGCTGGTGTAGTCCGGCAGAGCCTTCTAGGTCATTTGGGTCATGGGTGCGGCTGTCAGAGGTCATTAGTGATAATGACAGGTGTCTGCGGGCCACATGATTTAGGCAGTTCTGTTACAGTTGTGTTCTCTCCTGCTCCTTCTCGACATCGGCTCATCCTCAACCATTGCTTTAGCGATATGTCAGAGTGGGCGGAGTCTTCCCGCTAGAGCAAGGTGACAAGGAGCCAGCTCTAAGGCCAGAGCTCCATGGTTCCGGATCTCGGCCCTGTTCCAGCCGGGAAAGAAATGGGATTTCCGTTAATCCCATGCCCAGATTGTGGATTGGCCTGTATCATCGAGCTGAGGTCGAGGAAGGAGACTAGCAGCTTGGGTTGGGACTTCTTCAAGTGCCCAAGAAATGGGATTAATCAGTTGAATAATTTTGTAGTTTTTTGCAGTTTAGGGATTAAAATTGGGTGCCTTTCTACAGTTTCTGAAGCTGTGTGGATACTACAGATTTTAGAGGCAGTATTTATTTGAGGACTTGCAGGGGAAGAACATCATAAATGTATGCATTGAGCAACTTCTGGATATGGATAAAGAAGAGGAAGAAGCAACGGTGGAAACCAAAACTGGGAAAAATGAGGCGAAGAATCATCTGAAACTAATGGAGAATATGATGTGGAAATAGAACACGTTTTTGTGTGTGTTGCAACTTTTATATTTGGATTTGTAGTGAGCTATGCTGTGAAACATTGTAGTTAACTGAGGATGCAATTAAACTATTGTCTTTTTCAATGGCAAAAATGTGTATTTGTAATTTGGCTGGTGAAATGCAAATGATGGATGCTGCAATCATTGTCTTGTGCATGAACTACTACAACGGAAAATCACAAAACTGAATACTACATCAAGATGTAAGCTAGGCAGGTTTCTCATAGCACCATAATTTGTCATAGAAATATCTAAGGTCATAGTTTGGACCATTACATGGAAGCAGTACCCATTACACACATAAAGTTCATAATTTAAGAGGCCACTCCACATGGCAAATATAGTTTTTGGCCACTGCACATGACATCTATTTTTGTCCACTGCAATACTTAGGTAGACCATGCAAAATACCGCTTTGGCCTATTACATAGAAATCATCATAAGCTCAGCCTAACAGTTGCCACTTCCATCACTTGGCATTTCCTTCTTTGGTTTTCTCCACCTTATTAGTTGCCAGTTGCTTTCTTCTTAGTGTCATCTTCTTGGTAGCCTACACAAGAGATGGTTGTGCTTCCTCACGCTGCACAAATAAGCTCTTGCGTTGTATTAATAAGACATCAGTCAACATTGTTTATAGATTGTGCACAAATGAAAAATAGAACTTATAGATCAAACACATTATCTCTTGGCACCTAGCTTTTGTGGATGGTTCTGAGAGTTGCATCTCCAAAGGCATTATGTCCAAGACATCTTCACCTGCCTGACTTGCTGCTTGTGTGCCAGTACCATCATGCAGGAAAACTCATTTCTTATATAGCTCGGCTTCCTCCCTTGATGTTGCTTGTAGAGCTTCCCTAGATGCTTGTGCTTTCCGCTCAACTTCTTCAGCTTCCCTCCTTGCCTTTGTTGCTACTTCCCTTGCCAAAGCAGCTCTGGTCCTAGAAGTTGAAGTTTCTTCCCACCTTGATGGTCTTCTTGGTTCTCTTCTTGTACAATTCCTATCATTAGTTTATAGAAAGGGTAATATGTATAACAAGGGCTTCAGTAGTAACCTTTTCTTAGTTCTAGTGAGGGAACACCTTATAACTACCACTGCTTTCTCCATACTCACCATAGCTAAGACATTTCACTTGCCTAGTTGTTTTTCCACCATTTTCCCTACCAGACATCATTCTATTCTTTCTCAATCTACCTGCCACTCTCTTCTTCTGACTTGGAGGTTGAACTTTGAATCCTTTTTCCACATCAGACCACTGACCCCTGTCAGTAATATTTGGAATTGTTCTAGCGTAGGCTGCCTGCAATTTTTGTATTGAGTAGTAATTGTGCACAAACTGAGCCATGTCAGGCTATCTAGTGGTGGTAATAACAGCCAAGGCATGGGGACAAGGTTTACCAGTAACCTGCCACTCCCTACAACTACAAACATGTCTTTTTAGGTAGACAACCTATCTTCTGACTTCTTCATCTTTGTAAAGTTTTGTAACCTCTACTGTTTCAGGATGTCCTTTAGTAGGACTAGACCCCTGGAGGCTGCATTCAAATGATGAATCTCAACAGGCAGCGTACCAAATGGAAGGCCTCTAGAAATTTGTCTCCTCTTTGCAAACAACACCATGCATAGTCCTCTCTTATAGCATCTTCAATGCAATGCAAGGTCAAGTCCTTCAGGCCTTTGATCCAAGCATTCCAAGACTCTGCAATATTGTTATTTATGTAGTCACAATTGATGTCATCATAGAACTTGCTTATTGCCCACAGAAAGGGATGGTGCTCACTCAACCATTTTTGGACATCAGGACTTGCTTCCAAGACTTTCTCAAGGAAATACTTGAATTTATGTGGAAAGTAAGCTTGAGCAGGAGGACACATGTTTTTGGCATAGATGTCACCAGTGTTTTCTTTCTCATGTTCTCCATTAAATGCCTAAAGCATTCTCTCCCTTCTGCCTGGGGAAAGACAACCCTAACAGCTGACTCTAGTCCCTTACAGGCATCTATATAGATAGCTAGCTTATCCAGGGGTCCAATTGATTTCCTCAATTGTTCCATGAACCAAACCTAGTTTTCCTTTGTCTCTGAGTCAAATAACCCAAAGGCTAGAAGGAACATCCAATTATGTCTATCTAAAGTTAAGGTTGCATGCATGTGGACATTCTACATTCCATTAAGCGATGTGGAGTCTACACTAATATAATCCCTGCAGCCATTCAAGAAGCCTTCTATGGAAGATTTAAATGCACAGAAGAATCTGCTAAACCTAATGTCCTCACCAAAAGTCATAGTATCTATCTCTACAACGCTGCCAACTGATCTCAATTCCTACCTTAGCCTTGAATCTATACATTTAATCAAATGAATCACTCCACTTACATAGCATGCCTGCTGCTCTCTTTCTTCCATAGTGTACCTGACAGGTAGGGGATCTCTATGTCGTACATGTACTCAAGCTCATCTTTCATTTCTTTTGCCACCATGTTTACTTTTTATTTGCATTTAATAAATACCAACACGGATCCCTACACATGTGCTAGGCCTATGTTTGCATCAAAAATCTACAAACACGTAATGACACCTTTACCGAGTATGGGTTGCACACTATTGAAGCAACTTTCGGAAGACCACAACACTTTGCGCACGCATCATACCACAGGGATTCTCATCACCTCTAGCGCTGAAGAGTTAGGGCCGCATGCTTAGGAATACCAATAACCAACTAGGGCATCAAATAGCATCAATTGCTACTAGCACACTCTGGCTTCGACGTCGAACTATATATCTTGACAAACATTCTTCTAGTAGATTAGTGTGTCAGCATGATAACTAAAGCTACCACAAGGTGTTTTTGTAGAGCTTTCTCCCACAACGATGTCATAGTTAGGTTAATCCAATCGGCAGGAAAGAATATGTCGACACAAAATAATGGCGACACGGCAGGCACGCTGCAAGCCTAACGATCTCGCAAGGGTTAGGGCCTGGAAACCTTGCTTGGTTTCAACCTAAGGCTGGTCAACTCTAATGGACCGAGGGTATGCTAGTCAATTTGACCTGGAATTAACAAGGAGATAAGATTGATCAGTAATTTAAAGCAGAACATGTCGGTGTTGCCCTAGATAGTTCCATATATGTGGCTTTGAAAGCCAGTGAATAGGGCTACTGACTAAAGAATCGATATCTAGCATGTCCATGGTAAAATATTTGTCAAAAGTAAAGAAATCAGTTAATTCTATTGATAGGCATGTGAGCAATGAAGCCGACGAGCATGGATCATGCCGAATTCATGTTATTGATTAATCAAAACAAAAATAAGTGTGATACCTAAGATTGCATGTGACTGCATGTATGATTATTCCCAAATTAAAGGTAAATCTGCTAAAGCAGTTGATTCTCATTATTTTATCATAACAGAATTATAGCTTGTGAGCAATTGACTGTCTAATGCAAAGGAATCTGTAAATAACCTATACTTAATATGTTATCAACGTGAGTGAGGCTCGACTGGATCGATACAGCTATAGCAATGATAAGAACTAAGGCTACGAAATTTACCAAGACACTTTCATATGAATAAAAACAAGCTATATCTATGAAGGCATAGGGAATCGGCAAAACAGACGATTCTGACATAGCAAACAAACATAATTCATAATCTAAATTCTTACCAGTGAGGTCCAACCGATAAGGATGAAAACAGAATGGAAATGTCCCGAACCGAACCGCATCGTTTTCTATATTTAATTCGATCGAATTCGTATTTTCTGGTTTGACTTTACCATTTTTGCTTTCGTATTCTAAATGTTTCATATTTCAAATGTAAAATTAGAAAACAGTTTAGACATTTTTCTAACTGTTTTCTACTTTTCTACTTTAAATTCAAAATATTCTAAATTTAAAATCTAGTTCAAACTGAATTTGGCAAACTGCACAGGTCACAGAGCCCAATTATAAGATACTCACCACACAGTTGTGTTCTTTCTACATGTGACTAGCTGCCCTTTTTCATATAGATGACATCTGGCCTAACATCTTCATTTCCTTCGCCTCATGAGGTGTGCTAAACGGTAGGAAGCCAGCAGCATTGTCTCAGCTATTGTTCTAGATTTGTATTTAGGCAACGGATAAGGTGTAAACCATAATCTTCGTGAAAACCCGTGTAAACCATAGCAAAAAAAAGTCGTCTAAATTCAAAAAAAAATTATACATGTAGATGATATGATGATACATGATCTTGTAAAATATCTTGTCCAGACTCGACTTCGTTTGTGAGACATAAAAATAACAAATTTCAAACCAGAAAGCTGTCCAGATGATTTGTTAGAAATTTATTATTTTTATATCTCACAGACGAAGTCGAATTTGGACAAGATATTCTACAAGTTGTGTATCATCATATCATGTACATGTGTGATTTTTTGGTGAATTTAGATGACTTTTTTACCATGGTTTGCATGGGTTTTCATGAAGTTTGTGGTTTGCACCTGATCCGTTCCCATTTATACGTTGACTATTGTGTTAAATAACTAATACCAAGGGTCATGCACTTGTTCTTATGGGTAGGTATTCTGTATTGAGTTTTCATATTCGATCGTATAGGACATAAATCCGCTCAAATTGGTTCATTTTCGAAATTCTCGATATTTCGTAAGTTCGTGTTCGTTTTGATTTTCATATCCGACCTTACCATTTTCACTTTCATTTTCGTATTTCAAATGTAAAAGTAGAAAACAATTTTGTAGTTTTTCAACAATTTTCGATCGTTTTCATCCTTACCAACCGAATCGATATAGCTATGGTGATGTCATCAAATTAGATCTATTAACTAACAAACTTATCCAAGAACAAAACATGCCTCGAAATATGTGTTATGTTTGATCAAGACAGAGGAAAACAGCCGATTCTAGCAGGATTAGCCATCAAATTCAATGATTGAGTGTTTGAAAGACCCTAGTTTGGTTTTGATAGTTGATGAAACCTAGTTACTAATCTAAGTGCTAAGTATGTGTAGGCAAGAGAAGATTAGTGATAAGGAGGAAGATGACATGTGCTCAAGTGAAGATCAAGATGGAATGGTCAAGGAGAAAGAAAAGGACTTAAAGAAGGAAAGCCTAGAGGCTAAGGTATATTCAAATAGGGCTTTTCTTTTAGTGATTAAGACTCCAAGTAGGAGTGATCATATTTAGGATAGATAACCAACTATCAAGGGGAGAACTAAGCTATTGGATTACTTTCAAGTGCTCTAGATTGCATCTCATGTGCATTGATCTAACCAACCTAGAGAACCTCTTTGAAAACCCTTGAAAAATATTTGCAAAATGTTAACACACTGTGCACAAGTGTTGAAGACCTTAAGTGTTAGCACATAGAAGCAAGGGGTGTGAAATTAACTTGAAAAACTCCGTAAAAGGAGCGTCGGACGGTGTAGAGGCGTAGCGTCGGACCATTTGTTCGTGTCCGACGCCTACACTTTGAACTGTGCTGATGGCGAGAGTCGGACGCTCGGTAAACGAGCGTCGGACCATTGCCCTCTTCAGTCCGACGATGCCGAGCAGCGGCAGGGTGACGCGTGGCACGCTGAGGAGCGTCGGACGCTTGAGAAAAGTCCGACGGTGAGCGTCGGACGGAGTCCGACGAAGTTTTAGCGATTTCAAACCTCTCTGGAAGTGTCGGACGCTAAGTTTCTTTAGTCCGACGGTACTCGCGCGAACGTCCGACGGTACGCGCACAGTGAACTGAGGGAGAGCGTCGGACGCAAGTGTTTAGTCCGACGACTCCTGTCCGATGGTTTGAAAAAGCGCGCGATGAGATATCCGTTGCGATCGGATGATCGACGTTGAATCCAGCTGACACGTGGCTTCATCATGAGCGTCGGACGCAGAGTGTTAGTCCGATGGACTTGGTCCGACGGTAGCGTCCGACGACATAAAATCGTGGTTAACGGCTGTTTCGAGTGGGGTAACAGCTAGATTTGCACTTGGGGGTATTTATACTCCCTTCCCTGGTCACTTAGTGACTGGTTTGCACACTTGGATTATTGTCATACACTTTGTTGCATTCTAGCCTCCCACTCTCTCACTAGTTCATCATTTTGATCATCCTTAGTGAGATTGAGTGAACCTCAAGTGCATCCTTGCTGGTGTTTTGCATTCTAGAGCACTTGAGAGCAAGCCTTGGTTCAGTTCTTATTCTCTTGGAACATTGCCGTGTCCCTAAACGGCTTGGAGGAGAAGAAGGTGTGGAGAAGCTTGGTGATTGTGCTTGCTCACACCGGTGATTGTGAGGGGTCTTGTGCCTACCCCGAGCGGAGAGCTCAAAGGTAACTCTAGTGAATTGCTCGTGTCATTGAGTTACTTCCTCCGTGGTAGGTTCTTGTGGCGTCTAGTGTAGGCTCGGTGTGTGATACCGATTAGCCACCGAACCACCGGTTGAAGTCGACACAACGAGGACGTAACGTGCCAGCAAGCACGTGAATCTCGGGGATAAATCTTTGTGTTCATATTGCTTTCCTCACCTTCGAGTGAGTGACTTGATCTTTATCCCGGTGATTGACTTCATCTCAAGACAAAGGTATAATCGACAATCATCCCCTTCTTATCCTTGTGCAAAGTAGCTTGATCTCTTGTCTTGAGTAGTTGTGTAGTCGTTTAGCTTTTGCTAGCATTGCTTGTGTGGCTTAGAACTAAGGATTAACTAGAATTGTATAGGTGGCTTACTTAGGTTAGTAGTTGCTCTAGCATTGCACATTTAGCTATATTTGTTATAACCTCTTGGTCCTAAGTACTTTGTAGAAATTCTATTAGGCTATTCACCCCCCTCTAACCATATTAGGACCTTTCAGTGTTTAAAGAGCTAGAAGAGGACCAAATCAAGATTATGTGATGCTAATCTATCTCTATCTTAATCAAATAAGGATGCTTCTGTTATAATTGAAGAACCCTAATCATAACAAGATCGATAACTAGTGAATCAACCGAAAGAAACAAGGTACATTTTACTAATACTAGCAGATTCTATAACTGGTGAATTTACCTAAAATAGCAAGCGTAACCTACTATCTCTGGCGAATTCGATGACTATTGATAATAATGTACTAGATAGCAAGCTACTTAACACAGGATCGATAACTTTGATCTATATTATTATAGGCTTGTAAGTAGTCAAACTGATTGGTACTTCCAAACTATGAATTAGGTCAATAACTAACTTGATTACTGTTAGTAAAAGGTCGAACGGATCGATGCAGCATTACAAGTGTAATACAAGTTATGACGGTACTCATAAACAAGTCAGAGGTCGAACGAGTCGATGCAGCTTTGTTTGTTGAAGAGCTCGCTGAGATATATATAGGACTCCTACTCTTTTTGCACAAGCCGAAGTTGTATTGATGATTGAATGGTTGGGGACTTATATTTATACCTTGGGCTTAAACACGAGTTCTACTTTGGATACAACTTATTACAAACTTGAAACCAATGAAAAACTTCCTAAATTACACGATAACTTGGACCTTATTCTTTCCTTTCTCATAGAGTCCGACGTGTTGTCCCTGAACGCGCCATCCTTCAATACAGGTTGTTGTAACTCTTGATTCTCCTTGTTTTGGGAATTCGGATTCCCACTTAGCCTTTCCAAAATTTGGTGCAAACATAATACTTAAGGGTTCGAAAGGAAAAGCACCTTTCTCCCACAATGATGCCATAGTTAAGCAAATCCAATGACAGAAAAGAATACTTGCGCGTCAGAAATAAAACTGACAGGTGTGCCAGGTAGTGGTTTGACCCGACAGAGATATATCACTGTCGGTTTAAAAAATGAGTCGGTTGACCTGAGCATTTTTCGGTTAGTCCTAGTTTGGGCTAGGCTGATAAAGCCTAGTTTTATTGGGCCAAAAAAATCCCACCAGTTAACGTCCCACAGTATGAGTCGGGCTTGATTTTTCGTGACGATCCTAGGCCTAGGGCCTACCCGTGCATTTTAAGTACTCCCTCCGTCCAGAAAAACATGTAATTCTAACACAATACCATGGTTTAGTATCTTAATTAAGTTTGATCAATTATAGATAAAAAATATTAATATTTAGGATTTCAAATAAATACCGTTAGACTAATTACGAAATATACTTTTATAATAAATTAATTTGAAGTCACAAATGTGAATAGTGTTTATTAGAAATTTAGTTAAATGGGAACTGTTTTTGATGGCATGCAAAACATAGTTGCATGTTTTCTGGGACAAAGGGAGTACAACATAGGAATAAAATAAATATTTCAAGACGGGCTTGGTAAGAAAAAATCTTCTTTTTTGAGAGAAGTAGGAATTTCCCAAACCATATAGTACATCAGCAAATACAGGAGGGGACTCAAACTATATATATCGTCCAGATTGAAGAGTACATGCAGATTTTGCAAGCATATGAGCCTCCCTATTGAAATTCCTATTTTCATGTGCAAACCGCACAAAATTAGAGGACCTGGATTTTTGATATATGTCTAGGAGAATCATCATATCGGGACATGCATCTCCCTGATGTTTTTGACAATATTCAAACATTCTGAAGCAACAATGAAACTTCTAATTCCACAGTCTTCAGGAAGAGCAAGTGCCTCTGAACAAGCCATTGCTTCTAGCGTTTCAGGATCAGTATGTGGTATCACCAAAGCACTTGCAGCAATAAATCCTCGATCATTACAACATACAGCTGCCACTCATTACGACATACAGCTGCCACTGCACCTTTAGTCCCTGATCAGTCAATAGCAGTATCTGTATTAATCTTGCTAAGACCATTTTCACGAGATATCCAAATTTGAGCTCTTGTCTTTTGTTGATGGTGGTCTTTTACCCTGAAATCAACTGCATGAACAAGTTCAAATTCTTCTATTAAATGGTTGATCATTATCATAATAGAATAAGGGCTTTGGAAGATACCTTCATGAATAGTCTTCCTCCTAGCATACTAGATGGCCCAACAAGTAACAAGGATATGAATACCATCCGCTTTTGGAATATTGCAACACATATATGAAACCCAATGCTTTGGATCAGAGAAGTGTGTAACGAAGCTAATAAATTCGATAAATTTTCACCGATCAAGGCCCACACACATTTGATATATTACACTGCATCAATGAACGAATCCATGCATGTATCTTCTTTTGCCCCCACAAAACTTTCAATTTGATGTAGTTGATAGATTCTTACTCTTCAATACAGTACCAGTGGGTAGCGAATTGTGTGCCAAAAGCCGACAAAAAACTTTGATTTTTTATGACATCTTCATGCTCTAGAGATGTTCCATTCATTTTGAATTCTTTGCAAATCAGAAAAACTCCCATGACTTCCAAAGTAGTCTTCTCTATTTTTCTTTGTTTCAATCAGCATCCGGTATGCAGAACAAACAGTAAATAAACCATTTCTTTCATGATGCCATGTCCAACAATCTTTTTGTTTTCTCATACTAAGTGGAATATAGACGGGGTTAAGCAAGTTTAAGCTCCAAGGGTATTCCCTTGCCTGCCACCTCCCACTCTTGGGGCTTAACCGCACCTATGAGGATCAGCGACCGACAATTTTACAAAAGTCAACTAAATGGTGCCCACGACACATAGGCACACCTGCAAGTCATCGTAGTCCACAGCTGGTACACACATGGCAGGTGATTTGTCTGTCGTCCACTTCTGTGCCTAAGTTGAACCAGCCAAGAATCTGAACGAGGCATAATTGACCAGCACATATAGAAATAACCATTATATTCCCGACTTCTTCGCATACATGGAAAAGATGCCAATTGGTACAACATTGGAGGCTGGCTCTCCCCCTGGTCGATCTAAATTATATATACTTGTTATTAAATCGGCCACCACTATCAATTCCTTGACGGCCACACGATGCAACGTTGTGCATGGCACTACTAGCTAGCCATGTCAAAGAGACTAGGAATTAGGTGTCGCCCATCGAAATCACACAAGCTGGCAGCGCACTACGTACAACCTGCAGATGATAACAATATTCTATTATATACACATACATACATGCGTACCGAAAACCTCCTACATGCAAACCCTTAGCACATATGCTGCGTGTAGTATATAAGCAGATGCAATCCCTCTGCGTTTGTCATCAAAGCCTAGAAGAAGCACAAGTCATTCATCATAGTACAGTTTGTGAGCCATATCTCCAAGATCAAGGCCGAGCTAGGTAGCTGCAGCACGGTTGTCGTACGTCTTTGAACAAGAGGAAGGCCAGGCCGCAAGAGGGTGAGGATGAGGGCCGCCCTCCTCCTTGTTGCTGTGGTCGCGGCGGTGGCCGGCTTGGCCGCTGCCAATTTCCGGGATGACTGCGACATCCCCTGGGAGCCCCAGAACGCCAAGTTTACAAGCGACGGCAACGGCCTCTCGATGTCGCTGGTCAGCGAGTCCTCAGGTGCTGATCGATCATATCGCTTGCTGCCATTTTTTTTCCTGTCTCTCTCATATGTATCAACAAAATTGTTTGGATGCAAAATGTATGATATGACATGTGAGCACGCGATGATTCTTATGCTACTGCCGGCTTGCAGGCTGCATGCTCCGGACAAAGAAGCAGTACATCTACGGGACCGTGTCAACCCTCATCCAGCTCGTCCCAGGCAACTCGGCTGGCACTGTCACCACATACTATGTAAGTACTGGTAGTAGTCTACTTTACTTTGTAGTCTCATTTATATACAGGTATATCAATCCATGATTTACCGCATAAATATGATGATGATGATGATCTCCTAACAAAAACTGTTCAGGCATCCTCTGTTGGAGACAACCATGACGAGATCGACTTTGAGTTCCTGGGCAACGTGAGCGGGCAACCATACACCTTCCACACCAACATCTACACCAATGGCGTGGGCAACAAGGAGATTCAGTTCAAGCCCTGGTTCGACCCCACCACCGGCTACCACAACTACACCATCTCATGGAGCCCCTGCATGATCGTGTAAGCCATACTATACTGGACGATAGATGGACGTATATATAGTACGTTGATTATATGAGCTAGAAAAAAAAAATGACATGAAACGTACACGCAGGTGGTACGTTGACAGCATCCCCATCCGTGTGTTCCGCAACTACCAGACGAGCTACGGCGTGGCGTACCCGACGAGCCGGCCCATGTACGCCTACTCCAGCATCTGGAACGCGGACGACTGGGCGACGCAGGGCGGCCGCATCAAGACCGACTGGTCCAAGGCGCCCTTCGTCGCCAATTACCAGAACATCCACCTCGACATCTGCGAGTGCCCCGGCGGCGGCAACGGCGGCTGCAGTACCAACTGCCCGGCAGCGGCAGTGGCAGCGGCGTGCCAGCTGAGCCCCGAGGAGCGGGCGCTGATGGAGAGTGTGCAGAGAGACAACACCATCTACGACTACTGCGTCGACCCCAAGAGGGCGACCAACGGCGTCAAGCCAACCGAGTGCGGCCTGCCTCAGTACTGATGTGATATCCACGCGTCTTCTTGGGCCGTCACACGAGGAAGGGCCAAATGGTCTCAGTGGCCCGTGTTACCATTATATATCTTTGTTTGTTTGTTCGTTGTTTCTTACACATGGAATGAAACTTTATTTTGAAGCCGCTTCTTTATCACACTTGTATTCTTCTTTTCATCGTGATCACGTTATACAAGAATGAGTTTTTCTTAGAGGGGATATTTCTCTATAATAAATGTTTAATCTATACGTCATATTATATAGTTCATCTGTCATGCGTGATCTTACTTGTGGCAGAACCGTCCGAATTATCATGGCCCACGTGTTCACCGGTTTCAGCTTGTGCTTTACAAATTGCTTCGGCACAAAAGACAAAACGGTCTCTCCAGCACATAAATGGTTGTGAGTTTACGTTTTCATCATCTTTGGTACAAATGATATTCATTCCATTCCGCTCTCTCCGCCGAACACCCCTCCAGGGTAGTTGAGGAGTGTTCTTCCCATTACTTTTCGGATCTGAATTGATTGAGTTGGCTTTCTCGTTCAGCCGAAAATAAGTGAGCCCTGGGAATCCACGGATCACGCCACACTCGGACAGTTAACCCATTGCCTTTTGTGCGCCTAACTTGACTCTACAGCCTAAAAGTAGCCTCAAAGCAGTGGACGAAAGATACCAATGTTGCAAAGATTTCGCGAGAACGGTCAGGGGCGTGATTCGCCAAGCTAGGGCAAACAAAGTCGGTCGTTATCCCAAAGATTATCTCCTACGGTTATGTATGTGTCGGTGCTAGGATTAGCGGGTGCTAACACCGGCTAGTAAACTTATGATCTGTGGTTGAAGTCACGGGTGGTGTGCAAGGGGGAACACAGGGGTTATACTGGTTCGGGTTAGGAATGCCCTACGTCCAGTGCGAGTCGTATCGTGTTGCCTTACATTGGGGTGCTTGTAGTAGGGGTTACAAGCCTAGACGAGAGAGGGAGGAGCTCCCAAGTCTCTTGTGCGTACGTGTATGTGTGTGTTCTTGTGGTAGTGGGGTGTTGTGGCAACGCGAGGTCTGCCTGAGATCGGCCTCTGTCTTCCCTTTTATAGTTACAAGGGAGAGGCTAAAGTTACATGTGTTTTGCTGTGGTTACAGTACTCGGCATTGTGGAGACCGTGGTGACCGGTGCTTGTCGTCAGCCATGACCTCGTCTTGGCGCTTCGAAGGTATGGCCTCGATCATTCGGTTGATCTTTCACTGTTCGATTGGTGAGTTCCAAGGTGGCGCATAGTGCAAGGCGTGGTTTGCTGCGTGGCGCTATGTCATGACATCGCATCCGCCCCTACACAACGCAACGAGAAGATGGGTTGACCTTTGAGTATTGACTCCCAAGGTTGAGGAGTCCGTGATACCGTCGGGGGCGAGACGGGACAGAGCGGCGAGAGTGTCCTCCCTCGGGCGCGTTCCCCTCCCATGTGCAGTACTTTCCAAGGGGTAGCCGAGCCTGGTCGTAAGCCTTGCCCATTCCCCCGGGTTGGCCGGACGGTCGTCGTTCCCTCTTTCCTGGCGCCATACGTACGACTGGGGTATGGGCCGTCACTGTCGTAGTTGGAGAATCTCTTCGTCAGCACAGGGCGTCATACGGTTGACTGTCCCTGTGACGGTGCGGGGGGAGTGGCACCATCACTTAGGTCGTCAGAGGAAATATGGCAGTTGGTACGGCGGACGTGCGCGTGCGGGGCGCAGTTGCATCAAGGGGCCCACTCGATAGGACCGTGCTTGTAAAGTGGTCAGGGAGGTCCCTTGGCCGGCAAGATTGCTTTGCTGACGTCGGCAGGGCTCGGGCGAACCAGAGAGGTGCGCCCGAGGGAGACTGCATATAGCGGGGGGGGGGGGGCTCGAGCGAATCGGAAGTCGGTTGCCCGAGGCTGCGGCATTTGGTGGCAGGCTCGGGCGAATCGGATGGTGTCGCCTGTTGACACTTCTTAACGCAATCACCAGAGAGAGAGTGTTAGGCTATCTCTGATAACAGTGCCAGAAGTGCTTAGGGTATTTCTTATGTCTATTGGATAATTCCGCAAGCGCACAGAATATACCGCTGTAGCACTTCACCCGGGAGTGTTCCAAAGCATCGTTATTTATTTTATCCCAAGGGAAGCGATTGCTAGAAATGTTAATAGAAGGAGATCCTGAAATCTACCTCAACTTAGTACAACTAGTGTAGAGGGGGTAATCGAAGTATGATAGGAAGGTGATGATTCAAAGATAACAAATGAATTGCTAAAAGATAACTAGTGTAGTATAGCTAGGTGGGAGGACAACGAGTGAGAAAGGTTCCTGTGATTCTTACTTTACTCCTATGAACTATCCTATCAAATGGATGAGATACACTAAGACTGCTACCTTACTTCCGGTGTGTAGGGGATAGGCGAGACAGTAGGGGATATAACCTCTACCCGAAGCGGCTATTCTCTTATGGGAGCCTACCTTTTAAGAACTTGCCTAAAACACGTGGAGGGATACTAAGACTAGACAGGGCTGTCACCACCTGCTAGCACCCACAAACAATCCGTGCGACAAGCGGTATTCAAAGGCAAGATCTAGTCTAAGCACCATGCTTACACTAAGTCTCACTACTCTAACTGTGGCCAAGGCAACTAGAGCACCCTATGACAGGCGATGAACTATACACGTGAGCTGGTTACAGGATCACAATCTAGTGTAAGCCGACCAAGTAATATGATAACTCACAATAATACTAGTATTAGAATAGTAATGCACCAAGTATAGAACAAAGTAAATACTTAGGAAAGTAAAGCAGGAATATTATATTAAAGTAAATAAGTCTTACAGAAAGAGAAAGATACAAGAGCTATACCAGACTCTCCAGCAGACGACTCCGGAGACCCCGAGCGCAGCTCGACTCAACTCTAACTCCCACATTAGACTACACTACTACTAGAAGTGGAACTACATTGTTTCTCACTTTATATTGAATGAATCATGTCTTGAGAGGGTGGAGGAAGCCTCTATATATAGGGGGAAGTGGAGAGGTGCCACGTCAGCGATCCGTGTGCTCCATACCTATCCACCCTTGGATGAACCGCCTTGGAACCGCCTTGAGATGGACGGCCGTGAGCAAACCAGCACGTGGGAAGTGTGCTCAAGTCGGTGGGGAGGCAACCGACCTGGCTGGGCACCAGGGGTGGTTCGGCCGACCCCCCTATGGCAGGTGGGCCCAGCCAGGGGCTTCTAGAAGGTGTCCCCACCTGTCCTAGAGTGTGGCAGTGGCCTGGGCCCACCATGGGTGGTTCGGCCGAACCACCTATGGCAAGGTGGGCCCACCATCGTGGTCCCCACCTATCATAGACTGTGGCTATGTACTTGTTTTGCCTTGATCTTGTCGGTTCACGCCTTGATCCATGTGCTTTGCTTCTCCACCGTTGATTGGAAACATAACTTTGATCCAAAGGTGGAATTGAGCTGGATGGAGTGTCAAACGGATTGTGCCACATCACCAGAGTCCTGTGGGGCCCATGCATGGTTCGGCCGAACCATGCATGTGCTCCATTTGCACTGATCTTCCTAGTGTATGCTGATATGACTCATGTGCTGAAATGTCATGGCCTGATGTCACCATATGTGGTTCGGCCGAACCGCTTTTGGTGGAACCAAAGGTCCATCTTCTGCAGGTGGCTTCTTCATGCAATTCTAAGCACAGTGGTGGTGCTAACTTGCCCATGGGTGGTTCGGCCGAACCACTCATTATGCCCATCTTTTGCACATCATCTCCAGAAGCTATGATATTAATGATTGTGAAGTTGGTTTGTCATTTGGCCATACTTGGTTGGTTGCCCAAACTTCATATAGAGCTTTCGGACACTAAAAAGTACCTGTTCTGAGTGCCTGCAACCAAATAATGACAAGTACATGTGGAACCAAGTTATTTGTACCTAAGTCACTATGTGTTTGGTGGTTTCCTTCCAGAAAGAATGCCTTGTTGACGGTTTGATGGGGTAAAAACATGGTAAACTACCGTCAACATCGCCTGAGGGTCCTGCTTTCCCGAGCCCTGTCGTGGAGGCTCGGGCGAATCGTAGGATTTCTCCCGAAGGGCCCTGTCGTGGAGGCTCAAGTTAGTTTCTCTTGTCTGTAACACCCCTGGTGTTACGGTAATTAAAACCTGCCATGTCATCATGATTGCATGCAAATCATCCCGCATAAACTTATTATTACTATGCATCACAAAAATAATTTTATTTCTACATATGATTGTGCATAGGTGGCTTAGAGTGATTGTGTGGTTTAAATGCTTGTTTATGTGCACTTCTCTGGAGCCATTTAAAAATTTAAAAAGAAAAATTATTCATGAACCCCAAATCGGACCTAAAACCCTAATTCAAAAACTAGCAAGAATTTGGTGAAGGTTCTTTAATAAAAGTTGTAGGTCTTTGAAAATAGAACAACTTTCATTTTTGGAGATTTTGAAGGGTGTCAGTGGAAATTTAAATTAAACCCCAATTAGTGTTTGTTAATTCAAATTTAAAATGCCTTTTCAAAAAACTATCAAGAATTTGGACAAACTCCTTTAATTAAGGTTGTAAGGAACGTTGAACAACTTTTATATTTGGGGATTTTGAAGATATGCAGTGAGATTTCAAAATAAACCCTAATGAGTGTTTCAAATTTTGAATTTGAAATTCTATTTCAAAAATTATCAAGAATCTGAATAAACCCTATTAATGAAAGTTGTAGAGCTTGATAAATAGAACAACTTTTATATTTGTAGATTTCCAACTTATTGAGAAAAATCTAAAGAATTTAACTAGGTTTGAAATAAAACTCAAAATGAAGTTTTACCCCCTTTTCCATAATTTCAAAAATATTCAAAATTTGAGTATGATTCAAAAAGAAAACTTGTTCATAATTAAATGTACTACAACTTTTATATTTATGATTTTTCAAGTTTCTACATCAATTTGAAAGTAATTTAATAAAAATCAAAAAGAGGACATGTCTGCTACAGTACTCGTCAGGGGGTCCGGTCTCTGCTCTGCCGCGTGCAGGCGCGCGTGCCACGCCGCCCGCCGGCGCTGCCCGGGGGCCGGCCAGGTCCGGTTCCATCGATGCCGGGTCCGTGGGGGCCCTCTCAAGCTGTTTCTCCTCTGCCCTATTTAAGCCCACGTCGTCGTCATCTTTTTCTTTTCTATTCTCTGCCGCCGCCGACGAGCTCTCCAGGGGGCGACGAAATTCGTCGTGCCTCGTCCACCCCTCTACTCTCCATCTTTACACCAGCTTCTCCACTTCCTAGCGCATCTGCAGGGCCCGTCCGCGTGCCTTCTCGTGGCCGGGACGCTCGGGGGTCACTGTCTTCTTCCCCGGGTCCGGCCGGAGTTCCGCCGTGAGCCTTTCCATCGTCTCCAGTGCTCTTGGGTAATGAGTAGCTCACTTTACCTGACGTTCTAGGTTTCTGGTAACTTCATGGGGCTTACGGTGCAGTTTGTTTGCTGTTTAATACATAGGATGCCACGGGACGCCGCCTCGACGTCGGGTTCGCGCCGCCGTGGGTACTGTCGACGTCAACGACGTAGCTCGGGGTTGTCTCCACTTCTTCTGAGGTATTCATCAGATCGCAGTGAGCTTCGGTATCCCCGTAGAGTAGCTGATTAGGTCGGTTGGGCCTCGGTGCGGCCGGAACGCCGCTCGCCGCCGTACTGCTCGCTGGCCGAGCCGCCATGGCTACGGTGGAGCTCGGGCCGAACCCTAATATGCCCAATCGACTAGCTAAATGCATGCGGGAGGTTAAGGGGGTACGCCCATGTGCCCGTAACCTCATCGGAGGAGTCGCCGGAGTTGTGCCGGCGCGGTCGAGCAGCCACGCGCGCGCTGGGAGCGCGTTGGGGAAGGATAAGGGGGGAAAGGTCGAGTGGGCCGAACCGCAGGTCGTTTGGGCCGGCCCAGTTGGGCGCGGGGAAGTGCGGAGAGGGGGAGAGGGCACGCTGGCCGGCTGGGCCGGTCAGTCGTCGTGGGCCGTCTCGGGCCAGAAAGAATTTTTCCTTTTTCAGCTATTTAAATCAGCTTTTCTATTTTCCTGGTAATATGAATAGTAGAGTACCTTGTTAGTTGCGTAGGAATAAATTTATGGCACTAAAAATGATGAAAAATTTTGTGTGAGCTCTCTGTGATATGGTAAATGCAGGAAAAATATAAAATAAATATTTTGAGCACTTTCTGCATAGAGCAAAATGCCCAAATTAATTCATAATTGTGACTTCTATAAATTTTGTAGGGTAGAATAATTATCCAAAATTCATGAAATTCATTCGGGTACTATTTTAGGGTATGGGTTATCTGTAGAAAAAGTTTGGGTTCAAATAGAAATTGTTCACTTATTTATTAATTAAATGATTGATTAATTGAATAATAAAATAAATAGAAACCCTACTCCCCGGTAGTTTTGTGTGATTTTTGGATTGATTGTTGACCATGGATCCTTCACAATGGTGGTCCTTGGCATGAAGATGGTTGTCACTAGGTAGTAGTTGTAAGTAGTGAAGTGGGTTTCTACGTCGGTTAAAAAGAAATCTAAAATAATAATCGGTAGTCGCTAGGTTAGTTTTGTTGGCTTGCAACATTATCGTGAAGGAAAGTTGTACTCAACTTTCTAAGTTAAGCTTACTTTTTCACAATTTAGTGCATCCCCTACATCGTGGCATACATGTCATCATATTAGGCATTGTATTATTATTACGTGTAGTGTATGCGAGAATGAGAACGTCCGTGTGATCAATCTTCGGAGATGATGCATCCATCTATGGTGGTGATATCAAGTCTAACTCCGTTATTTCTGTGAGACTGAACCTCACTGCAACACAGGCAAGCCCCGGTGCATTCAGCCCCTCTCCTTGTGATTTGAAAAATGTTTATAACTTGAGTTAATCTATTGCATTAAGTTGATAGGAGTTGATTGATAACACAATTGATGCATTACCTTCCTTGACCACTTGAATATCACCCTCAAAACCTTATTTAAACTAGGATGTTTTTGAGAATGAATAAGTAATTGGAATTGAAGGATGTATGTGAAAGAATTGAGAACTATTGATCTTGATTATAATAATGTTGACTAAAATACTGAAAGCAGGATTAGTAATGCTTTTTCTGCAAAATACTTTGATTCTTGCTAAAGCCTTACCTTGACACCCCTCAGCCTGCATTCCTGAGTCTCATTCCCTTTTTCTTAGTCGGGTAAGTCTTGCGGAGTACCCCCAGTACTCAGGGTTTATTAACCCCTGTTACAGGTGAGCCGAGAGTACAGTTCTACTTGAGACCATGCCGGTTGGCGGATCGGACATGGATGAGGACGTGTATGATATAACCCTTGGGCTGGGTGTTTAGCTGTATGATGCTACTCCACTACGAAACTCTGGTTTGGGATAATGTCATTTATATTTGTACACCTATGTTTATGTAATAATTCCGCACTCCTCACTCTGATTTATATTATTCGTGTAAACTGTTGTAATACTTGTAAGGTCTTTACAATGAGATCCTCAGGTGAATTAGGGTTTCTGAGAAAACCCGGCAGGCCCCCTAGGTCAAGGAGAACTCGTGCAGACTGATCGTGGGTCCATAGGGATGATGACGGTGCACGTGGGCCCTATGATTAAGGCGGTTCTGTCACACTGTCATGTTAGTAAGGTTTGGTTACTTTATCAGGTGGGTGCGCGCAAGCGCACGCGCCAGGTGTAGCCCCCGAGGCCTTGAAGGGATGGTGTATCCCTTCAAGGGCTTGAAATCGTGCTTGCAAAATCTCGAGTGCCTTCTTGCTTGCTGTGGATCCGTCCCTTGGTAGGAGTTTTCTGGTGCTGGAGCCCCCGAGCCTATGCCACGGGTAGATGGCCAGTCTGGGAGTGTCCTTCATCCTGCCATGGTACAAGGAGAGCCTCCGAGCCTCCGTTTTCGTATCGGTGGTCGATCAGGTTCTTTTTGTTAGTTCGACCTTCGCTCTCTTCATCGAGAAGAGGAAGGTTCGGTCATGCTCGACTTCCCACGGCGGGCGTGAGTCGGCATTTCTAGTGAGCTGCAAGTGGTTTTGTCCAAGTGGAGGTCCATGCCCCGTTCGTTGGGGGTCGGCTAGTGGCCTGAGCACACTCTGAATGTTTCCCGAGGGTCGATTCGTGGGTCTCGGGTCTCTTCGACGGGTCCCGAGGGCCTGATACCTCCCCCGAGGGGATCCCACATCATCGACTCACTGCTGGGACTTGGACATAGCGTGGGGTGTCCCTTCTAACGCTCGGGCATTGGGATACTGACCGTTTGGTGGTCCACCCACTAGCTGTCCCTAACTCCATATCCCTGGGGTGACTGTTCGAGCCTCTGTGGGCCAATCTTCGATCCCCTGGGAACGTAACGGGCCCTCAAGCCCGGGGTTCTTTCGTCGAGAAGGAGAGTATTGGCAGAATCGAGGAGGTTAGCGTAATGATTCAATGCACCTTTTGTGGAGAGAAGCCTGGCGGACGCGATGGTTCGGGGTAGACAGGACGGTTGCGTGCGCGAGGCCAGTGGTGATGCAGAGTGTCATGGCGGGGCCCGCGCAGTTAATGCAGCGGATTCACCGCATCTGCTTCGGTTCGCTGATTAGTTATATAAGGAAAAATCACCCCTTTTTTCTTTTTACCTTAACCATTCGCCGCAGTCGCTCGCCTTTTGCCTCCTCGTCTCTGTTGTCTTGAGCTTTTCGCCTGTTTGTCGCCCTCGCCGTCGCCGCCGTTTCCTTCTTTTTGCGCCCTTTCCCTCTCGCCATGGCCGCTCCAACGCCTTCTGATGCCGCCGCCGCTGCCACCACCCCACTCGAGGTGGAGCCATGGCTCCCATCCTCGGTGACGGAGGAGGAGCTCGAGGGTCTCGTGGCGCTAGGACTCCTGCGCCGCCGCACCGACCCGCAGCGCCCGGAGTGGATCGCGCCGTCGCGCGACCACCAGGAACCGCGGCCCCTCACGGGATACGTGGTCAGTTTCGTCGCCTTCCACGAGCGGGGGCTCGGGTCACCACGGAGCCAGTTCTACCGGGCGCTCCTCTTCTCCAACGAGCTGGAGCTGCACAACCTTACCCCCAACTCCGTCTCGCAGGCAGCGATCTTTGCCGCCGTCTGGGAGGGCTACCTCGGGGTGATGCCGCACTGGGACCTTTGGCGGTACCTCTTCCACGTCGGCTCGTACACCAAGTCATTCAGTGCGAAGAACCCGCGAAAGGTTGTGAGCGCCGGGGGTAGTAACTTCTCGCTGCGCTCCGCCGACTACATCCCATCCAAGGCCCATTGCTCCAACAAGGGGTGGCACGACGGCTAGTTCTACCTGGTCAATGATGGTAGTGCCTTTTCCAAGTACACAGGAAAGGTGATCTCCTCCCCCATTCTGTGGTGAAAGTGGGGGTGTCTGTCGCGGGACACCAAGCACCTAGATCCCTATCTCGTCGCGTTGCGAACGCTGCGGGACCGGGGCTTGACAGCGGTCGGAGTGGTGGCGCAATTCCACGCGCGGACGGTGCTGCCCCTGATGGAGCATCGGTTGGCTTTGTACGAGATGGTGGAGGGGGCGCCGAGGCAGGGCATGGCGATGTTGACTCAGAGAATCAACCCCCATGAGATCATGTGCCGTGTAAAGTACACGGTAGGCGGTCATCCCACTTGGGACGAGCTGAAGAGGGTGGCCATGCGCCCTCGCCCGGGATACATCTCGCTAATGAGCATCTTTCTTTCCGTCAGTTGTCCACTTTTCTCTTCTTTTTCTAATCTTTCTTCTCCTCTTGGCGTAGGGCCTTTCAAGGGAGGAAAGGCCCTCTCTGCCCCCCGTCCCGGAGGATGCCACCCTACGGGCCCAGAACCATCTCCAGGGCGAGCGGCAGAAGGCGGAAAAGGACAAGAAAACCACAGAAAGGAGGAGGCAGGCTCGTGAGACCCAGAGGCTCGCCCAGCTTCGCCGCCGCCAGCGGGAGGCTAGGGAGTCGGAGGAGTCCCCCTCCGAGGAAGACAAAGAAGAAGATGAAGATGATGATGATGATGATGACCGTGATGACACCCGGCCAGTAGTGGCCACAAAGCCCACGGTGGGCGCCGACGAGCCGGGAAAGGCTCCTATGTCGGTGCCCGTCGGCGGAAGTGCCGGGGGCCGTAGCCCGAGCCCCCGAGCAAACTTATCGGAGGCCACGTCCGGAGGCACGGTCTCGGGTGGTGAGATTATCGGGGCCGGCGCTCCGCCAACCGGTGGCCGCGAGGGCCCGTCGGAGGGGCCGGGAACGTGCTCAGGCCCGGCGCCCGAGGCGGCGAATAACGCTCCTTTGACCGCAGCTGGTGGTAGGGTCCAAGAGCCCCTATTCAAGCGAACCCTCCCCCCCGACACGTCGCTGGTTGCCGTGACAACAGAGGGCAGAGGGAGCGGGGAGAGGACGCCGCCCGCGTCGAAGCTGGGCGACGCCAGGACGCCGAACCTCGAGCTAGGATCTGCCCGAACCAGGGTGTCCCCGCCGAGGGACGGCGACGCCGAGACGACCCCCGGTGGCCAGACAGGGCCCCCGCTGTTAGGGGTATCTCAAGGCGGGATCGATCGCGATGTCGAGGTGCTGCCCACCCTCCACCGGTGAAACGACCTCGATTTCCACGAAGGGAAATCCACAGGCTCGAATTGTAATTCAACAGATTGCTTGGGACAATCTATGAAATTACCCATATCTCAGTTAACATCAGGATCCATACAACGGTAATGTGACAGAACCGCCTTAATCATAGGGCCCACGTGCGCCATCAACATCCCTAAGGACATCCGGTTACTGTGCACGAGTTCCCTAATGACCTAGGTGGCCTGCCGGGTCTCCTAGGAAACCCAATTTCCCCGAGGATCTCATTGTAAAGACATTGCAAGTATTACAACAGTTTACAAAAATAATCTAAATCAGAGTACAAGATGCGGAAGTATTACATGTATATGGTTTTGCAATATAATTTACATTACCCAAACCAGATTTTCGTAGTGGAGCAGCAGCATACAACTATACCCTTGCCCAAGGGTGGACTACATACATATCTCCATCTGCCTCCGGCCCGTCAGCCGGCACGATCCCATGTAGTACTGCACACTCGGCTCACCTGCAACAGGGGTTAACAACCCTGAGTACTTGGGGTACTCCGCAAGACTGACCCGACTAAGGGTGTAAAATGAGACTCAGGAATGCAGGTCATAGGTAAGGCTAGCAGGAGAGAGAAGGTTTGCAGAAAAGCATTGCTAACCAACATTTTTAATTATTTATCCTTATAATCATAGTCATAATTCCAATAATCAATCTCATCTATCATCAATTCTCAACTTCCTTTGATCATTCGGTGAACCTAGTTGCGAACCACTTTTCGGGGTAGGTGTGAGGATCAAGTCTCCATTAACCGAGGAGCACGTCGATTCGAATCCAGTAAATATACCCAGCTGGGGATTCTAACCACACTGCATATGCAGCACGCCGGCATACATATACCAACCCGTCATCTAGGTCTTTCTATCCCGGAACCGGTCCTGCGCCACCCGGGAGCACAGTACTCCACTCGTCTCCAGGCACGCCGGCCACGTGGGTACACGCTACTCCCGCCATCTCTCCACTCCCAGTGCGTGGTTGTCGGTTCCAGCAATAGAGCCACCTGACTCTAGGCTTTCCACATAGGTATGTGGCTAGGCTGTTCATCATGATCACAGCAGGCCTACAACGAACGGTCCCTACTTCCTTCCTGCCGTCAGACTTGCATTGGGGCCTAGCCCGAATACAATACTGCCCGACAGTTTTATTATCATGCCTGAAGAGTAGTGTGACATGGGAAACGCCGTCCCATGAGCAGGCCACTCAACGAAACACATTTTGGGTGATACCGACCAGTTCCAAACTATTCCGAAAGCGACCATGCATCGGGACTCTAGCCCGAATACACATCGACCAACGGATAACAAGTTCTTCACCAATCATAAAGTATATACATGTACATAGCACAGAAAATAGTTTTTCTTTTATGGAATTCTAATTTCATTAAGCATGCCTAGCATTTTTCAAATTATTTATTTAAATCAGGTTTCAGGGTAGTTATATGGGACAATGCATTTGGATAGGCAACAATCAACTCCTAGCAACCTAATGCAATAGATTAACTCGAATTGTAAAGGATTTCATAATAGAGGGTTAATGCACCGGGGCTTGCCTGTTGCTCGTAGAAGATGGAACCCTGAAAACAATCACCGAGAAGATCCACGTCCACCGAGCGAAGACCGTACTCGAGGCTCGCTTCCGATAATAAATACCACGCGTTCACTACACGAGATAACAATGCAATGCTTTACATGATGATATGTATGACATGATGCAAGAGATGAGCTAAATCGGGAACAAATGAAAAGTAAACTTAATTTAGAAAGTTGAGTACAATTTTCTTTCACGGTAAAGTTGCAAGCCAACAAAACTAACTTGTTTCATTAACAACTAGAGTTCCATTAAATCATCTCATAAAATGATTCATTCTTCGTTCATATGGAAAGGATTATTATTGCCTCACTACAAGAAGCATGTTTGACTATTTCTTTTTACCCATGAAGTTGCATCCAAGAAATAACCAAAGCAACACCCATGGATCCACTAATGAGTATTTGTAATAAACATCTTAATTACCTATTAACCCATGAATTACAACTACACAAGGAATTAAGATACCAAGGAACAGTTGTGGTTTTTGTGTTTCGAGGTCCACAATCAACTTCAAAAGTTCACACCATTCCAAAAAGAATTAGTGTTTCTTATTTATTTTTATTGCTTATTTTATTGACCATTTTAACCGTCGTAGAAAGTCGCTGCACAACTATTTAACTACTTTTAAAATACCAATAAGAAACTCATCCTCACCTGCCTAGGGTCATTAGGGTAGATGACCCAAGGTCTTCAACCAATCCAAAAACCATACAAACCTAAAGTGATTATAATTTCTATTGATTTATTATTCAATTACCCTAATGTTAATTAATTAACTAAATAGACTAATTCCATTTGGTCCCCAAACCTTGCCATCAGATAGCTCTAGACCCACAACAGTACTATATAATTTTTCGTGATTTTTGGAATTATCTAGAATTTATTAAAATTCAATAAACTTGCATTTATGAATTAAAAGACACATTTTTATCTACTGCAGAAACTGATCAAATACATTATTTAATATTTTTAATGCATTCTACATATCACAGAGAGTTCACACAAATATTTTCATGATTTTTACCATAGTATATTTATTCCTATAAAAATAACAAGATTCAGCACTATTCATATCATAACAAATTAGAAAATCAATTTTATTTCGCGGGAAAATGGAAAAACTTAATTCAGCCCGAGCCGGCCCACGAGCAAGCAGGCCGGCCCAACTAACCTATCAAGGCCGCGCCCTCACTCTTCCCTCTCTCTCTCTCTCTCTCACTGCCTGACGGGTCCCACCCGTCAGGATCTTCTTCTTCCTCCTCTGGCTGGCACGCGCGCGCGCGCACGCGACGGCACCCGGCGGACCTCACCGCCGGCGACCCCCGCGACGAACCAAAAGCACCGACGGACACCCTGAGGATCTAATGGACACGGTCTAGCGCCTAACACCTGCCCTAGTCGCCTCCGGCGAGGTGCTCCGCGCCCACGGCGGACGCCACCGGCCGGCGGACGAGCACTGGCCGCTACGGGCACAAAAATACTAAACCGAGAGGTTGGGGAGAACCAGGAGCTCACCACGATGCTAGCCACGCAGAAGGTTGGGTCGGAGAAGGACTGCAACGATGATCTTGACCACAACGGCGGACGCGGCGGCGTGCTCCGGCGGCAACAGTCTGTTCCAGAAACACTGGGACACCACCGATCAAACCAACGCAAGCATGAGAAACCGAAGACCGCAAGGAGTCGAGAACACGGGTTAGAGGACCTCAAATCTCACCCAATCGAGCTTGGCACGGCACGCGGCTCGCGGCGGCGCTCCGACCGTCCGCGATGACGACAACGCGCGCTGCGACGCAACCCGGACACCACGGCTCTCACTAGCGGGCACAACCGACGCGCAAGGAAGATAGCTAGGTGTTCACGAGATGGAGAGGGTGGAGATAGCACGGTGGCGGCGAATTTTTGGCCGGAAGGAAATAGAGGTCACCGGCGGCCGGGAAGAAGAAGGAGAAGAAATGGAGGCCGCCGGCGTATAAATAGGATGGGAAAACGGGTTGGGGAGGGAGAAGAAGACCCCGCGAGTCAACATTGCCGATCGTGGGAGCAGGAACGCGCGAGGACGGCCGCGATGCGCTCGCCCACGCCGGCGGTCAGAAGAACAGGGGAGGGAGGACGAAGCCCATTCCCCGGCTACTGTAGCTCAACTACTCCCTTTGACTTCTTTTGAAAAATTCAGTCCAATCCAGGAGGAAAATGGGAAAGTGGTAAAAAGCAAAATTGTAGCCCTCTGAAAGTTGAACACTTTTCGCTTTTGGACCAACTTCAAATTCTGCAAAATTTGAAAATTATTCAAAAGGGGGTGAATAGGGTTTTTAAAACCTAAATCGAATTTTTGAAATTACTTTTGATTTTTCATAACAACTTGAAAAATGGTAAAAATAAGAATTGTTCCCCTCAGAGAGCTTAACAACTTTCATTAAGGGAGTTTGTCAGATTCCAAATAGTTTTGAAATGACATTTCAAATTTGATTTTCAATTCACTGTTTTGAGCTAAATTCAAATTTTTACATCAGAACTTCAAAATCTCTAAAAATAAAAGTTGTCACATTTAAAAATATCTACAACTTTCATTTAAGGGTCATCTCAAGATTCCTGCTAAATTTTGAATTAGGGTTTTGGGGTCGAAATAAGGTTTAGAAGGGAGTCTGATCAGAAACTCAAAAATCAAAATTTTATGTAATAACTTTAAAATCTCTAAATACAAAAGTTGTTCCATTTTATGAACTTTACAGCCTTTATATAATGGGTTTTGGCAAATTCTTAATAACTTTCAATATAAAGGTTTAAGTTCAAAACTTTATACACCAATTAGGGTTTTATTTAAAATTTCAAATAGTAACTTCGAGATCACTCAATGTAAAAGTTGCTCAATTTTTCAAGAGCTAGAAGTTTTATTTAAGGCTCAAGACCAAATTCTTATTAGTTCTTGGAATAGGGTGTTGGGTCCTATTTTAGGGTTTATGAAGGAGTTTTATTTTATCGTCCAGATGGGATTTGACCAAATGCAATTAAACTAGTATTTATGAAATCAAATCACTCTAGGTTACCTATGCACAATCACATGGAAGAATAAAAATTGTTTTAGTTAATGCACCCTAATGATGAGTTTATGAAGGATGATTTGCATGAAATCATGATGACATGGCGGTTTTTGTTACAGTAACACCAGGGGTGTTACAGGTAATTAAGTCTTACTTAAACATTTATTACATCGCCACACTGGCGGAATCATCATTCAGAGAAGCTTTAGAAGATGCGTAAACGATTTATCCTTCACGGCCAACTTGAGTGTAGCACGTGACCCTATTCCTCGCCATCATCTTCCTCGAAGTCGTACTCATTCTCGTCACCTGATAGCAAATTTATCAGTACGACATGTACTGGCCACGGAGCCCACCTATGCAGCATTTGCTTTGTGAAAATTGGATGCAAGGCTATTCAAGCAGACCTATAGGCTGAGGTTTCCTATGCAGCTGTAATCAATGTTTAATTAGTCAAGTTTTATCTCCAATTAACACCATCATCCCTTTTCCCATCACCACATCTCACATACCCACACCTCACTCTCATTCGACAGGCCCAACTCCCGCTCGGGCCTATCTCAGCGGCACACTACCACAGCGGGTACACTGCCGGAAAAATGTCATCCAGGGGGAGAAAAGAACACTCACTACACTAGTAGAAGCTTCACAGGAAAGGTCCATAGCCAACAGGTTGGCATATGTATCGATCGATCAACCATACACTCTGCAGAGGTTTCACTACCCACAAGATTAGCCATCATAGGTGTTGCGCAACACCTAGGCAGAATTCCGGGTGCTTGCTTGCCTAGGTCGATGCCACCCTACCACTCAGCCCAGGGATATTTCGGATCCTACACCGTTATGCTGAGACTGGGAGACACAGTACCGGGCCCATCCAGTGGTACTGCGCATCTAGAACGGAACGGGAACCCATCGACCGTCTCCGCCCACCCTTATCACCTCTCAACCTAGCAGTAGTGGCACCGTCCTACCAAGTAGTCCAGCCGTCTCCCGCCCATCAGAAGCGAGTGAGTAGAAAAGGATTCCCATGAACCTGAAACTAGTCCGTCCTAGGTTTGACCAAGCAGGCATCTTCACTTAGGGGATACTCTCCCCGTGCCATCACAGCACCTCCATCCACGGGCTTCAAACCACCAAGGCTATTCCACCCGGAACCTCCTCAACAACTTTACCTGCCACAGGTATCTCGCTTGGGGATGCCCAGGTTGCACCCCCGGCACGACTTGCCCCATGGGCTTGTCTCACATCCCACTTGGTCGACATCAACCCTTACTACGCACCCAAGACGCACGCAGCACTCTCTCCCAGTAGTTATAATCAGATATACACCGTTCCAATTCCACCACATAGCATATAGCAAGTAGTGAGCAGTGGAAGAGTAACAGTAAATTAAGCAGCAGCTAACCTAGCAGCGGATAGCAGGGTAAAGTCTTATCAAGGCAGGGAATTCAAATATTCTATCATGCAACCAATCCATACATAATCATAAAGCAATAGCAGCAATGTCATTTGCAATGCGTAAATAGGATCTAAGGATTTGGTGGGACGTGGCACCTTCGTAGTCGTCTCCTAGCTCCTGAAGGTACTCATGGTCGTCTTCCTTAGTCAGATCCTCCTCCGGCTCTGAAATCGAACACGAAATAGTCGCGTCAGTGACTCCCATAGAGTATTTCAGAAAAATCCAATAAAATAAAGACCCAAATGCACACAAACATAGTCTTAGATTGTAGATCTCATTTTTCTGAGAATTTTGATATATGGTGCGCAATTTTTGGACATCGTATGAATAAGTTATGAATTTTCGAAGATTATCCTATTTTCTGAAAATGGAAAATGGCCGATTAATCAGTAGATGACACGTGGCAGCTCGGGATTGGTCCACGTGGCGCGCGGGTCCAGTAGTACCGCATGTGGCGGCTGACGTGGCTGCTGACGTCAGCATGACGTCATGCTGACGTCACCGTTGACCGGGTCAACTCTTCAGGGTCCGGTGGGGGCCGGATGACGTCATCGTGACGTCATCGTGCGGACACGTGGCAATGCGCGGGCGTGCCACGTGGCGGCTCTCGGTCAGCCGTGCGGTCCGGCGCATGGGCTCGGTTTACGGTAGACTCTCTTCTCGTGGTCCGTAGACCCGAGGCTTGGCTCATGGTGAACCAGGTTCACCGGCTCCTTTATCCTCACGGCTTTTGGTGGACCAGGTTCATGCACGAGCTGCTGTGGCCGAGCGCGCTCGCGCGTCAGGTGCTCGACGCGGGGGCTCATCGGATCGCCGGCGGCGGTGAGGCTCGGCGGTGGTTCGGCGATCTTGGTGATGGTCGGTAGGTGCCATCTATCAATGGTTGGCGGCTCGCGGGGTGATTTTGGACTAAAAACGGGTCGGTTTGTGCCCAAGGTTGCGAGTGCAGAAAGCTCCGCTCGCCGGCGGTGAGGCTGCCGCGCCGGTGAGACCCCCGGCAAGGCCTGGGAGGCCCTCCAAAAGGTGGTTAAGCTTCTAGAGTCCCGGTTGACGCTAAACCTGTTCCCAATTTCGGCTTCAAGGCACACAGAGGTCCATTCCCGACGGCGGCGGTTCCTCCGGCGGTGGCGGACGGCGGCAAGGCGGCAATGGTTGCAGTTTGTCCCAATTGGACGCGGCTGTTCCCAATTGGCATGGTCTCTAAGACATACCGGCCCAAAAGGATGAACTACGGTCTCTGCAGGGTCTCCTTCACCACTATGGCACACGGTAGCGCTCCGGCGGTGTTGCGGTGCACACGAGCAGGGCGGGCAAGGCTTCCTCCAGGGCTCAGATCCATGTGGCCGGCTCAAGGGGTCACGGCGGTGCTCCGCGACGAGCTATCCTATCCAGAGATGTTCGGGGTTGCTCGGAACGCGCGCGGCACGATGGCGCTCCGAGAGCTCGGTGTCTGACGGCGGTGCCCGTCGTTCTGTTCCTACTCGATCGATCTGTTTGGCTTGGTTTCGTCTCGTGTCTATGTGTGTGGTGTGTTCCAGGGTCGGAAACGACCCGCGGCCTACACGCTCGGGGGTCCGAACGCCATGGCCGAAAGCACGGCGAGGTTGGCAAGGTGCTCGGGTGGGTCACCGCGGTGTCGGTGAAGATAGGATGGCGATGCAGTGCCGATTCGGTGCCGTGCCGTGAGTTCGCAGTGCCGTGCCGAACCGCGATGGGGCTTCGGCTTCTCCTCCGTGTCTGGCTTGGCGTGCTCCGCGGCGGCGGCGCTCCGGCGGCTCCTCCTCCTCTGCTCCGCCCTCCTCCTTCGCTCTCTCTCTCAGTGTGGTGCAGTGTCGTAGAGCGGAGCCACCAGTGGCGGCGGCGAGTGGTACGAGGCTAGGGCGCCGTGAGGTGCTCCAATTTATAGCGGAGCTCGGGTGGCAACCTATGGTGGGCGGCTCTGATCTGCTCGGGCCGATCGGAGGGCTGTGGCTTGCGCGAGCTAGGGTTCCGGTGGTGCGCGCGGGCTTCTTGGCGAGCAAGGCAGGGGACAGGCGGGGAACAGCGGGGCCAGGGCCTCTGCCATGCGTGGCGCTGTCGGTCACGCCCGGTGGCGTCGTCTTCGTGAGGAAGAGAAACAGGGAAGGGGAACGCGGCTGACACGCGGGGCCGGTCTGGCAGCGAATGGCGCGCGCGTGCGGTCGGCATCGCGCGTGCGCGCGGTGTTGGGCTGGCCCAGTTCGGGGAGGCGGGGTGGAGCGCGCGCGAGGGATGGGCCGCGGCGGTGCCTGGGCTGGTGCGGTGTGGCGCGCGCGCGGGTGTGAGAAGAGGAGACGGGCCGGTAGGCTGGGCCGATTTCTGCTCTTCCTTTTTCTCTCTTCTTCTTTTTCTTTTTCTTTTTCTATTTTCACATAAAGGGTATAAATACATATATTACCCATTTTAAATATTGAGTAAATACAAGCATAAATTGTAATAAATCCCAAATATGATGCATAAGTTATTATTCTATGTGAATGGAATTAAAATGCATGCTATTCTCCTTTATTTACCAAATTCATAATGGAACCTTTATGCTTGCACATGAAAATGGGCTTTCATAATAAATAAATGAGAAATTTTAATTGGTTGGGATTTTTAGGTTGTGTGGATTTTTAGGGTTGTTACAGTCCTCCCCCCTCATTAGGATCTCGACCTCGAGATTCAGAGATAACGTACCCTTCGAAAAGGTAAGGAAACATAATCCGCAAGTCCGATTCTTTCTCCCACGTAGCTTCCCTTTCGGTGTGATTGCTCCATTGTACCTTGCACATTGGAATTGTCTTGTTTCGCGTCTCTTTGGTATCCCGTGCCAAGATCTTGATCGGATGTTCCTTGTATTCAAGTGTGTCTTGCAGGTCTAATGCATCCGTAGGAACTTGCTCCTCGGGAAGCTTCAAACACTTTCTTAATTGCGAGACATGGAACACGGGGTGTACTCCAGATAATTCCTCCGGTAGTTCCAGCTTGTAAGCAAGCTTTCCAACCCTTTTACAGATCTTGTATGGCCCAACATATCTTGGTGCCAATTTCCCTTTCATGTGGAATCTGACGGTGCCACGAAGCGGAGATACCTTGAGGTAGACATAATCCCCAACCTTGAACTCAAGCTCTCTACGTCTTCTATCTGCATAGCTCTTTTGCCTACTTTGTGCAATCCTCAAATTCTTCCATACTTGGGCAACACCTTCTTCTGCTTCAACAATCTTAGCAGGACCGAAGAGTGTCCTTTCACCTGGTTCCGACCACATTAGCGGTGTTCTGCATGGTCTTCCATACAACGCTTCAAATGGAGACATCTTAATGCTTGTCTGATAACTGTTGTTGTATGAGAACTCAGCGTGGGGTAGACAGCTCTCCCATCCTTCCTTGTACCTCAATACGCAAGCACGTAACATGTCCTCGAGAATCTGGTTCACTCTTTCTGTTTGCCCGTCTGTTTGCGGGTGGTATGCTGTGCTGTAGTCGAGCTTGGTCCCGATGGACTTGTGCAAGGATTTCCAGAACTGTGATACGAACTGTGATCCTTGGTCAGATATAATACTCAGAGGTGCCCCATGTAACTTCAAAATGTTTGATACGTACAGATCTGCTAGCTTTTCAACTCTATACTTCCTTTTGACCGGTATAAAATGTGCGACTTTGGTCAGACGGTCCACTATTACCCATATCGAATCACATCCATGCTCGGATCGGGGCAGTCCTAATACGAAGTCCATGGATATGCACTCCCACTTCCATTCTGGTATCTCAACTGGTTGTAGCAACCCTGCTGGTCTCTGATGCTCGGCCTTAATTCTATTGCATGTATCACATCGGGCTACATGCCCTGCAATGTCTGTCTTCATATTCTCCCACCAGAAGTGCTTCCTTAGATCATGGTACATCTTGGCTGACCCTGGGTGAATGCAATATTTGGAGTCATGCCCTTCCGACAGGATCTTTTCTCGTATCGCTGAACCCGTCGGTACACAGATTCTGTCTTTGTACCATACAGTTCCCTGCTCATCTTCTCGGTATTCGGGGCCTCTTCCCAGCTTCATCAAGCCACGGATATAGTCTATCTCCAGACTGTTCTTTTGTGCTTCACGGATCCATGAGGTGAGATTGTATTCGACGCGAAGCTCATTTAGCATGCCATAGGAGACTACCTCGAGCTGGAATGCGTCGAACTCTCTCCTGAGCTCAGGCGGCATAGACGTGGTGATGAGGGTATGGCAGTAGTTTTTGCGGCTAAGTGCATCAGTGACAACATTAGCTTTCCCGGGGTGGTAATGGATCTCAAGATCATAGTCCTTAATGAGTTCTAGCCATCTGCGCTGCCTCATATTCAGATCTTCTTGTGTGAAGAAGTACTTCAGGCTCTTGTGGTCAGTGTAGATGTCACACTTGTTGCTTATTAGATAGTGTCTCCAAATCATGAGTGCATGTACCATGGCTGCAAGTTCTAGGTCATGAGTCGGGTATCGCTGCTCATGTTCTTTCAACTTTCTTGAGGCATAAGCTATCACCCTTCCTTCTTGCATTAGTACACAACCCAAACCTTGCCGAGAGGCATCACAATATACAACAAAATCTTTGTGAATATCGGGCAGGGCTAGTACAGGTGTAGTAGTGAGCTTCTCCTTCAAGGTCTGAAAACTCTTCTCACATTCAGGAGTCCATATAAACTTGTTCTCTTTCTTCAGCAAGTTGGTCATGGGTCTTGCAATCTTGGAGAAATTCTCAATAAATCTGCGATAGTATCCTGCAAGTCCCAAAAAGCTTCTGATTTCTGACACATTACGGGGTTGTTCCCACTCTTTCACAGCTTCAATCTTGGCTGGGTCCACTGCAACTCCTTCTCCTGACAGTACGTGACCAAGGAAAGCAACTTCCTCAAGCCAGAATTCGCACTTGAAGAATTTGGCGTATAGCTGGTTGCGAGACAACCTCTCCAATACAGTCCTCAGATGATGTTTATGTTCCTCTTTTGTGGCTGAATAAACCAATATATCATCAATAAATACCAATACAAACTTGTCTAGCTCATTCATGAAGATCTTGTTCATCATGTTCATGAAGTATGCTGGAGCATTAGTGAGTCCAAATGAGACTACTGTGCACTCATACTGTCCATATCTAGTGACAAATGCAGTCTTCGGGATATCCTCTTCCCTGATCTTCATCTGATGGTACCCTGATCGGAGATCGATCTTTGAGAAGTGCTTGGCCTTACTCAGTTGATCTAACAGATCATCGATGCGGGGCAGTGGGTACTTGTTCTTGACTGTGACCGCATTCAGATTCCGGTAGTCAATGCACATCCTCATCGTGCCATCCTTCTTCTTGACAAACAAAACGGGAGATCCCCAGGGCGAGGCACTAGGCCTAATGAAGCCCTTCTCCAGTAATTCTCCCAGCTGCTTCTTGAGTTCCTTCAACTCATCAGCCGACATTCTGTAGGGTCTTTTGGCAATCGATGCAGTCCCTGGCATCAGCTCTATAACAAACTCCACATCTCTATCTGGTGGCATTCCTGGCAACTCCTCTGGAAACACGTCATTGAATTCACAGACTACTGGCACATCTCTGAATGTCAGCTCCATCTTATCTGCCTTAGTCTCCAGAGCACATAGGAGGGCTTGGACTCTCCCGGTTTGGGGTATACATCGGACGGCTGTTCCCCAAGGGTGGGTTACCTGAACATATCTAGGTGAACAAGATATCACTCCCCGGTGTTTGGTTAGCCAGTCCATGCCTAAGATGATATCTAGGCTATTGGAGGGTAGTAGGGTTAGGTCAGCTCGAAAGTCAAGTCCCTCGATTGTGATTATCACTCCCCTACATATGTGAACGCTTCTGAAGATTCCTAAGGGCGAGCTAGTTAGGATGGGGTTTGCTCTCGGGGTTACGGGTATGTTATGCTTACGTGCATATGCAGATGAAATGTATGAACATGTAGCTCCCGAATCGAACAGAACTGTAGCCATGTTACCCTGAACTAGGAATGTACTGTACACAGCATCAGGTGCCGCTTCAGCTTCCTCAGCGGTCATGTGGTTCAGTCTTCCTCGGGTAGCAGATCCCCGGTTCGGTGTGCCCTGTGCAGCTGCTAGTGCACGGTTGAGGTCGGGGCACACAGCCACACGGTGTCCAGGCTTTCCGCACCCGAAGCAAGTGAAGGGCGCACTGCATGCTGCGGTTGTCGCAGGAGCCTTCCAATTGCTTGTCCTTGGCGTGTTGGTAGCGCGGGCGGGTGTGTTCTGCACAGCTCGAGTCGGCGCAGGGTAGGTCTGAGCGGGGCGGTGATAGTTGCTGTTGTTGGTACCACCACGGCTCGTTCCCGAAGAAGGTCCCTGGCGAGTCCGGAAAGGCGGAGGTGCACCCGTTCGCTATCTCTGGGGTGGAGCAGTGCGAGCGGGTCCCTCAGAGCGGCGCTTCTTTCCCTTGTTTTGGGCCTCGAACTCCAGATGTGCTTCTATGCGATCCTTCTCGATCTCAATACAGTGGTCAATCAGCTCACGCAGAGTGTAGCTCTTGTTCCCTGACAGAGCCAACCTGATCTTGGTCTGAAGTCCCTTCCTGTAGTAGTACATCTTTTCCTTCTCGGAACTCACGCAAGACGCAGGTGCGTAGCGGAGCAAGCAGTTGAAGCAGGTGGTGTACTCGTGGATCCGGTCAGCTCCCTGGGAGATGTTGCGAAACTCGTTCTCCTTGGCCTCCATGACTCCCTCAGGAATGTGGTGGTCATGGAAAGCCTCGGTGAACTCATCCCAGTCAATGCGGGCTGGGTCCTCGTGAGCGCTGGTGTAGTTGTTCCACCATGCTCGTGCAGCACCGGTCAGCTGGTGGCTAGCAATCCCAACACACTCCTCGTCAGAGCAAGTGGTCAGGTCCAGCTTCTTCTCCATCTCTTTAAGCCAATCATTGGCAGCGAGGGGATCGCTGTCGGTCCCGTCGAAGGTGGGTGGCCTCAGCTTCAGGAAACCCTCCAGTTTCCTTTGGAAGTCATTCTGGGGTGGCCCGTGGTGCCTGTTCATCCTAGTAGCTATGGCATTCAGCAGCTGGGTCTGCTGTGCCATCACTTCCGCCAACGTTGGTGGTGGCGGCGGTGACGGTGGCGGAGGCACATTCTCGCCCTGTGGTGGCGGATTGTTCACCGGCGGTGCATCCTCTGCCCGGCGCAGCTCTTCTTCCAGGTTAACTCCAGCACGCCTGCCAGCTGGGCGTCCACGGTTGCGACCACGCCCGCGTCCTGGCGCAGGTGCGGGGGAGGGCTGGCGGTTCTCCAGACGCGCAGAACGTCTCATCGACATCTGAAATTATTAGGTATGTGCTCAGTGCAGTGTTAATCTTGTAGTGGTTTAAGTAGGAGTTAGATGTTTTCAATGATTTAAATGAATTAAAACATTTTTCATGCTATCCTACACTCAACCAAAGAATCATAGAGAACCATAAGAAGCATAAGATCCAAATGTCACTCATCACATGGTTATTATTACATAAAGGATGTTCCTAGCTACTAAGAAGATCGTGCTATGCGCAGAGCCAATGACAGGATAACTCATGGTATCACTAGTCTAAGGGCCACGCAGGGTCCCATAAGCTACTGGTGCATAAGGTCGAGTATGGCGTCGGGGATGCGGCTGTCCTCTGCCTCGATCTCGTCATCGGTCATGGTTAGGCGCTTGACGTAGTCGAGTGCTACAGCTAGCTCTGGAGTGGCCTCAATCTCCTGCATCCTTAGAGACGGACACGCTCCCATGTTGAGCGTAGTTGGTGGTACGCGGAAGTCTCCCTCCCAGGGCTTCACCATCTCCAGTGGGGGAAGCGAACTCTGTACCTTCCGGACCTCAATAGCTCTCCTGGCATCGGACTGCTTCCAAGCTGTCTCTGTCCTCCGTAGCTTGTCCTTTAGAAACTCCACCATCTTCACGCGGTCGATCAGAATCCCTTGGTTGCGGGTGGACTTCTCCTCGGCTTTCTCCAGCTGCTTCTCCAACTCCCTGATCCTGGAGCGCAACGTGATCATCTCGACTCCTCTGTCTCTGCTCCTCTGCTCCCTCTCAGCAAGTGCTCTCTCCTTGTCGTCCAGCCTCCTTTGTAATCCCAATACTCTGCTGTTCAGGTAGTCATTGCGAAGCCCAAAATCCCCGATCTTGTCTCGCAAGTCGGCGATCTCGGCTTGGTGTAACTCATCATGGCGCTGCATCTCCAGCAGCAAGTCAGTGACTGCTCTGCTCAAACTCTCCAGGGTCTGAGTCCCTTTCTGCAAACTGTCCTCGACCTCTGCCATGCGGGCTCGGTCACGCTGCCTCCTTTGCTCCAATGAGCTAATGAACTCATCCTGCTCCTGGAGGTGGTGCGCCACTGTGCGTAGGCAGGGGTCAGTCTCGGCCTGAATGATTTGGCTGGTGTACAGAATCCTCTGGATGGGGTCAGGGTGCAGCTCCAAGGCCTGAGGTAGCAGACGGAAGTGGGTCCCGTTAAGGTACTCGTATGCTGTGTACACAACTGCGCGTAGTACCTTACCGGAGACGGACTGTACTCCGTCCTCCACAGTCTCTCCAGCAGTGTAGTCAGTAAAAACCGGCATCCCTGGGAGGGTCAGGCTGATAGGTGTCTCAACTCTGGTAGTGACAGGTCCTTCAAACCTCTCAGCCTCGACAAGCTTCCCTCTGCTGAAGTACTAGATCTGGTCAGACGGTGCTCCCAGTTCCTCCAACACCTGGCGTAGTACCATGGCAAATCTGCCGTGGTTCCTCCCATTGATCGGGATCTCAATAGTGCCGTCGTGCAGTGGATGAAGTGGTGGTCCAAGGCTGGTCATCTGCAAATTTTTCAAGAAACGGATTAGCAGGTCGTTGTATTAGATAAGCCATTGCATAAAAAGTGAATGCAAGGTCGGTAATATAACCGAAAGAGAGCCTGGCTTCCTATTCTAACGTTCATTTTCTATGGGTCTCGTCCTACAGTCAAGTATGACTTTGATACCAACTGAAACGACCTCGATTTCCACGAAGGGAAATCCACAGGCTCGAATTGTAATTCAACAGATTGCTTGGGACAATCTATGAAATTACCCATATCTCAGTTAACATCAGGATCCATACAACGGTAATTAAGTCTTACATAAACATTTATTACATCGCCACACTGGCGGAATCATCATTCAGAGAAGCTTTAGAAGATGCGGAAACGATTTATCCTTCATGGCCAACTTGAGTGTAGCACGTGACCCTATTCCTCGCCATCATCTTCCTCGAAGTCGTACTCATTCTCGTCACCTGATAGCAAATTTATCAGTACGACATGTACTGGCCACGGAGCCCACCTATGCAGCATTTGCTTTGTGAAAATTGGATGCAAGGCTATTCAAGCAGACCTATAGGCTGAGGTTTCCTATGCAGCTGTAATCAATGTTTAATTAGTCAAGTTTTATCTCCAATTAACACCATCATCCCTTTTCCCATCACCACATCTCACATACCCACACCTCACTCTCATTCGACAGGCCCAACTCTCGCTCGGGCCTATCTCAGCGGCACACTACCACAGCGGGTACACTGCCGGAAAAATGTCATCCAGGGGGAGAAAAGAACACTCACTACACTAGTAGAAGCTTCACAGGAAAGGTCCATAGCCAACAGGTTGGCATATGTATCGATCGATCAACCATACACTCTGCAGAGGTTTCACTACCCACAAGATTAGCCATCATAGGTGTTGCGCAACACCTAGGCAGAATTCCGGGTGCTTGCTTGCCTAGGTCGATGCCACCCTACCACTCAGCCCAGGGATATTTCGGATCCTACACCGTTATGCTGAGACTGGGAGACACAGTACCGGGCCCATCCAGTGGTACTGCGCATCTAGAACGGAACGGGAACCCATCGACCGTCTCCGCCCACCCTTATCACCTCTCAACCTAGCAGTAGTGGCACCGTCCTACCAAGTAGTCCAGCCGTCTCCCGCCCATCAGAAGCGAGTGATTAGAAAAGGATTCCCATGAACCTGAAACTAGTCCGTCCTAGGTTTGACCAAGCAGGCATCTTCACTTAGGGGATACTCTCCCCGTGCCATCACAGCACCTCCATCCACGGGCTTCAAACCACCAAGGCTATTCCACCCGGAACCTCCTCAACAACTTTACCCGCCACAGGTATCTCGCTTGGGGATGCCCAGGTTGCACCCCCGGCACGACTTGCCCCATGGGCTTGTCTCACATCCCACTTGGTCGACATCAACCCTTACTACGCACCCAAGACGCACGCAGCACTCTCTCCCAATAGTTATAATCAGATATACACCGTTCCAATTCCACCACATAGCATATAGCAAGTAGTGAGCAGTGGAAGAGTAACAGTAAATTAAGCAGCAGCTAACCTAGCAGCGGATAGCAGGGTAAAGTCTTATCAAGGCAGGGAATTCAAATATTCTATCATGCAACCAATCCATACATAATCATAAAGCAATAGCAGCAATGTCATTTGCAATGCGTAAATAGGATCTAAGGATTTGGTGGGACATGGCACCTTCGTAGTCGTCTCCTAGCTCCTGAAGGTACTCGTGGTCGTCTTCCTTAGTCAGATCCTCCTCCGGCTCTGAAATCGAACACGAAATAGTCGCGTCAGTGACTCCCATAGAGTATTTCAGAAAAATCCAATAAAATAAAGACCCAAATGCACACAAACATAGTCTTAGATTGTAGATCTCATTTTTCTGAGAATTTTGATATATGGTGCGTAATTTTTGGACATCGGATGAATAAGTTATGAATTTCCGAAAATTATCCTATTTTCTGAAAATGGAAAATGGCCGATTAATCAGGAGATGACACGTGGCAGCTCGGGATTGGTCCACGTGGCGCGCGGGTCCAGTAGTACCGCATGTGGCGGCTGACGTGGCTGCTGACGTCAGCATGACGTCATGCTGACGTCACCGTTGACCGGGTCAACTCTTCAGGGTCCGGTGGGGGCCGGATGACGTCATCGTGCAGACACGTGGCAGTGCGCGGGCGTGCCACGTGGCGGCTCTCGGTCAGCCATGCGGTCCGGCGCATGGGCTCGGCTTACGGTAGACTCTCTTCTCGTGGTCCGTAGACCCGAGGCTTGGCTCATGGTGAACCAGGTTCACCGGCGCCTTTATCCTCACGGCTTTTGGTGGACCGGGTTCGTGCATGAGCTGCTGTGGCCGAGCGCGCTCGCGCGTCAGGTGCTCGACGCGGGGGCTCATCGGATCACCGGCGGCGGTGAGGCTCGGCGGCGGTTCGGCGATCTTGGTGATGGTCGGTAGGTGCCATCTATCAATGGTTGGCGGCTCGCGGGGTGATTTTGGACTAAAAACGGGTCGGTTTGTGCCCAAGGTTGCGAGTGCAGAAAGCTCCGCTCGCCGGCGGCGAGGCTGCCGCGCCGGTGAGACCCCCGGCAAGGCCTGGGAGGCCCTCAAAAAGGTGATTAAGCTTCTAGAGTCCCGGTTGACGCTAAACCTGTTCCCAATTTCGGCTTCAAGGCACACAGAGGTCCATTCCCGACGGCGGCGGTTCCTCCGGCGGTGGCGGACGGCGGCAAGGCGGCAATGGTTGCAGTTTGGCCCAATTGGACGGGGCTGTTCCCAATTGGCATGGTCTCTAAGACATACCGGCCCAAAAGGATGAACTACGGTCTCTGCAGGGTCTCCTTCACCACTATGGCACACGGTAGCGCTCCGGCGGTGTTGCGGTGCACACGAGCAGGGCGGGCAAGGCTTCCTCCAGGGCTCAGATCTGTGTGGCCGGCTCAAGGGGTCACGGCGGTGCTGCGCGATGAGCTATCCTATCCGGAGATGGTCGGGGTTGCTCGGAACGCGCGCGGCACGACGGCGCTCCGAGAGCTCGGTGTCCGACGGCGGTGCCCGTCGTTCTGTTCCTACTCGATCGATCGGTTTGGCTTGGTTTCGTCTCGTGTGTGTGTGTGTGTGGTGTGTTCCAGGGTCGGAAACGACCCGCGGCCTACGCGCTCGGGGGTCCGAACGCCATGGCCGAAAGCACGGCGAGGTCGGCAAGGTGCTCGGGTGGCTCACCGCGGTGTCGGTGAAGATAGGATGGCGATGCAGTGCCGATTCGGTGCCGTGCCGTGAGTTCGCAGTGGGGTGCCGAACCGCGACGGGGCTTCGGCTTCTCCTCCGTGTCCGGCTTGGCGTGCTCCGCGGCGGCGGCGCTCCGGCGGCTCCTCCTCCTCTGCTCCGCCCTCCTCCTTCGCTCTCTCTCTCGGTGTGGTGCAGTGTCGTAGAGCGGTGCCACCAGTGGCGGCGGCGAGTGGTACGAGGCTAGGGCGCCGTGAGGTGCTCTAATTTATAGCGGAGCTCGGGTGGCTACCTATGGCGGGCGGCTCTGATCTGCTCGGGCCGATCGGAGGGCTGTGGCTTGCGCAAGCTAGGGTTCCGGTGGTGCGCGCGGGCTTCTTGGCGAGCAAGGCAGGGGACAGGCGGGGAACAGCGGGGCCAGGGCCTCTGCCATGCGTGGCGCTGTCGGTCACGCCATTTGCGTGACCCGGTGGCGTCGTCTTCGTGAGCAAGAGAAACAGGGAAGGGGAACGCGGCTGACACGCGGGGCCGGTCTGGCAGCGAATGGCGCGCGCGTGCGGTCGGCATCGCGCGTGCGCGCGGTGTTGGGCCGGCCCAGTGCGGGGAGGCGGGGTGGAGCGCGCGCGAGGGATGGGCCGCGGCGGTGCCTGGGCTGGTGCGGTGTGGCGCGCGCGCGGGTGTGAGAAGAGGAGACGGGCCGGCTGGCTGGGCCAATTTCTGCTCTTCCTTTTTCTCTCTTCTTCTTTTTCTTTTTCTTTTTCTATTTTCACATAAAGGGTATAAATACATATATTACCCATTTTAAATATTGAGTAAATACAAGCATAAATTGTAATAAATCCCAAATGTGATGCATAAGTTATTATTCTATGTGAATGGAATTAAAATGCATGCTATTCTCCTTTATTTACCAAATTCATAATGGAACCTTTATGCTTGCACATGAAAATGGGCTTTCATAATAAATAAATGAGAAATTTTAATTGGTTGGGATTTTTAGGTTGTGTGGATTTTTAGGGTTGTTACAACCGGCGACGTGGCCCATGTCGTCCGCCGGGCCTATTGCTCCACCGAGCGCCGGGGCGGCGAAGACGACAGCAATCCCCAAAACTAGGTAGGTCATTTTTCCAATCACTCCCTTACCGATTTTCGTTCTTCGTGTCGCGAACGCCCATTCCTCCCTATCTCATTCCAGGAAGCGTCCGGGGTCGGCCCTCCAGGTTTCACACTTGAAGGTCCTGAAGGTGCAGGCCCGGAGCACCGCTGGAGAGGAAGGCCGCCTGGCGACTGAGGAGGCTCCCTTTGCGGAGACCCGTCCGTCCGAGGGCTTGGTGGCGTTCCCGAGACTCCCGTTGTCACTCTTGGGGATACTTCGGGGGCGGCGACCACCGCTCCTGTACTGGAGCTGACTGACATCAGCGTCGCGGCCACGGACATCGACATTCCGTAGCCATCTGAAGCCGTGAACCCGCCCCCCGAGGACTCCATGGCGCTGGTCATTCGGGGGGCCCTCCCCGGGTGCTGACGGGCTCCCGCATCGAGTGGACCAATCGGGCTAACCGCGAAGCCCCGCCCGTCTTCACGTTGTAGGATGACATCGAGGCTGCTCGTTGGGACGGCATCTAGGACCTCAAGTCCAAGTGGTCAGAAATCCTGTGCCTCCTCGTGGACTCCATTGACTCGGAGTTCCAAGAGCGACTTCAGGCGAGCATAAATGCTTAATTCTTTTCGCTGCTTTGATGTTTCGGGCCAGCATCTTCGCCTAACCCTCTTGCTTCTGGATTTTTCTTAGGAGCTTATGACGATCTCCCATGAGAAGTCCTACTTCCTTCGTCAAGGCCTTGGCCTCTGGAAGGAGCTGGAGCTCAAGGGCCAGGCCCTCGCTCGTTCCCAGGAGGAGCTCGCCCGCACGATCGCTCGACTGGCCAACGTCACCCTTGACCACGACTCCTTGAAGATCGAGGTCGTGGAGGCTCGGGGCCGAGTCGCTCTCCTGGAGGAGCGTGTCCAGCAGCTGGAGGTCACCCTGGCCGAGGCCGTTCGGGAGCAGAATGCCGCACGGACGCTTGCCACCGAGAAGGAGGCCGTTGTTGGTGTCCTGTCGTCGGATTTGGACCGCTCCCGGGCGGCTCCGAACCAGGCGGAGAGCGAGGTCGACACTGTCCGGGAGGAGGCGAGGAAAGCATGAGAGGAGGTTGAAGGTTAGCCTTACCTTTTTATCTTTCGTTCGTTCTGGTCGTCCATTGTTTTTTGTCTCCTTCGCTTAATCGACTTGCCGCCGCAGCTTTGAAGGTGGAGGCCGTCAGTGCACAAGGGACCATTGCCGCCCTCAACACCGCCCACGACGCCGAGGTCGCCGATCACCAGGACCAGCAGAAGGTCGCGTGCGCGTTGTGTGATGCCCTCGGCACCGACGGAGAGCCTTCGGGGAGCTCGCTCAGGAGCCGCCTAGAAGCCCTCCACAGGAGGGTGGGCGATCAACTTAAAGAAGCTCTCCTGACGGGCATTCAGAAGACGCTGGCAGTGGCGAAGTCGCACTACGAGAACTTCGACACTGACGCCTTCAGTGAGGGTTTCCTCGAGGCCTCTGATGACGAGCTCCTTGCGCTGATCGGCTCGATGGAGGTCCCTGGGACGGCGCTGGCAGCCCTTTTTGAGGAAGATGTCAAGCTCCCCCCTGGACCTGGACAAAGAAAAAGCTGGGCCGTCGTGCCCATTTTGAGGAGAAATTTGTGAGAAACAAACATGCGGCCCTTCGTGGCCTTAATATTTATGTCAATATTTGTCGTACGCTTGTTTTTTAGTTCGTTTTTGCTTGGCGTTTTTGCTTAAGCATTTTCTTCGCCGACCTTGAGCCCGGGCCATCGAGCCTCGGGGGACTTTTTTGGGTGTCGTAGCTTTAGCGGCGTAAACGCGACCATAGTCCTAGGGATTTTAGTAGAGCGAAAGCTTAAGAAAAAGGTTCGATCGATTCCACCCGAGCCTTCTTCCTTTGCCAATGCTATTCTTATAAGTACCTTTCTGAGCACAAGTTACCTTTAGGCGTAGAGTGGCGAGTGGAGGTGCCGTATCCTGGAGGCATAGGCGGTCTTGCGGCTCGGCCGGCTCTGCCCTCTGGGATTTTTTTGCTCATCTAAGACGTATAAGCTTGTGTTTGGTTTAGATAAGAAGTGAACTCGGGAGGTAAAAAAATTTCAATAGGTTTTGAAATTTTGGGTTTCAAATTCGCTAAGGCTCGGAGAAGTCCGGGGGTTCCCCCCGTCCTAGCCCCTGAGGGAGGAACGGCCTTATCGGAGATAAGGCCGAGCCTCGCTTTTTGGTTGTATAGTAATATATGAGTTCGTCCGTTCCTGAGGGTGGGCTCGGGTGAAAATCTTAAAATCAAACGAAAAGGGAGAAGTCAAGTCTTTTATTGATTTCAAGATTTACAGAATATACAATGCTTGGAATCTTAACGATAGAAGCGACGTAGCTGTTCAATGTCCCAAGCGTTGTCGTAAACTTCGCCTTTCTCGTTCGCGAGCCTGTACGTCCCAGGCCGTAGCACCTCGGCGATGACGAACGGTCCTTCTGTGGCATCAGCTTGTGGCGTCCTCTGTTGTCCTGCCTAAGCTGCAGCACCAGATCGCCTACGCTGAAGGCTCGGCCTCGGATGCGCCGAGCATAGTAGCTGCGTAGGGATTGTTGGTACTTGGCCGAGTGCAGTAAGGCGATGTCTCGGGCCTCGTCAACTTGGTCTAGCGCGTCCTCCTGAGAGGTCTGATTGCCTTGCTCGTCGTAGGATCTGACCCTCGGGGTGCCGTACTCCAAGTCCGTGGGGAGCACAGCCACGGCAACATAGACCAGGAAGAAAGGAGTGAAGCCCGTGGCTCAGCTCGGCGTGGTCCTTAGGCTCCATATCACTGCGGGGAGCTCGGTCAACCACCTTTTGCCGAATTTGTTCAACCTGTTGAAAATTCTCAGCTTGAGGCCCTAGAGGATCATGCCGTTGGCACGCTCCACCTGGCCGTTCATCCTTGGGTGAGCTACCGCCGCCCAATCCACTCGTATATGATGTTCGTCGCAGAATACCAAAAAAATTTTCCTAGTGAACTGCGCTCCGTTGTCCGTGATGATGGAGTTCGGGATGCCAAATCGATGAACGATGTCGGTGAAGAATAGCACTGCTTGGGTTGAGCTGATCTAGATAATCAGCCAAACTTCGATCCACTTCGAGAACTTGTCGATGGCGACAAGTAGGTGGGTGAAGCCCCGGGCGCCTTTTTGAGGGGGCCCAACAAGATCCAGTCCCCACACGGTGAAAGGCCAAGTGATGGGAATCGTCTGGAGAGCTTGGGCCGGGAGATGGGTTTGCCGAGCGTAGTACTGGCACCCTTCGCAGGAGCGTACTACCTTGGTGGCGTCGGCCACGACGGTTGGCCAGTAGAAGCCTTGTCGAAAGGCGTTGCCAACGAGCGTCCTTGGCGCGGCGTGGTGACCGCAGGCCCCAACGTGTATCTCCTCAACCAGGCGTTTGCCTTGACTAAAGGGAACGCAGCGCTGCAAGACTCCGGAGGGACTACGCCGGTAAAGCTCACCGTCGATCATTGTGAAGGACCTGGCTCTGCGCGACAATCGCCGCGCCATGGTCTTGTCCGAGGGCAAGATCCCTCGGACGAGCCAACTGACCAGTGGCTCATGCCAATCTGGCTCATCGTCGTCCATCTCAGCTTCGATCTTCATTGCCTCGGCTTCGTCGGCGGCGGCTTTAGCCTTGGTCCCGGGCAGCTCTTCTTTGCCAGAGGGGTCGCCTGCCCCCGATTGACTTCCGTGGTTTGAAGGTGCTTCGAGCCCTCCCGGGGGCACGGGGATCTCGTTCCCCTTGCCTCCCGAGGGATCAATGCTAACCGAAGACTTGTAGAGATCGTTGGCAAATACGCTTGTCGGGACCGAGGCCCTTTCAGACGCGATTTTTGCCAACTCGTCGGCCTCTTCGTTGTACCTGCGCACGACGTGGTTGAGCTCGAGGCCGTCGAACTTTTCCTCAAGCAGCCACACTAGCTTGTAGTAGGCGGCCATCTTGGGTTTATGGCACGTCGACTCCTTCATCGCTTGGTCCACGATGAGCTGGGAATCCCCTCGAACCTCGAGGTGCCTAATTTCCAGTTCAACGGCAATGTGGAGTCCACCGACGAGAGCCTCATACTCGGCCACATTATTGAATGCCGTGAAGTGCAGCCGTAGCAAATACTTGAGTCGGACCCCGAGAGGTGAGATGAAGACTATGCCCGCGCCGGCACCAGTCTTCATCATCGACCCGTCGAAGTACATGACCCAATATTCCTCGTGGGTGGGGAGCGGTGGTAGTTGTGTTTCGGTCCATTCTGCCACAAAGTCCGCCAGCACTTGGGACTTGATGGCCTTGCGCGGTGCAAAGGCAATGCCATCGCCCATGAGCTCGATAGCCCATTTAGCGATCCTCCCAGTCGTCTCCCGATTCTGGATCACCTCCCCGAGAGGGAAGGATGATACCACGGTCACGGGGTGGGATTCGAAGTAGTGCCGCAGCATGCGCCGAGCGAGGACGATTGCATACACCAGCTTGCGGATCTGGGGGTAGCGTGTCTTGGTTTCGGACAAGACTTCGCTAATGAAGTAGACCGCCCGCTCGACTGGCAGTGCGTGCCCTTCCTCCTGCCGTTCTACGACGATTGCTGCACTCACAACTTGGTTAGTGGCGACAACGTATAGCAGGAGGTCCTCCCCTTTAGTGGGCGGCACGAGGACCGGCGCTTCCGAAAGCAGAGACTTAAGCGTGTCGAGGGATTCCTAGGCTTCGACGGTCTAGGTAAAACGCTCTGTTTTCTTGAGCAACCGATACAAAGGCAAACCCTTTTCGCCGAGTCGCGAAATGAATCGGCTCAAGGCTGCAAGGCACCCCATCAGCTTTTGTACGCCCTTGAGGTTGCGGATCGGCCCCATCCGCGTGATGGCTGATATCTTTTCCGGATTGGCTTCGATGCCACGCTCGGAAATGATGAACCCGAGCAGCATGCCCCGGGGGACCCCCAAAACGTATTTTTCGGGGTTGAGTTTTATGTTTCTCTTTTTGAGGCATTCGAATGCCTCTTCTAGGTTGGCTACCAAGTCGTCTGCCTTCCTAGATTTTATCACAATATCATCTACGTAGGCCTCAATGGTTCGCCCGAAGAGGTCCCCAAAAACTTTGAGCATGCAACGTTGATAAATCGCGCCCGCGTTTTTGAGGCCAAATGGCATGGTTACGTAGCAATACATGCCAAAGGGAGTGATGAAAGAAGTCGCTAGTTCGTCGGACTCTTTCATATGAATTTGATGGTAACCGGAATATGCATCAAGAAAACAAAGTCGTTCACAACCAGCAGTGGAATCAACTATTTGGTCAATACGAGGTAATGGAAATGGATATTTAGGACAAGCTTTATTTAAACTATTGTAATCTACACACATTCTCCATTTTGCATTCTTTTTCTTAACTAAGACAGGATTAGCTAACGACTCTGGATGGAAGACCTCCTTGACGAATCCAGCCACTGTTGACACTTCTTATCGCAACCACCAGAGACAGGGTGTTAGGCTATCTCTGATAACGGCGCAGAAGTGCCCTGAGGGGTATTTCTTATGTCTATTGGATAATTCCGCAAGCGCACAGAATATACCGCTGTAGCACTTCACCCGGGAGTATTCCAAGGTATCGTTATTTATTTTTATCCCAAGGAAAAGCGGTTGCTAGGAATAATTAATAAAAAGAGAGAGATCCTTAAGTCTATAACAACTTAGTATCAACTAGTGATAGGGGGTAAATCGATATATAGAGGAAAGGGTAATGACACCAAGACACGACAAGGTTTTAGGATAACTAAAGATAACTAGTAGAGTATAGTTAGGTGGGAGGACAACGAGTGAGTAAAAGACTCCTATGACACTTACTTTACTCTTGTGAACTATCTTATCAAATGGACGAATTATACTAAGACAGCCACCTTACTTCCGGTGTGTAGGGGGTAGTGCGAAACAATAGAGGATATAACCTCTACCCGAAGCGCCTACTCTCTTATGGGAGCCTACCTTTTAAGAACTTGCCTAAAACACGTGGAGGGATACTAAGACTAGACAGGGCTATCACCACCTGCTAGCATCCACAAACAATTCGTGCGACAAGCGGCATTCAAAGGTAAGATCTAGTATAAGCACCACGCTTACACTAAGCCTTACTACTCTAGTTGCGTACCAACAACTAAAGCACCCTATGACAGGCGATGAACCACACACATGAGCTGGTTACAGGATCACTATCTAATATAACTCAACTACAAATTAAGACAAAACACAACAATACTATAATGAATAGTAAAGCACTAAGTAGAGACTTAGTAATGTAAAGTAAAGATAATGTATTGATAAAGGTAAAGTCTTACAGAAGGAAAGGTACAAGAGCTATACCAGACTCTCCAGCAGACAACTCCGGAGACACCGAGCGTAGCTCGACTCGACTCTAACTCCCACACTAGACTAATACTACTACTACTAAAGAATGGAGCTTCTCTTGTCTCTTGCGGCTCTTGTGTATCTTGGGAATGTTGAAGAGGGTGATGGCTGCCTCTATTTATAGGGGAGAGTTGAGTGGCGCCACGTCAGCGATCTGCGTGCTCCTTGCCTCTCCACCCTTGGATGAACCGCCTCAATACCGCCTTAGGATGGACGGCAGAGGTGATTTCATCACGTGGAAGACATGCAGGAAGGCGGTGGGGGCCAACCGACCTGGCCGGGCACCAGGGGGGTCGGCCGACCCCCTATGACCGGTGGGCCTGGCCAGGTGTGGTCCCCACCAGTCATAGGTTGTTGCCTTGTACTGGTTCTGTCTTGATTGTATTATTTCACGCCTTGATCTGTGTGCTTTGATTCTCCACCGTTGAATGGAAGCACATGTTGATCTGATGGTGGAATTGAACTGAGCAGGATGTCACACGGATCCTGCCACGTCACTAGAGCCAGGTAGGCCCCATGGTGGGGTTGGCCGACCCACACATGGGCCCACTCTGAGCTCTTCTCTCTTCTAAGTGATATCTTGAGTCATTTGTTGAAGTTTGATGACTTGGTTCCCAAATACATGGTTCGGCCAACCCATAATATTGGGCTCCAAGTACTCCAATTTGTTCTGTTTTGATCTTCCCTACATTCACAAGCTAAGAGTACAAGTGAAACTAGTTATTAATAAAATATGTTCATGATTTGTTTAATCTCCCTTAAATCCGAGGCCTGTTGACGGTGTTTGAATGTGGATTTTCATGGTATATCCACCGTCAACAGCCACCAAGAGCTTCTGCACCTCCTCCCCGATGGCCCGGCGCTTCTCCTCGTCGAATCGGCGCAGCGCTGCTTCACTGGCTTAGACCCGGCCCGGATGTTCAAGGAGTGCTCGGCGACCTCCCTCGGGGTGCCTGGCATGTCCGAGGGACTCCATGCAAACATGTCGGCGTGCTTGTGGAGGAAGTTGACGAGCACGGCTTCCTATTTCGGGTCGAGTGTAATCAGCACCTTGCCATCGGACGAGCCGGGGTCGAGGGGCACCTCCTTCACCCCTTCGACAGGCTCGAAAGTGCCTGTGGCCTTCTTGGGGTCGGGGACCTCCTTGGCCAGCTCCTCGAGGTCAGCGATAAGGGCCTTGGACTCTACCAGCGTGTTGGCATATTCGCAGCACTCAATATCGCACTGGTAGGCGTGTTGATAGGAGGCGCCGACGGTGATGACCCCCTTGGGCCCCGGCATCTTGAGCTTGAGGTAGGTGTAGTTCGGGACCGCCATGAACTTGGCGTAACACGGCCTCCCGAGGATGGCGTGGTAGGTGCCACGAAAGCCTACCACTTCGAATGTGAGGGTCTCCTTCCTGAAGTGGTCAGGAGTCCCGAAGTAGACGAGCAGGTCGATCTACTCGAGTGGTTGCACGCTCTTCCAGGGCACTATCCCGTGGAACGGGGATGTCGTTGCCCGCAGAAGAGAACGGCTGATCCCCATTGAGTTGAGGGTCTCAGCGTACAGGATGTTGAGGCCGCTGCCTCCGTCCATGGGAACCTTGGTGAGGCGCTTGTTGCCGACGACGGGGTCAACGACAACGGGTAGCACCCCGGCGATGGGACGTGGTCCGGGTGATCGACCCGGCTAAAGGTGATGGCGTCGAGGGACCAGTTGAGGAAGCGTGGGGTCGTTGGCCCGACGGAGTAAACCTCCCGACGCTCGCGCTTTCGCTGGCGCGGCATGGGAGCGACTCCAGGCCCGCCGAAGATCACGAGGCACCTGTCGACGGGGGGAACTCGTCGTCCTTCCCTCCCTGGTCCTCCTTGTCCACTGCGGGCTTCTTGCCGGCGTCACCCTTGAACGCCTACCGCCCGTAGTGCTTCTTGAGCATCACACACTCCCCGAGCGTGTGATTCACCGGACCCTTGTGGTAAGGGCACGGCTTAGTGAGCATCTCATCGAAGCGGCCTCGGGGCGGCTGGTTTGCCCTGGGCTCGGCAGCCGCGACCAGGGGGTCGTTGCGGAGGGGGGCCTTTCCCTTCCCCATCTTCATCTTGCTGTTGGGGGCTCGGGAGGAGGAGACCTCGGCGGCTTCCTCCTTCCGCTTGCCCTTGGGGTCGGAGAAGAGGGCTCCCACCGCCTCGTCGCCCGAGGCAAAGCTGGTGGCTATCTTCATGAGCTCAGCGATGCTTGTGGGGGTTTGGCACCCCAGCTCATGAACTAGCTCTTTGTAGGTTGTTCCTGCAGCAAAGGCTCTGACGACGTCGGAGTCGGCGACCTGGGGCAACTCATTGTACTGCTTGGAGAATCGCCGGATGTAGTCCCTGAGGGACTCGCCCGGCTTCTACTTGCAGCTCCGGAGGTCAAAGGAGTTGCCAGGACGCACGTAAGTGCCCTGAAAGTTCCTTACAAAAATCTTGACCAAATTACTCCAGTCGAAGATCAGTCGAGGGGGCAGGTGTTCCAGCTAGGCTCTTGCAGAGTCGGCTAGGAACAGGGGAAGGTTGAGGATAATGATGAGATCATCCTGTGCGCCACCCAGCTGGCACGCAAGTCGATAATCCGCCAGCCAAAGCTCGGGGTTCGTCTCTCTCGAGTATTTGGCGATGTTGACCGGTTGTCAAAATCGGGGCGGGAACTTGGCCCTCCGGATGGCCTCGCTGAAGACGCCAGGACCGGTGGCTCCGGTGAGGGCGCTGAAAGGTCCTAGTATGGCTAGAAGGGTGGTGAATAGCCTAATAAAATTTCTATAAATAACTTAGGCCAAGAGGTTAGTAACAAATATGGCTAAATATGCAATGCTAGTGCAACTACTAACCTAGACAAGCCACCTACACAATTCTAGTTAATTCTTAGTTCAAAGCCACACAAGCAAGCTAGCAAAAGCTAAAAGACTACACAACTACACAAGACAAGAAAACAAGCTACTTTGCACAAGAATAAGAAAGGAATGATCGTCGATTAAACCTTTGCCTTGTGAGGAAGCCAATCACTGGGACAATCAATAAGTCACTCACTCGAAGGTGAGGAAATCAATAGAGACACCAAGATTTATCCCCGAGGTTCACGTGCTTGCCGGCACGCTACGTCCTCGTTGTGTCGACTTCAACCGGTGGTTCGGTGGCTAATCGGTATCACACACCGAGCCTACACTAGGCGCCACAAGAACCTACCACGGAGGAAGTAACTCAAAGACACGAGCAATCCACTAGAGTTACCTTTGAGCACTCCGCTCGGGGAAGGCACAAGAACCCCTCACAATTGCCGGGTGTGGGCAAGCACAATCATCAAGCTCCTCCACACCTTCTTCTCCTCCAAGCCATCTAGGGACACGGCAATGTCCCAAGAGAATAAGAACTGAACCAAGGCTTGCTCTCAAGTGCTCTAAAATGCAAATCACAAGCAATGATGCACTTGAGGTTCACTCAATCTCACTAAGGATGATCAAGATGATGAACTAGTGAGAGAGTGGAAGGCTAGAATGCAACAAAGTGTATGACAATGATCCAAGTGTGCAAGAGAGTCACCAAGTGACCAGGGAGGGAGTATAAATACCCCCAAGTGCAAATCTAGCCGTTACCCCACTCGAAACAGCCGTTAAACACGATTTTATATCGTCGGACTGAATCCGTCGGACTAAATGCCAGCGTCCGACGCTCGGATGCACGCCACGTGTCAACAGGTTTAAACGTCGTTCGTCCGATCTCAACGGTCAACTGATTTCGCGCGTTTAACTACCGTCGGACGCTCAGGCACCGGACTAAACTCCAGAGTCCAATGCCACCACAGTTAGATTCACAGCACCGTCAGACTCTGCATGGAGAAGGCGTCGGACTAAATATCTCAGCGGTCCGACGCTTCCAGAGAGGTTCCAGAGCGCTAAAAGTGCGTCGGACTCCGTCCGACGCGCAACGTCGGACTAAAACGAACTGTCCGACGCCGTGACCAGAGCACGCCGCGCGCGTCGCCGTGACGTGAACTCACCGCGATGAGTCGTCGGACTGTCACTGAATAGTCCGACGCTCTCAAAACGATAGTCCGACGCTCGGCAACAGTCAGAGCTAGAGTTAGGCATCGGACGCTACCCAATGGTCCGACGCTACGTTGGCAAACGGTCCGACGCTCCTTTTTCAGCGTTTTTCAAGTCTATTTCTCACCCCTTGCTTCTATATGCTAACACTCAAGGTCTCCAACACTTGTGCACAGTGTGTTAGCATTTTGCAAACATTTTTCAAGGGTCTTCAAAGAGATTCTCTAGGTTGGTTAGATCAATGCACATGAGATGCAACCCAGAGCACTTGAAAATAATCCAATAGCTTAGTTCTCCCCTTGATAGTCGGCTATCTATCCTAAATGTAATCACTCCCACTTGGAGTCTTGATCACTAAAAGAAAAGCCCTATTTGAATATACCTTAGCCTCTAGGTTTTTTTCTTTAAGTCCTTTTCTTTCTCCTTGATCATTTCATATTGATCTTCACTTGAGCTCATGTCATCTTCCTCCCTATCACTAATCTACTCTTGGCTACACATACTTAGCACTTAGATTAGTAACTAGGTTTCATCAATTACCAAAACCAAACTAGGGTCTTTCAGGCGCACGGTCCTCGTTGGAGTCGTAGCGTCCTCCCCGGTGGACATTGTAGCGTCGTGCGGCCCCGTCGATCTTTCGCCGTCCGCGGGACTGAAGAATGGCGTAGACGTCGATATCCTTGCCAAGCCATTGGTGGACCGAGGAAGCCCTAGGGGCCTCGAGATGCACTGAGGCCTCTTGTTCATGGCGCGTTGGGGCGACACGCTGACATTCCTAGGCTCCACGGTGTCGTGATGCCGAGCTTTCTGCCTGGAGGACAGCGGCGTCCTCCAGGAGATCCTTGAGTTGGTTCCTGAGCTACCGGGCCTCCGCGTTTGAGGGTTCAGGCATGCTCTGAAGGAGCATTGCCGCCTCCGTGAGCTTTCGGCTAGCCCAGGGTTCTGTCACTGGTACTCCAGCCCTGTCATTGGCGATGATGTGGGCCTAGACGTCACGGGCTCGGCGTCGTGCCGCTCCGCCGTCTCCCCGCTCCTCATCGTGCTCTTGCGCGGCTCGAAGCTGGGCGAGGCGCAAGTGGTCCTCGTCCATCCGGGCTTCGAGCTCCCGAAGTTGCTCTAGCTCCGAAGAACGATGGAGAGGACGGGACGTCCCAGCCCCCGGGTCCTTCGAAGGCATGGGGCCAGGAGCCGGTGGAGGTGGCGTATGCAGCTGTTGCTGCTCCGCCAGAGCGTCCTCCTCCTCCTCCTTCGACTGGAGGTCCTCCAACAAGGCTTCCTCTGGGTGAACTAGGTGATAGCACTCCCAAGAGGGGTCGATGAGGCTCTCGTCGGAGTCGTAGACACTAAGGGTGTTATCCTATGCGTCGACGAGGGGGAGGAAAGATTGGGGGTCTTGGACGCCGGTGAAGTCCACGTTCGCCCAGAAATCATCGTCGTTGTCGCTGCCGAGATCCCACCGTGACGGTGAGATGCGGCCGTAACGGTCCCATCCTTCCGGGTACTCCGAAAGGGTGCAGCTGGTACTGGAGTCGGTCTCCCTGCCACTGCATGCCCTGGGAGTGCTCCCAGGAGAGGACGGTGGAGAGTCTTCGAGGTCGTCCAGGCTCTCCAGGCGATGGACAGACGCCATCGCCTAGTCGCGCTGGTAGGCGCGAACGGCACGGACGTGGGCGTCCGCAGCGCTGCGAAGCCCGAAGGGGAATGGTGATAGCGTCGCCAGCCTTCCCCATTGAGAACGAAGGGAAATGGCGGGCGATGCCGTGGCCCCTCCCACATTTCTCCGCGAAGTGGTGGGAGGGCGCGGAGCTACCACCGCCCGCGGCACTGGGCTGGTGGCGAGCGTAGAGGCGGTGTCCCGCGCGGGGGGCACCGGGTTGGTCGCGTTTCCTGTAGCGAGGCTCGGGTTGGCGCGGTTGCGCCTCCCTCTCCTAGCTCGGCGGGAGCGGTGCGTGGCGTTCCCTTCGTCCCCCAGAACGGGCGGAGGTGTCGCCTGGGTCCCTTCTCTAGCCTCTCGCTGGGCCGGGGTCGGGATGGTGATGACACGGGGCTCGGTCGGGCGGAGGTTCATCTCGAAACCGCGGCCAGTGACCACGAACTCGAGGCTCCCGAACCGGAGCACCGTGCCGGCAGGAAGCGCAGGGAAGCTGGTTGTCATCCATGACCTGAATCAACACACAAAAGGCCCCTACCTGGCACGCCAACTGTCGGTGCTAGGATTAGCGGATGCTAACACCGGCTAGTAAACTTATGATTTGTGGTTGAGGTCATGGGTGGTGTGCAAGGGGGAACACAGGGGTTATACTGGTTCGGGCTAGGAATGCCCTACGTCCAGTGCGAGTCATGTCGTGTTGCCTTGCACTGGGGTGCTTGTAGTAGTGGTTACAAGCCTAGACGAGAGAGGGAGGAGCTCCCAAGTCTCTTGTGCGTACATGTATGTGTGTGTTCTTGTGGTAGTGGGGTGTTGTGGCGACGCGAGGTCTGCCTGAGATCGGCCTCTGCCTTCCCTTTTATAGTTACAAGGGAGAGGCTAAAGTTACATGTGTTTTGCTGTGGTTACAGTACTCGGCATGGTGGAGACCGTGGTGACCGGTGCCTGTCGTCAGCCACGACCTCGTCTTGGCTTTTCGAAGGTATGGCCTCGGTCATTCGGTTGATCTTCCACTATTCGATTGGTGAGTTCCAAGGTGGCGCACAGTGCGGGGCGTGGTTTGCTACATGGCACTATGTCATGACGTCGCATCCACCCCTACAAAGCGCAACGAGAAGATGGGTTGACCTTTGAGTATTGACTCCCGAGGTTCAGGAGTCCATGATGCCGTCGGGGGCGAGACGGGACGGAGCGGAGCGGTGGGAGTGTCCTCCCTCGGGCGCATTCCCCTCCCACGTGTGGTACTTTACAAGGGGTAGGCGAGCCCGGTCGTAAGCCTTGCCCTTTCCCTCGGGTTGGCTGAACGGTCGTCGTTCCCCCTTTCCTGGGGCCGTACATACGACTGGGGTATGGGCCATCGCTGTCGTAGTTGGAGAATCTCTTTGTCAGCACAGGGCGTCGTATGGTTGACTGTCCCTGTGGCGGTGCAGGGGGAGCGGCACCATCACTTAGGTCATCAGAGGAGATCTGGCAGTTGGTACAGTGGACGTGCGCGTGCGCGTGCGGGGCGCAGTTGCGTCAAGGGGCCCACTCGATAGGACCGTGCTTCTAAAGTGGTCAGGGAGGTCCTTTAGCCGGCATGATTGCTCTGCTGACGTTGGCAGGGCTCGGGCGAACCAGAGAGGTGCGCCCGAGGGAGACTGCATATAGCGGGGGGCTCGGACGAATCGGAAGTCGGTTGCCCGAGGCTGCGGCATTTGGTGGCCGGCTCGGGCGAATCGGATGGTGTCGCCCGAGGGTCCTGCTTTTCCAAGCCCTGTCGTGTAGACTCGGGCGAATCGGAGGATTTCTCCCGAGGGGTCCGCGTGCCTGGGGGAGGTAGTGTGTTTCCACTCGGCTCCATCGTGGGCCGTGTGAGACTCTTCCGCATGGGCCTTGGCTGGCTCCTGCTTGGGCCAAGCTTCATTTGGGATGCATGTCTTTTGCATCGAAGTTGGGTACCCCATACCCGGGTACCCGACAGTATGTGCACCAGATAATTCTGGAAGTCCTATCGGGTGTCTTTAGCCCTTAGGAAACCTCAAATCATCCACACTTCTTTCGAACAGGATCTTGCAAAAGCAACCACAACCTTACAACATTTTATTCAAAAAAATACACATCAGAGTACGGAAGCTTTAAAATACATATGATTCTATATCTTTCAATCATACTTATGTGCTAAGAGATAAGAAAAACTTCATGCCCACTTATATGACCTTGGTCGGCAGCAGCGGTCAACACCTACAACAAGCAAACACTGAGTACTTGAGGAGCACTAACTACATACCAATGCCCTGATAAAAATTGATGTGACTAAGAACCACAGGCGATTCCAGGTTTAGACAACGCATCATAATCATGGGTCAAGGCACCATTATAGAGCACAATTAAAGTAACTTTAGTAGAGAGGAGTCTAAAGAATGAAAATTGGGATCAAAGGATGGTTACTATAACCAAAGGTTATGGAATCTTAGGTAAAACACAGATAGAAGGTTCACAAAGGGAATAGTGCATTAATTGCGGAAGTATAATGGATCATGATCGTAGATCTCAACACTAACGAATGCCCGACAATATTTTCTTATGTCTGCAGTCCATACGAGACCCCAGGTTTTGACTCTATACCGCAATCACAAATCATAACACATCATAGGTTGTTGAATACATTTCTATGCAAAGGCACAAGAGAGAGCTTATCAATTGTGTAGCTATAGTGGATCATGACCTTACCTAGATATACACCCATCGGTACCTTATGTGATCTATACACACAAGACACCCTAGGTTCTGACGCGACACCTTGGTCATGGATCGTGGCATCACCATAGGACACAATTATAGTAACTCTTGATGGATACATATCAGCCATTAAGGTCAAGAGAATAGCATGTGTCAGTGTAGAAGAATCAAGGATTGACACATGTCCCAGAAGAAGCTAAGACATGACACATGTACAACTTGAGAATTCAAGGTCTATTAGGTTTCTGTATTCGATTGGAGGAGTAATTTAAGTGCATCCAGAAGTTCCCAAAGATTCGAAGCTTTTGGAGCAAGGATTGGCAAAAACCCGGCATATCACAAGATTTATTAGAACACTGCAACTATAATGGACAATAGCTGCCCTAAGAATGTAAGGGGAAAAGTTAAATATTATATAGTTAAATCTCATATAAATGATATATGATTTATGTTGGTCCTCTATGTCTTCTCAATGTTAGTAGGAATTAGTTATATAGGGCAATACTTTATACATTATCTCCATTCCAATTCAGACGGAAGTTGAGAAGCACTCGCGTACATTGTCAGAGAAGTTCGACTTTTCACTTGGCTTTCTGAAGAAGAGTTGAAAAACCTTCTTCGTTGACTTTTACTTGAAACATCAGAAATATTCACAAGACCTTTTAGCAAGTATAAGAGAAGATAGGAAAACCCATTGTAACTTTTTGCTTTGTTCAAACATGTTTTAATTTGTAAAATCTTTTGAAGTTTTCACAAGTGATGTTGTAGATGACCCTATATGATCCTATACCAACTGTGGCAGAACTACCCAAATTACCATGGCCCACGTGCACACGTCGTTATTTCAAAGATCTCCGACGACTATCCATGTGCACCAGATAACTCCAGAAGCCTTGTCCGGTGTCCTCGAGGAACCCTGAATCATCCACATTTCTTTCGAATACGATCTCTTACAGGATCTTACAAGGAGCAACCAGAATCTTACAACATTTGATTCAAAAAGATATACATCAGTGTGGAAGCTTTACAATAGTACTTTACAATATATGAATAAGGGAGAATTAGGTATTTGGCCTCAGAAAAAATATGTGTTTAGGTATTTGGCTTTTTTCCTTTCGAATTTGGGTGTATGGCCTCTAAACAAAATTTCCTTAGGTATTTGGCCTTTCGTCCATTTTGGGCATCTAACGATGCTAAGACAAGGGTAAATTAACTATTTTATCCCTAACAAAAAAAAATAAAAAACAGAGTTTTATTCGTTCGTTGTATATTTTGAGTACATAATGACATATGTTTTCAGTATATAGGCACATTATATACTCAAAATATATGTCATTATATTCTTTGTACTGAAAAATAAAACTCTACTTTTTTATTTTTTTCAGCCAGGGGGTAAAACAGTCAATTTACTACTGTCTTAACACCATTAGATGCCCAAAATGGACGGAAGGCCAAATACCTAAGGAAATTTTTTTTGAGGCCATACACCCAAATTCGAAAGAAAAAAGGCCAAATACCTAAACACACATTTTTCTGAGGCCAAATACCTAATTCTCCCTATGAAAAATAGTACTTACAATATCTTTCAAATAACACTTATGTTCTAAGAGATAAGAAAAACCACGGAAAGCAACTTAAATTAATCACCTAAGAGGGAAGATATAACCATATCATGTCGTGCCCACTGACATGAGCTTAGTCGGCAGCAGCGGTTAGCACCTGCCACTACTACACTATTTTTTCTTACCGTGGCGGTCGAAATCGATTAACCGAGGTGGTTTTCGCAACCACCTCGGATTAAAGGTCACCGTTAATCGTGGCCTTGACCAAGGTCATCGTTAATCATGACCTTGACCGAGGCGGTTGCTTGCCCGCGTCGGTTAATCAGAAAAAAATAAAAAAAACAAAAGTCCATGGACAGGCCCGCCGAACCCATCCATAGGCCCGGCAAGCCCATCCACGCGCCGCCGGTGATGCCCAGCCACGATCTGCGTCGGGGAGGTGGATCCGGCCGCCGGGGAGGTGGATCCGTGTCGGGGAGGAGGATCCGGCCGCCGGGGAGGTGGATCCGGCCGCCGGAGAGGTGGATCCGTGCCGGGGAGGTGGATGCGGCCGCCGGGGAGGTGGATCCGGCCGCCGGGAGAGGAAGGAGCCTGGCCACCATGGAAGGAGATCGGGGGAGCCGTCGCCTCCAGATCCGGCCGCGCGCACTCGAACACCGCGCCTCACCCGCGCGTCACCGCAGCTCCTCGCCGCCACACCTCGTCGCAGCTGTGGGGACGCGCCTCGCCGCAGCTCCTCGCCGCCGCACCTCGCCCGCGCCTCGCCGCCGTACCTCGCCGCAGCTACAGGGCCGCGCCCCGCACCGCCGCCGGGTGGTCGTGCCCGGGCGAGCCGCTGGGGGTCGCGCCCCGTGCCGCCGCGTGGGGGGCCGCGCCCGCGAGAGGAAGGGGAGGGCGCCGCCGGCTCTAAAGCCTATGTGGGGGATACGGGAGGAAGGGGAGGTTGGGGTGCGGCGGCTGGTGGGTGGGATGGGAGTGAGGAAAAATGAAATGACAAACCCTAACTGCTGCTTATATATGAAAACAAATAAT